>JAVJIF010005427.1:0-199606 GCA_038442645.1 Agave tequilana
ATTGATTTTAAGACTCCTGAAGAGGTATGGTCTGGAACCCCTGCTAATTACTCTCATTTACGAGTATTTGGTTGCCCTGCTTATTTCCATGTAAATGATGGTAAGCTTGAACCTAGGGCAAAGAAAATTATATTTCTTGGTTATGCTACTGGGGTGAAGGGATACAGGTTGTGGTTTCCTGATCCTAAGTCACCTAAATTTTATTAGTAGGATGTTACTTTTGATGAAAATTACATGCTTCAACCGAGAAAAGAGTCTGTTATTGATATTACAGGTTCAGGAGAGGAGGCAAGCAATTTTATTTAGTAAGAGTGGAGGGGACGATGGAGTATCAAACCCCATGTAGTCGACCAGAAAGCAAGCCTCTCTAGTCGGTCGACCGGTTAGTCGACCAGGGCTAGATCAAGAGAGCAAGCTCTCTGAATCAGTCGACCGTGCAGCCGACCGGCCCAATGGCCTTGGCAATGTGCACGTTCCATGAACATCGGTCGATCATCCGGGTCACCGAGCTCTGATCAGGTCGACTGCCAGAAGGCCTAGAAATTTTAGGGATTGAAAACTTAGTCTTTTAAAACCCTAAATTCAAATAAAATACATAAAATTTCACAAAAATAAGTTTTTTAAATATTTAAAGTACAAAATATGCGTGATCAAAAATCAACACATATTACAAACTATTTGAAATATTTTTGAGGTATAGAAATTAAAGTTTAAATCAAAAATCGTATTTTTCAAAACTTAGATTTTAAAATGAAAATATGTTTTCTCCAAAAGTTGTATAGATACAAAAACATGATATTTGAAACATATATGAAGCATGGTGTGCATGGATGGAATCCATACACATGGTAAATGATATATCAATGTTTTTGACAATATTCCAAACTAAGTTTTGATAAAAACAAAACTTTAAACCGTGAACTAGATACATCAAAATAAGTTTTTAGATAATATGTAACATAGATGCATATAGATGAAATCCAATAGATATATACATCATGTAAACTTCTTTTGATTCTATCTATTCATGAAACCGAAAGATATATTTTGAAAATCCAAAAGCGGTTAAATCGAAAACAAAACTATTGAACTTGTGTGTGTGTATACTTGAGCATATCAAGACTAATCTATTATTACACAAGATCTAAACAAAACTAAAACAAACCTAGATACAAGTCTTCACTTTGATTTTCATCTCCACGACGACTCGGTCCAAAGAGCTTGACTCCATCCGAGTACTAGATGCGATCTTGACGCGCGAGCACTTGAATTTATATGTGTTAGCTCTAAAATTTGACTTTGAATTCTTTATTGAAGCTAAACACCTACTAAGATCTCGATCAATAACTGAAACTATATAAATACAAGATCATTAGTAACTTAACTTCATAAATTAGTCATCGTCAAAGCTAAGGTGAAAGGCTTTTGGGCTAACAATCTCCCTCTTTTGATAATGACAAAACTTATGAGGTTATATGTGCATTGATTATGGATAGGCTTCATTGAAGCTCCCTCTTAACTCATGCATATCAATAAAACATAAAGATATTCAATGTAAGCTCAAATACTAATAAACAATAATAAAACAAATATGCAATAAGAATCATAAAACATATGTATATATGCAAAAACATAAATGGGCATGCATATATAAACACTACATTTCTCTCCCCCTTTTTGTCACTCATCAATAAAGGAGTGAAGAAAACAGACAAAACCAACAAAAATATATTTTAAAATAAAATTTTGATACCAATAAAAATTATCAATTGAAAGAAAAAATATTCTTTTACCAACAAATGTGAAACAATCTTTTTACCAATTGATACTAATAGAAAGACATGATACAATTGAAAGTAAAAATCAATTTTTAGATAAATACTAAAATTATTTTGCAATAGAGATACCAATTTGGGAATAATATCAATTGAAGATTATTGATACCAATATCGAAAATGTTAGCATTTTTTAAAATAAAATATTTTTTATCATAAAACTAGGAGTAAGATACCAATTGAAATAAATACCAATTGAAAGATAAAATAAGAATTTTTCTCCCCATTTATAAAATACTAATAAAAATAATGCCTAAGCTTGTAAAGGTATCAATTATCATTATGAACTAAATCAAGTTTAGCATAAAATCAATTTGTGCTAAAAATGTAAAGTCATATATGTTTATAGCATAAGAAAACATCTATATGCATGTATGATCAGAGCAAAATAATATCAATTAAAATATGATGCATACATATATAGAAAATATGTATGAGTATACAAAAGTAATATATCATTTAAATCATGTATATCTCATAGCTATCTCTCTTTCATGCACATGTTTATCAAGATATTCAATTTAAGAGTGGAGGGGACGAAAAGAGTCTCATAGCTATCTCGCTAATTTTACTCCTCGCTAATTTTACTCCTCGCTCCATCTTGATTTTAATCATTCGCTTTTACCAATACAGATCCAAAATCGACCAACAAGTTTCCATGTACGATGTCTATGTCTACCTCGCTCTCGAGATTTTCCTTACCTCTGCCATGTTCCTCGCTGACGCTTTCCTCAACCCTGGCCTTAAGCCCAAATTGATGTCCCCTTGAAATCAATCTTGCTGCAAAGTTGGGCCACTGGTGAAACCTCATGGTCACCGCTTTCCTCCGGTCATCAGTCTACCACCCAATCCGATCACGGTTCGGAACAAAGGCGGGGTGGTAGCTGTGTTCCTAGTGTAGGGGCTTGATGCATGAGGTGTCCTACTACATAACTAAAACTAACTTAAAAATTAATCTCTTTCCTGGGATTGTTTATATATTTTCATTTCCTATTTTACTCTCCTCCATTGCCTCTGACATTGCTCTCCTCTCAACCTTGACCCCGATGCAGAGCAATTTATGGGTCGTCGGGTGGGGTTTGATGATTATGCTTAGATCAAGAAAGCATTAGGGATCATTTGGTGCCAGCGGATGGGGGGTTTGATGATAATGACAGTGCTGATATGAGGATTGTGATTCATGATTCTCTGTGAGAACAGACTCAGAAATAGGGCATTTTGTGAGGACTGTGACCAGACTATAGTTGCAATTCTTTTTTAGGACTGCGATGATGGTAGCAGTCCACATAAAGATTTAGATATGAGACATTTTTGTGAATACTACGATCATAGTCATAGTCCTAATAAAAAAGACTGCGATCATGGTCGCAATCCTATAAAGACTCAGAAACAAGACAATTTTGTGAGAACTGTGATCATGATCGCAGCCCTCATAAATAGTGCATTTTATGAGGACTGCGATCATGATCACAATCCTTAGAAATTATACTCTGATCATTTTATGAGGACTACGATCATAGTCACAGTTCTTAGAAATAAGGTATTTTTTGTGAGGTCGCAGTCCTCAGAAATAAGATATTTTTCTGAGGAGTATGATCATAGTCGTAGTCTTCTATGCTGTGATCATTTTGTGAGGACAACGATCAAAGTCGCAGTCTAAAAAAAATAGGGCATTTTTCCAGCGATCCACATTTCTTCAGCGCTTGACATGTGGGTGCACGTCCTTACTTTAAAAAGGGGTTACTGAAACAAACAAAATTATGAAGCTGAGTTTTTTCCTAATTACGATTCGACAAAGGGGTGTAGTGAAATACCACTTTTCCCAATGATGCATGATTCTTTTATTTTGATTTCAAAATTGGGGTGAGGGAATTAGGAGCATAGCTAGTAGCCCTTTTATTGAAAAATAGCATGGATGATTGGACTACCTATTTTTTCTTTGAATTTTTAAGTACCATTTTAATTATTTTAAGAATTGAAAGTGATAAACTAAAGAACATGTGCACTCTTTGAGAATAAACCGAGTTACCAACTCCTTATTTTATTACCGAAAGTTTTTGGGTGAATAATTATATTTGGTTGCTCATTTCTATTAAGCATCAATTACATTTTTGTGACGTGTAACAAAAGTTGAATTCCAATGAATAAAATTTATTAAAAATGTTTGTATTTATTTTTGATAAATAAACAAGCCTATATGAATTTATTTAAAATTTAGGTCAAATTGATATATTTGATTTGTTGTGATTTGAATAACACCTATTGATAAGACTTCTTTTGTTTAGAAAATGATTTATTATTTTATTTTTTTAGTGATAGATCTTCTGGTTTAACCACCTGATTCCATTTAAGATATTTTTAATGATATTTTGTGACAAAAATAACCCGAGCCTTGTAAAAATAATTAATTAAATATTTTGAAATAATTGAAATTCTAATTTGATAGGTTTTTTCTAATTGAGAAATACTAGAGGCCTAAAAGTTCTTTGAAAAAAAAGAAGAAGACTAACTAAAATTTTGAAAAATATGAATTATCATGAATTATGATTTTCCACGATAGTTTTACAAAATATTTAAGGGGTTCTGATGGAAGGATGATCAAAAGTAACAAATTTAAATGCCATGTTACAAAAAATATCAAAATTCATAAATTATAAGTGACAGTAATTGAACTTTTATCTTCTGCAATTTAAGAATAAAAAATTGAGACTTGCAAATCACACATCTGATAGAAGAGGACTTCTCCAAACTAAAATTCAATTAAATTAAATTCAAGAAAAAAAATTCTACTACATATGCAATGACTTAATCAGCACCTAACCTTGATCAAGATTCTACTCAAAGGGGGAAAAAAAGAAGACCTATGATCAACTGCCTGCAAACCCTAAAAAACACAAAAAGAAAAAACAGGCTCCTCCTTAATCCGACGACTGTGGCAAGACGAAGCAGTGACGTTGGCGCCCTCCCTCAGACTACTCACCTTCACGCGGCAATCCACCGTGAAAAAGTCTCCTGTCTCAGTTCTCAACCAGTTCCACGCTGTGTCCGTGCCATTGAACCCCATACGGAACTCCACTTCCTCGTCCCTGACCTCCATCAGCATCTCATGCACGTCGCGATCATTATCGTACACAAACCCACTCACCTTCACTGTTTCAGCCTCGAAACCGCCGACCGACACCGGGGACATGACACCGAACCCGACTTGCATCCCATGGTAAGATATCGGGAACCCGACAGCCCCCGTGAGGTCGACAGGGAAGAGACTGTAGGCGTTATCGATGGAGAGGCTGGCATCGAACCTGGAGAAAGAGGAGGATGATGCGTTGGCGACAACGAGGGGGAAAGAGTCGAAGGAAAAGGTGGGGTAAAGGTAGGTGGGGCCGGCGATGAAGAGGATCAAGTAGTTGTAGTTTAGGGAGAGGGAGGAGGCGAACAGGAGGAAGAGGAGGAGGAGTCCGGCGTCGGAGCAGTAGCGGCTGGTGGCGGAGGAGGAGGAGCAGCTGAGGTTGCCGCGCTTTGGGAGCAACGGGGATTCGATGTCGGCCATAATGGATTTAAGAGAGAGAGAGAGAGAGAGAGATAATCGAGACAATTAAGCAATTAGCCTATATTTATAGGTTGAATTAATCCTTGATTTGAATTGGGGAAGAAAACCAAGAAGTATTAGGATACGGACTTAATTGAAAAAAGGTTATTAGTAGGGATCAATCGACAGAGATCAATTTGAATCCAAACAGATTCCTCTTTATTCTGTTATTATTAATATTATATTCCCCTCTTTTTTTGAATCCAAACAGATCAATTTGAATCCAAACAGATCAATTTGAATCAACAGAAATCAATCTCTCCCGAACCTGTTTTAAAACAAATTTTGATTTTCATGTTTACAACTTTTGAAAATATATATTTTTATTTAATATAAAACTTTAGTAAATTGTTCAATTTACTTATTTCCATTTTTTCCAAAATTCTTTACATTCTATATTTGATTCCCCACTGTATTTATTATACGTTCCCTTAGTTACAGGTATCCTAATAAGTAAAGAAAACATTGAAAAGAATCTTCAAAGATAGAATTTCTCACTTGCTCGTTTTAGCACCTTGAAATTAGGATAAATTTATATGCAGTTTTTTCCCTAACAATGTGAATAACTTATGATTTTGAAGACCATCTACTAATTTTGTCTATTCCAACTACATTAAAAAAATTTATAAAAAAAATCTTTGGTCCTGAGTGTCTTTCTTTCTTTCCTTCTCTTTTTTAACAGACTAGAGCCTCGATTTTCAGGCCTGGCTTAGTCCTCTCACATTCAAAATAGATGGACCAATGGTTGCTTAGTTTAATGCATAACTCATTAAGCACATGAGAACGTAAAGACTTGCACACCTAATTATCACAGAGGTGGTTTTTCCGACAAATGTTCGCCCACCTTCCGAATTCCAGTCGAATCCTCGCATGAGCTAGAATTAGGTTGCAGCAACGCACCACGACAGAGTTGAATTCCTACTGTTGATGCACATCACCAGGCTTTTAGCATCACTAGCAAGTACACCGCTATATGCGCCTACTGACAGCCATCCGCAGCCCAAGCAATACTGCCTCAGCCAATTTGGTTTAATTCAAAGTGTGACACCAGTGTTTCGTGATGGCCAGAGTGCTATTGAGCTATCAAAGAATGATGTATATTATGAAAGGACCAAACATATCAATGTCAGGTATAACTTCTTTTGAGAGGTCAAGGCTATCCATGTTAAGAAGATTGGTACTGCAGATAACCTGGCTAATATGATGACACAGCCTGTACTATTGCACCGATTCGAGCATTGCCTCTAATTGCTTGTTGTTGAAGATGATGAGAGCTGAGCCCATCGGGGCTCTTGGAGAAGATAGCGAGAATATCCAGTCGAGGCTTCATTGAGTTCTGGCTAAGGTGGGGAATTATGTTTAGGTATTTTAGTCAAGATGGAGATTGTTGTATTAAGACTCTAATACCCAAAACCTATATTCGTTTTTTATCCATACCCAAACCCAACTGTTTTACTTATGAGAGGGTTTGGATTTTTCTCGGATGTGGGGGAGAAAAAAATCTGAAGGAGAATCAGATCTGAATACAACATATAAAAAGGAAAAAAACAAGAAAAGAAAAAAATAGTGAAAACTTCATCTCACATCTCTTCTTTGTATGCCAGAAAATAGGGTTTCTCTTGAGAGATTTGACTGGGGTTTCGAGATATCCTGTACTGTTGGGGGCGTTACACCAAATACCCACATACTACAAAAACTTACAGATATACTCCTAGTAGCTGACGCCATTTGTTTTGTCGTCAAAGGGGGCATGTGCACATCAAGGGGCCCTAGTAATAAATTTAACCTTGTATTTTCGTAATTTATATAATTAATTTTAATTAAGAAATTGTTGTTCCCCTTCCTCTACAGCTGCCCTCTGCCCCTCCACTGGCCACCTCCTCCACCAGCCCCGTCCTCCATCTGCCCCACCTTCACCGGTCCCCTCCTCCCGCCTTCCATCAGCACAGTTGTAAAGAAGAAAAGGAAAAACAAAGAGTGGAGAGCGGAGGTGGGGCCCGCCCACTCTCTTCCTCCACCTTCTCCCTCCTCGTTGATGTCGCCAGATGTGGTGACAATGATAAGGTGGGAGGTAAGAAAGGAAGGGGAGAGGGCAAACTGTTCCCCTCTCTCCCCTATTTCCCACCCCCTCCCTTCCCTCCTCCTCCCTCCTCCTCGTCATCGCCAAATCTGGCGGCAACGAGGAGGATGGAGGGAGAGGGAGGGTTCCTCCTCCTCCTCCCCTTTCCCCTTCCTCTCTCCCTCATCCCTGCCAGATCTGGTGGTGATGAGAAGGAGGGTAGAGGGGCTCTCCTCCATCCCCCTCCTCCCTCTTCCTCCTCAATGTTGGCCCAAAGACTTTTCATCTTAATTTTGATGATGACTAACTTATATAATGATCTTGTGTTCATTAAAGTTTCAGACATTGATGAAAATCTTAATAGAGCTTTGACTTCAACAAAAGATTCACAGTCAAAGTGTTGAAGCAAATAAGTGTTAATTTAAGAGCTCACATCGCAACGATCGCATCAAGCTCATGGATAGTGTTTGAATCAAGTCGACTTGGAGAAGAAGATCTACAAGAAGATTTGTATCTAGGTTTGTTTAGTGTTTAGATCTTGTGTAAGGATAGTTAGTTTTGATATGCTCAAGTATACACACACACACAAGTTCAAAAGTTTTTGTTTCAGCTTAACCATTCATTTTGGACTTTCAAGTATACAAATATTATTTTCATGAATAGGTTCATCAAAAGAAGTATGCATGGTTTATATGTATATTAGATTTCATTCATATGCATTAGTTATTCATATTGTCTAGAAAAACTTATTTTCATATATTTAGTTCATGATTTCAAGTTTTGTTTTTATCAAAATGTATTTTGGTATTTAATGTCACAAACATAGATATATCATTTAAATATGTATTAGATTTTATTCATACACACTATGTTTCAAATGTGTTTCAATATCTTGTTTTTGTATTTGAACAAGTTTTTAGAAAAATAGCTTTTCATTTTGAAGTCTTCTAATAAACTTTTGAAGATAAAAATAAAATGAGTTTTTGAAAAAACAGTTTTTCATTTTGAAGTCTGCTCAAAACTCTTGAAGATAAAAATAAAACGAGTTTTTGAAAATACGGTTTTTGTTTCGAGCTTTAATTTTTATGTCTCAAAAATAATTTAAATTGTTTGTAATATGCTTTGATTTTTGATCAAACATATTTGTATTTCAAGTGCTTACATGAACTTATTTTTGTGGATTTTATGGGATTTAATTGGAATTTTTAGAGAATTTACAAGTTGGATTTTAAACCCTAAAAATCAGTTTCCTGGGCCAATGGCGGTCGACTGAGCGATCGACTGATGTGCACAAGAACATGCACGGGCCAGAGCCCTTGGCTCGGTCGACCATAGTTAGGAGCGATCGACTGTTCAGTCGACAACCTGGCACCATCCAACTCTCAGGTAGGGCCCGGTCGATCGACAACCCCAATGGTCGAAAATCTGACCATTGGTCGGTCGACCAATAGACCGTCTGGCGCCTAAATTTAACCCTCAACGGTTATATTTTGGAACCCCTATAGATATGGGTTCTCTTGGCCTGTTTTCAATAAGATTCTAAAAGAGCCTCATTTCTTATCTTCTGTATTGTTTTTAACAAGTTTTCATAAGAAGTTTTTGAGCTAAAAACTCTTATCTTTATTTGTTTTCAAAGTTTTAGAAAATCAAAAAAAAATCATCTTTTGGGAAAGTTCTTTTGTTCTTCATTTTCATATCTATCAAGAAGTTTTTTCCAAGTGTTTTCTTTATGATTTCTCTTTCAAACACTTTAATTTCTCACATACTTGAGCTATTTAATTAAAATCTATCTTTAGGATCTTTGTATTATGAGAAAATTCGTTTATGATCTTTTAAGACCACCAAGTGTTATTTGTGATCCAAGTGATCACCAAGTTGTAATTTTCTTTACTTTGTGTATACCCTCTTGTGTAGCGGTTGAGAGAGAGTTGAAGTTGTGTACTCTCGGTTTGTATTTGTAATTCCTCGGTGGAGGTCCCTTTGTGGAAGGTCTTGTGTGGACATAGTGAAAATCCTTTTGTGTGAAGGCGGGGATATTGAGCAGTGGCTCGAACCTCGAAACATATCTTCGTGTTTCGTTTGATATTCTATCCCTTAACTTTTTACTCTTTATATCTTGCATTGGCTTTATTGTCATATCTTATATGCTTGATATTGTATGTGTACCAACATTTGTGTTTAAGCAAGAGAGCTAAAGTAGCACCTCAACTCTTAATTTAGAGAAATTTTGAGGAGTAGTTCTAGAGCCCTTCACTAGGAATTCAGACTCACACTTTAGTTACACTTTGTGTGTTAGCAATTTACTTTTAAATTCGCATTATTGTCATTAAATTAGCACCACACTTATTCACCCCCTTTAGGTGTACCTACAATTGATATCAGAGTTAGTGCTCCTGATATTCAATATAACCACTTAGGAATGACCCTCGATTGCTATTCTAGTTATTTGTTTTACACGCATACTTATTTACACTCATGGATTTTCTTGCCCCTCCCATATTTCTAACATTGACAAATGGAAATTTAAGATGAGTGTATACCTCAAAGCCCTAGGATTGTATGTTTATCTTACCATTATAAAGAAATCTTATCATGATAATGACAAGTACCTTGAGGCAAACGCACAAGCCATGGGGCACTTAAGCACATACTTAGCAAAGAATACATTTCTTTGACTTCTCATTGTAATTCCATTTTTGCAGTATGGAGCACATTGACCTCTCTCAAGGAACAAGCTCACCTATTTTGGAGAGAAAACCAAGAAGAGATGAGTCTTACCTGCTGGCCCAAATACCCATCACTCTAGTTTTGATGATGATTGTAGTTATAGTACTAATGATCTTGTGTTTATTTAGTTTCAGATATTTGATCAAGATCTTAATAGGTGTTTAGCTTCAACAAAAGATTTGAAGTCAAGTTTTGAAGTTAGCACGTATTGATTCAAGAGCTCGTGCATCAAGATCGCATCAAGTACTCAAGAGGAGTCTAACTCTTTGGATCAAGGTTTGGACCAAGTCAAGAAGGAGAAGAAAATTTTCAGAGAAGATTTTCAAGAAGACTTATGTCACGTTTGTAAGTATTAAGATTTATTTTTAGATAAAATATAAAGGATAGATTAGGTGTGATTGCTCAAACTCATTTACACACACACAAAATTTATATGTGTTTCTATAAAATAGTTTCAGTTTTAGAAAATACCGTTTTGATTTTTGAGTTTCATAGTATACATCCTTATATTTCAGATTAGATTTCATCAAAATGAGTTTACATGTTTTATATATGTTTTGGACTTCATCCATACACATTGTTGACTCAAATGTTTAGAAAAACTTATTTCATGTTTCTATATCATGTGTTTGAGTTTTGTATTTATCAGAACATATTTTAGAGCTTAATATCAAAAACATAGATTTTTCTTCTTATATGTGTTTTGGATCATATCCATACACACTAAGCTTCAAAAGTGTTTAAAATACCTTATTTTTGTATTTAGAGAAGTTTAAGAAAAATAAATTTTCAAATTGAAGATTGATTTTGAAAAATACAGATTTTTGTTTAAGGCTAAATTTCTATATTACAAAAATGGTTCAAAATATTTGTAATATGTGTTGATTTTTGAACACACATATTTGTACTTCAACGTATTTAAATAAACATATTTTTGTAGATTTTTAGTGATTTTATGGGATTTTATAAGAGTTAAAAAGACCAAATTTTTAATCCCCAAATTTTGCTGACTATGACTTCTGGCGGTTGACCGACCGCTCGACCGATCCTGAAGTCTGTCAACCGGGCGGTCGAACGATGTGCACAAAATGTGCACGGTCATTTGGCTTAAGGGTCGATCGACCGCACGGTCTCCAGAGAGCTTTGCTCTCTGAATTTGGCCTCGGTTGACCGGGCGGTCGACCGGTAGGTCAAACCCCAGGCACGGTCTGAAAAACACCTAGAGGGGGGGTGAATAGGTGTAAGTGCTAATCTAGAAGTAAATGCAAACTATGTGCGCTAAATGCGGAAGCTAATGCAAATCTTGCAACACACTTAGTACAATCAACAAGTGTAGCCGAATTCCTCGTGAAGGGCTCTGGACTAACTCCTCTTGATTCCCCTTGAATGGGTTGAGGCGCTATGTGAAGCTCTTGTTGATTAGGTACAAGTGAGGCACACACACAATCAAGCCAAGCATATAAGGATGAACAATATAAAAGATGCAAGGCAACACAAGCAAATAGATATGGCAATATGAATTATGCTCAATACAAGTAAATATGGTATGATGATGTGAATGATGCTATGCACAATTATAAGAGAGAGAGTTAGAGAGACAATGGATCAAAACGCAAACACCAAGATATGTTTCGAGGTTCGAGCACCTTGCTCTACATCCCCGCCTACACCACCGTGTAGGATTTTCAATCCACTATCAACGTCCACCGAGGACTTCCACTGAGGGAATCTTCACCGAGAAGGATTTGTTACAACACTAGGAGTACCTAACTCCTCTCTCAAACAACCACCTCACAACCGAGGGGTAAGCTAACAACCGACAACAACACCTCTACCGAAGAGGGATACAACAAGAATAAGGGTGTACAACTTAGAGGTTACAACAACAACCTCAAAACTCTCTCTTTCTTTCTTTTCCACAAAACAAAGATCCTAATAGTTTAGGATAGATGAAAGCTCAAGTGTGGAAACAAGGTATTTTTTTGGAAACTAGCAACAAAGAAAAACTACTTGGGAAATCTCTTGTATATGATAGAAATAAAAGATCAAATCAAAATCCCAAAACCTAGTTCTCTTTGATTTTCCAAAAACCCAAAAACAATAAAGATCAAATCTTTTTGGCACTTAAACTCTTTTAAAAACTTGTTTAAAACACTAGGGAAACAGGATTTTTTCTCTTTTAAAAACCTTGGCCAAAATCCCAAAGAGTTGGGGTTTATATAGGCCAAAACAGAAACTAACCGTTAGAGCTGAGCTGGCAGCTCTGACAGGCAGCGGTCGACCGGCCGGTCGACCGTCCAACGGTCATATTTTGACCCGTTGGAGCTACCGGTCGACCGCCCGGTCGACCCAAAAATACAGAGAGCAGAGCTCTCATCCCGGTTGACCGGCACGGTCGACCGAGTTTGTGTCTGCCAGACGTGCACGTCTGTGCACGTCGGTCGACCCGTGCGGTCGACCGTCCCTTGGTGCGGTCGACCGTCCCTTGGTGCGGTCGACCGTCCCGGTCGACCGACCAGCCTGTCAGCACAAAAATAAGTCAGAAAATTTTGGGAAAAATATTTTAAAAAAAATCTTTTATCTTTTCTGAAAATCCCATAAAACTTGATTTATCATTTTATATTGAAACATAAACATGTGATAAAAATTTCAAGACATATATCAATCATATCAATTCATTTTTGAGTCTTGCAAATTTTATCAAAACAAACACTTGTATTTTTATCAAACTTGATTTTTCCAAAACATGAATAGGATAGTCAAAATAAGTTTGTCTTGAAAGTTTAAGCATGCATGTATAAATAGAAAACATCTACTATACATATAAATCATGAAAACTTGTTTTGATGAAACTATTCATGAAAACACATATCCAAAACATAAAACGTGTGTGTATTGTGCACTTGAGCATATCAACTATACTAAGCTTTACAAATGGATCTAAAACACATAATCTAAACTAGGATACCTAAGTCTCTTGATGATCTTCCATCTTCAAGTAGACTTGCTCCCAAACGTTATCCACCGAGTGCAAAGGTATGATCTTTAAGCTTTGGCACCGGAATCACCATGATAAGCTTCCAAACATTTCGTTGAAGCTAATCATCAAACTAATATCATGTTAATGATCTGAAACTTGGAAACACAAGAATATTAGTAATCATAACTACATGAGTTAATCATCATCAAAACTAGGGTGGAAAGCCTTTGGGCCAACAATCTCCCCCTTTTTGATGATGACAAAACTCATGGAGTTATATATGCATGGATTAAAGTTAAGCTTCAAAGAAGCTCCCCCTTAACTCATGCATAAACAAATAAATAATAAATATGCAATGAATGACAATGTAAATATGCAATGAATGACAATACATAGACAATATTAAACAATATTAAACATGTTATAGCTCTAGATACCAATGAAGTAAGACAAGCTCTAGGCTCTAGATACCAATAACATAAACAACACTTTCTTACTAAAACAAATACATGCATGCATATAAACAAAGACATGCATAAAACATATTCTAGAAGCTCTAGATACCAATTAAATTAATAACACATTAATAACAATACTAGATGCTCTAAATACCAAATAAAACTACCAATAAACTTAATATATGCAAAAACATAACTATGCATATATATAAAACTCACAAATAATTCTCCCCCTTTTTGTCAATCATCAACAAAGGGGTAAACAATCAAAACAATATAATGAGGGATAAAAATCTTTCTCCCCCGTTTTGTGTCAATCAAAACAATACAAATAATGGTCTCCCCCTTTTTGTCTAAAACAAAAACAAGGTCAATAAGGGGTGACTACAAACATGATATCAATTAAAAATATGTCAATGAAGCATCTTGATACCAAATGAAAATAAACAAAGATCAATAAATGTTATATGCTATATACATTCATGAAGAGGAAGACGCTAAGTTAGCTTCCCTACACATATGCATTACATGAAGGAGGGATGTTAAGCCCTAATTCACATAACACACATTATGTAATGAATAAGAGGAGATGTGAAGCTCCCCCTACACACTGTACCACATAAAGAAGAGATGTTAAGCTCTTCAATACACAATACACTCAACATGAATCTATATGAAGAGATGTTAAGCTCTCCTTGCATATAAGAAATTTAAATCAAAACTTTTGTATTTTACTTTAAACAAAAAAAAATTTAGATACCAATTTAAAACACAAGACATCTTGATATCAATTGAAATCAAACATAAAAAATTTTGAATGTCTAAACACAAATTTTGATACCAATTGCAAATGTTTTACCAATTGAAAAGATTTTACATAGAAACATTGATACCAATTGTAAGAATTATTCATTTTAAACAACATATAAACATCTTGATGTTGATATCATATGTTTAAAAATAACAACTTTTAATCATAAAGTGTGGGAGTACAAATATCAATTGAAATACAAAATCAAATTTTCTCCCCCTTTATGAAATACAAACTAAAATAATGCATAGTCTTGATACCAATTAAAAAGTAATCAATTTAAATAAAATTGAAACTCAAGCACTAGCATAAACACAAACATATATATATGTATGGAAAATAGATACCAAATGAAATTGATATTCTTGAAGTTGAAGCATACATACATAAACAAATATATGAGTATACCAAAGAATCAAATTGATACCAATTGAAATAGTTCAATGATACCAATTGACATAACAATAAGTTCAAGTGTATACATCATATTACAATACCTCCCAATCAAGGTTCAAGTTTTAAATGATTTTCATTTTAAAGCATTCATGAACATGATCTCCCATCCAACCTCCCATAGATGGTAGGGGTTTTCAAAAATAGATTTGAAAAAGTAGTTTTGTTTGAAAAATACTACCAAATTGAAGAATACGAACTAGTCAAAATGAAAAATTTAGTTAACTAGTGCGAAATCCTTCAAGCAAGGAATAAACTAAAAATAATTTTCATAAAACATGAAATCCACATGATAATAAACACTCTAATACAATTAGGCATAATTATGACTCATGAAACAAAACATGAGCAAGCAATAAATGTGAGTGTACAAATAAAGTGTTAATATCATAATCATGAAAATATTCAATTAAGCTCAATTATTCCTTAAACATTGAAAATACGAAAATCATCAAGACTTATTTAATCTTCATGGCATATGTATGTCAAGTATAAATTAAAATATACATACATATCCGAAACACAACGAGTCCACAAAGATATATGCATGAAGGCACGTGGCTCAAAAGGATAAACATGTATATCTAATAGTTTGGACATGATAGACATATACATGAAGTTAAACAATTACAAAAACATGAAACATGAATAGCTAAATTTTTATTAAAGCAATATTCATTTCAAGGTATATGTATGATTTGTCAAACATGAAGTATACATACATATCCCTAAACATAATTGAGTCCATATATAGATTTGCATGAAAGGCAAATGACTCAAAGGGTATACATGTATATCTTAAAGTTTGGCAAAATAGACATATACATGAAATAGAAACTCACATAAATCCAAAAATATGAATACAAGTCTAAAATGTATGGATCATCAAAACTAGAATATACTAGCACATCTAATGGGTACAAATACGCATTCAAGCCCAAACATATATAAAGATTTATTTGTGGCCCATTATATGTACAAGTATAAAACTAGTCTTAATGAAAACTAACACTTAAACAAATATTCAAAACATGAAGCATCAAAAATAAGTATAAAGATCATCATGATAAAACTAAACATGATTACTATGTAAATTCACATGTATTAGATTCATGATGTACATTATAGCTTAAACAAAAGTGAGAACACTAAGTATGATTCAAATAAGCATGTGTGTCTCAAATACTATACATGTATGTCAAGGATCTAATAAACATGGTATTTACATACTAATCCATAGACATCAAAAACATGCTATAAATAATGAAATGGAAAGCATGTAAACAATAAATGAGAATAAAGGATAGTTACCAAACCGAAGAAGCAACTTTCCTTGCCTCCAAAACATGGTGGTCATCTCCACCAAATCTTCCCTTAAAAGTGATGCATCCAAATGATTTCCTTTAAGTCCGGAACGCATCCACTCCAAGGTGCTATCACTCTCACGTCATGTGAGAGCCCACACCTACATTAAACAAAGGAGGGGTGGTCTTTGGTACCCATACTCTTTTGGATCCATGGGGGTTAGTCTCATTTCTAACCCAAACAAACTTATTTGCTAAATTTATATTATGTAATCTATCAAAGCAAAATTTAGCAAGGTGGCCCTTACGTCCACAATGTGTACATGTGTACACATGAGCATACATATGGTGATGGGTGTGTCCGTGAGGAGCATGTGTATGCCGTGGAGGGTGTGCATGCATAAAGGATGGAACTTATTTCTTTCGAACCAAGGATTCCAAGCGTGAGTGGTTCATGGCACATTGGCTCATAGTGGAGCCCAAACAATCCATTTTCTTCTTTAACAAATTTATATCGTTTTGAATTATGGAAGAAGTGGAGCATGCAATAGGTGAAGTGTGTGATACTACCCTAGCATGGCAAACATGTGCATCAATCTTATTTTGCAAAACAATGTTTTTATCTAAACAAACATTCAAATCATTTGAAATAGAAATTATTTTATTTTTCAAAGCTACATTCTCCTTTAAAACAAAATCAACTTTTGAAAACAAATTTTCATTTTTCTTCAAAAGAACATGGCAATCATTTTTAGATTTTAAAAATTCATTTTCTTTAAGTGCAAGATCAAGTTGAGATTTTAATGAATCCCTCACATTAGCACTCTTCTCTTTCTCTTGCAAAACAACATCAAGTCTAGCAATCAAATTTTTATTTTCATTATTAATGCCTAGACTCTTCTTTTTAACAAATTATATTTATCTATTAATTTTTCACAAACAATAGATAGTTCTTCATTCAAAGCATGGGGATCAACATAATCATTTGAAGAACTAGCACAATCATCACTATCTAAGTGGGTTTCCGAGTGTACCTCAAAGGAGTCATTCCCTTGGACCATGAAGCATTGTGAATCGGATTCTCCACTAAATTCCTCCGGTTGATTTGGCAATAGAAGCTCGGAGGTGGTGGTTGTTGTCAATTTGTTCCACACTACAAAAGCGGAATCAAAGTTAGAAACACACATAAGATAATCTTTAGGTAATGTGCTTCTAATGGCCTCTAGGGCTTGTGCATTGGCCCCTATATGATTGCGATCTCCAAGATAGCATTTCTTGGTGGTCGCAAGAAAGACATGCAAACCTAGGGTCTTTAGGTACATGGACATCCTATACTTCCAAACATCAATGTTGGAAGGATCAAAGCTAGGTGGGGTCATGAAGTCCATGGCAAACTATATGAGTGTGCAAACACGCAAATGCAAACTATAGACTAGCAACCAAATGGATCTCACTCCTAGGATGTTAAGCCAAATATCAGGAGCACTAGCTCTGATACCAATTGAAAAACACCTAGAGGGGGGGTGAATAGGTGTAAGTGCTAATCTAGAAGTAAATGCAAAACTATGTGCGCTAAATGCGGAAGCTAATGCAAATCTTGCAACACACTTAGTACAATCAACAAGTGTAGCCGAATTCCCCGTCAAGGGCTCTGGACTAACTCCTCTTGATTCCCCTTGAATGGGTTGAGGCGCTATGTGAAGCTCTTGTTGATTAGGTACAAGTGAGGCACACACACAATCAAGCCAAGCATATAAGGATGAACAATATAAAAGATGCAAGGCAACACAAGCAAATAGATATGGCAATATGAATTATGCTCAACACAAGCAAATATGGTATGATGATGTGAATGATGCTATGCAAAATTATAAGAGAGAGAGAGAGTTGGAGAGACAATGGATCAAAACGCAAACACCAAGATATGTTTCGAGGTTCGAGCACCTTGCTCTACATCCCCGCCTACACCACCGTGTAGGATTTCCAATCCACTATCAACGTCCACCGAGGACTCCCACCGAGGGAACCTTCACCGAGAAGGATTTGTTACAACACTAGGAGTACCTAACTCCTCTCTCAAACAACCACCTCACAACCGAGGGGTAAGCCAACAACAACACCTCTACCGAAGAGGCTCACAACCAATCTCAATCACCTCACACTTGAGGGATACAAACCAATCACCCGATCACCTCTACCGAAGAGGGATACAACAAGAATAAGGGTGTACAACTTAGAGGTTACAACAACAACCTCAAAACTCTCTCTTTCTTTCTTTTTCCACAAAACAAAGATCCTAATAGTTTAGGATAGATGAAAGCTCAAGTGTGGAAACAAGGTGTTTTTTTGGAAACTAGCAACAAAGAAAAACTACTTGGGAAATCTCTTGTATATGATAGAAATAAAAGATCAAATCAAAATCCCAAACCTAGTTCTCTTTGATTTTCCAAAAACCCAAAAACAATAAAGATTAAATCTTTTTGGAACTTAAACTCTTTTAAAAACTTGTTTAAAACACTAGGGAAACAAGATTTTTTCTCTTTTAAAAACCTTGGCCAAAATCCCAAAGAGTTGGGGTTTATATAGGCCAAAACAGAAACTAGCCGTTAGAGCTGAGCTGGCAGCTCTGACAGGCAGCGGTCGACCGGCCGGTCGACCGTCCAACGGTCATATTTTGACCCGTTGGAGCTACCGGTCGACCGCCCGGTCGACCCAAAAATACAGAGAGCAGAGCTCTCATCCCGGTCGACCGGCATGGTCGACCGAGTTTGTGTCTGCCAGACGTGCACGTCTGTGCACGTCGGTCGACCCGTGCGGTCAACCGTCCCTTGGTGCGGTCGACCGTCCCGGTCAACCGACCAGCCTGTCAGCACAAAAATAAGTCAGAAAATTTTAGGAAAAATATTTTAAAAAAATCTTTTATCTTTTCTGAAAATCCCATAAAACTTGATTTATCATTTTATATTGAAACATAAACATGTGATAAAAATTTCAAGACATATATCAATCATATCAATTCATTTTTGAGTCTTGCAAATTTTATCAAAACAAACACTTGTATTTTTATCAAACTTGATTTTTCCAAAACATGAATAGGATAGTCAAAATAAGTTTGTCTTGAAAGTTTAAGCATGTATGTATAAATAGAAAACATCTACTATACATATAAATCATGAAAACTTGTTTTGATCAAACTATTCATGAAAACACATATCCAAAACATAAAACATGTGTGTATTGTGCACTTGAGCATATCAACTATATTAAGCTTTACAAATGGATCTAAAACACATAATCTAAACTAGGATACCTAAGTCTCTTGACGATCTTCCATCTTCAAGTAGACTTGCTCCCAAACGCGATCCACCGAGTGCAAAGGTATGATCTTTAAGCTTTGGCACCGGAATCACCATGATAAGCTTCCAAACACTTCGTTGAAGCTAATCATCAAACTAATATCCTGTTAATGATCTGAAACTTGAAAACACAAGAATATTAGTAATCATAACTACATGAGTTAATCATCATCAAAACTAGGGTGGAAAGCCTTTGGGCCAACACGGTCGACCGGCAAGCCGCAGCGGTCAAAAATGTGACCGTTGCCCTGTCGATCGGTCGGTCGACTGACAAAAGTATCTGCTGCTGAGTCGGCCTCCAATGGTTAGTTTTTGGAAGCCTATAAAATGAGGTTCCCTTGGGCTGTTTAAGACAATATTTTGAGTGAGTTTTCAAGCTAGTTTTTCCTACCTCTCTAAGAGGTTTTCTCCACTTGTTTTAGAGCTAATGCTTCCATATCAAAATGAGAGCATTCAAGAGTGCTTTTCAAAAGAGATTTCTTGAGTTTTTTCACCACAACTCTATCTTGTTTTTCTGACACAAACTTGAGTTTTCCATTGCTAAATCCATCCTATAGGAGCTTTGTTGTGAGAGTATTTTAAGGTGATCAAAGTGTAGAGATCACCAAGTGTTCATCTCTATATTTTAGGAGGCAAACTTGCGGTTCCTGTTGTTTCGAGTTCTTGTGGGAGTTCGGTGTAGAGATGCGGCCTCGGCAAGCTAATGTGCTTGCGTGTGTTATTTTTGCGGGAATAAGAGAGGGACTAGTGAGTCTAAGAGATCTAGTGTGAACTCGTTGTAGGTGTTGCGGCACCGAGTGATCTAGTGAGATCATTTTTAGTGAAAATCCTTCATAGTGTTGAAGGCGGGGACGTAGAGCAAGGGTGCTCAAACCTCGAAACAAATCTCCCGTGTTTGCGATTGATTCTCTCTCTCTCTCTTGTGTTTATATCTTGCTTATGCTTATTATTCATATCTCGTTATATGCTTGATATACTTATACTTCATTGATATATGCTTGGGATTGTTTGCTCACACTTATATTCAACCATAAAAGCCATAGTGGCACCTCAACTCTAAATATAGAGGAATCTTGAGGAGATAGTCCACTGTCCTACACCGAGAATTCGGCTGCACTCTTGGTTATACTTTGTATGTTTAGCTTGATAGTTTTAATTTGCCTAAATAGTTTTTAATTCCGTATTAGTTTTGCATTAGATTAGCTAGTCACCTATTCACCTCCCCTCTAGGTGACCTATAAGTGGTATCAGAGCTTGGTTCTCTTGGTTTGGGTCTAACATCCTTGAGTTAAAGATCATCATTTTAGCTAATCACAATATTTGTACACACATGGATTTCATGACACCTCCCATGTTTGATATTCTTAACATCCAAATTTGAAAAGTTAAGATGGCTATGTACCTCAAAGTCCTAGGGATTCATGTTTATTTTGCCACTATTAAACATTCTTATTTTTTAAATGGCAAAAACCCTGAGGCTAATACAAAAACCCTTCATGCTTTAAGATCTACCCTAAATGATTATTTATGTAGGGTTATTAATTTTGATTCGGCTTTTGTAGTATGGAATACTCTAGTCTCCCTTGGTGAATAAAAGCAATACTATATAGGGAGTGACTCGGATGATAGAAGTGATGCTTCGAACATGTGCTACATCGTCTAAGAGAATAACCCCCTTGAGGTTAATTCTGAATCCAAGCTTGATGAGGATGTTGACATGCTATATGATGAGCTTACTTTATTTTGTCAACAACTTCTTGAAAAATATGATGTGCTTAAAAAGGATAATAGAAGATTGAAAAATAAATATGATTCTATTTTAAAAGAAAAGAATTCTTTTCAAAATAAATTTGAATGTGTTTTAAAAGAAAATAAATTTTTAGAAAAGGAGAATATTTTCTTGTCTTCAAAGTTAAATGATATTTGTGAAGAAAATAATTCTTTGAAAAATAAAATTATTTTAGTGAAAAAAGAAAATAAAATTGCTTTGGAAAAAAATAACTCTTTGAAAGAAAAATTATTTCAAAAGAAAAAGAAAATATTTCTAAAAGAAAAGGACTGTTGATTCTCATTCCTGCCATGTCTCTAATGCTAATAATGTTGATCCTTATCATGTTTTTCATGTTACTATTGATAAAAATAAGATTTATGACTTGAAAAATAGAATTGATTGTTTGATCTCAATTTTGAGCAATTGTGCATTCAACCATTCTAAATTGGAAACCTTGTTTCAAAAGAAATAAGCTCCACATGTTCATACACATAACCCACGGCATACATATGCACACTATGCTCTCATATGCATGTAGAGTTTACAAATGTACACATTGTAGCCGCCAAGGCTATTTAGCAAAGGTTTGTTTTGATAAGATAAATCATATAATTTTACAAATAAAAATGTTTAGGTTCCTTGTAATTCTAACCCCGTGGACCCAAAAGGAAATGGATACCAAAATCTCCACCGCTTGTGTTTGATGTAGGTGCGGGCTCTCACATGACGTCAGAGGGTTGGTGCCTTGGTGATGGATACATGAGCTAGATGAACATACCCTATTGATGCATCGCTATCGAGGAAGTTTGATAGGAGGACCACCATGGTTTGTAGGCTTAGATAATAGTGCGTATGGTTTGGTAACTATCTCTAAACTCCTATTTTAGTTTACATGCTTTTACATTTGATAATTTTAGCATGTTTTGGTTTTGTGTTAAATAATCACTTTTGTACTTCATGTGGTGCTTACTTGTTTAGATGCAGTTTTCGTTAAAACTTGTGTATATACTTGTACAAGTAGTGAGCTACACTTAATTATTATATGTTTGCGCTTCAATACTCATTTGTACTCATTACATGAACATGTAAAACCTAGTTTTGATGATTCTTTCATTTATACATGTTTTCAGTATTTTTGTACATGTTTTGCTTCATGTATACGTTATTTTTGTCTAAAACTAATAAATATACATGTATACCCTTGAGTCACTTGCCTTCAGGCAAATTCTATTATGGACTCGTTTGTGTTTGAGATATGTATACATACTTTTAGTTTTGATAGAACATACATATACCTTGAAGTTTGTTTAATTGTAATGAAAAATAAAATGATTTCATATGTTTTAATTTTCATGAATATGTTATTCACTTGATTCTTGTACACTCACATTTCATTTGTTTACTCATGACTTTGTTTTCATGAGCATTTATGAGCTTTATAGATTTTGAGTGTCACCTCTTGTGTATATGGTATGTTTCATGAGATATATATGATTTGGTTTCATAGTCGAAAGATCTTTAACTAATTTTTTAAAAATTACTTAAAACTAGTTATTTATTTTGCATTTGGTAGTGTTTTCAATTTACAATTATTTTCAAATCTTATTTTTGAAAACTTCTACCCTTAAAGGGCGGATGGTTGGGAGACCATGCCTTATTTGCTCAAATTGAAAATTCTTTTAATATGTGCATGAATAGGGTGATAGTTATGAGCTATTCACATGATTTTTATGATAAATCTTATTTTTGTATACTCATATTTGTTTTCTTATATATGCATGATTCAAATGTCAATTGGTATTTCCATACATACATACATACATACATACATACATACATACATACATACATATATATATATATATATATATATATATATATATATATATATATATATATATATATATATACATATATATACATACATACATACATACATATATATACATACATATATATATATATATATATATATATATATATATATATATATATATATATATACATATATATATATATATATATGATTTTAATTGTGATTATTTTGCAATCCCATATATTTTCTTCAAGCACAAATTATGTTTATGCTAAGCTTGACTTAATGATCATATACAAACTTATCAAAAAAAGGGACAGTTCTTTAAAAACTTAAAATGAGTTCACAATATTTATGTTTTCTACAAATAGTATTCATGTTGATGTTTACCTATAAAATAATGTTTATCTTTATGTTTACCTACAAATGGCTTATAATTGTTTTACCACCTACTAGTGGTATATCAAAATTTGTTTTGCTGAAAAAAAATGTATTTTAAAAAGGTTATCAAAATTTTTTGATATATATTGCTTATATATAAGGGGAGCTTAACATCTTCTCTATATATAGATTGATGTTGAGTGTATCTCATATTGAGAAGCTTGACCTCTCTTCTTTACGTGATACACGTGTGTAGGGGGAGCTTAACATCTCCACTTATACATTATATATTATGCTTTATGTGAGTTAGGGTCTAGTCATCCCTTCTCCATATAATGCATGTATGCAGGGGGAGCTAACTTTATGTCTCTCCTCTTCATGAATGTATATCGCATATACATCTTTAATGTTTGATTTGTCTTTACCCTTTTGTTGATGAATTGACAAAAAGGGGAAGAAGAATTTAGAGAGTTTTATATGCATGTTATAATCTTGTTTATGCATATATGTTTTGTTCTGTTTATGCACTTCATTAAATATCTTTATTGTTTACTGCTATGCATGAGTTAAGAGAGAGCTTCTATGAAGCTTATTTTTAATCCATACATATATAACTCCATGAGTTTTGTCATCATCAAAAAGGGAGAGATTGTTGGCCCAAAGGCCCATCACTCTAGTTTTGATGATGATTAACTCATATAGTTATAGTACTAATGATCTTGTATTTAATTAGTTTCAGATATTTGATCAAAATCTTAGTCGGTGTTTAGCTTCAACAAAAGATTCGAAGTCAAGTTTTGAAGCTAGCACTGTTGATTCAAGAGCTCGCGCATTAAGATCGCATCAAGTACTCAAAAGGAGTCTAACTCTTTGGATCAAGGTTTGGACCAAGTGAAGAAGGAGAAGAAGATTTTCAGAGAAGATTTTCAAGAAAACTTGTGTCATGTATGTAAGTATTAATATTTGTTTTTAGATAAAATGTAAACGATAGATTAGCTGTGGATTGCTCAAGCTCATTCACACACGCACAAAATTTATATGTGTTTTCATAAATTGTTTCAGTTTTAGAAAATACCGTTTTGATTTTTGAGCTTCATAGTATACATTCTTATGTTTCATGATTAGATTTCATCAAAATGAGTTTACATGTTTTATATGTGTTTTGGACTTTATCCATACACATTATTGATTTAAATGTTTAGAAAAACTTATTTGATGTTTTTATATCATGTGTTTGAGTTTTGTATTTATCAAAACATATTTTAGAGCTTAATGTTAAAAACATAGAAATTTCATTTTATATGTGTAATCCGTACACACTAAATATCTTATTTTTGTATTTGGAGAAGTTTTGGAAAAATTATTTTTCAAATTGAAGATTGATTTTGAAAATACAGATTTTGGTTTAAGGCTAAATTTCTATATTACAAAAATAGTTCAAAATGTTTGTAATATGTGTTGATTTTTAATCACACATATTTGTGCTTCAAAGTATTTCAATAAACTTATTTTTGTAAATTTTTAGTGATTTTAATCCCCAAAATTTGCTGACCAGGCCTTCTGGCAGTCGATCGAGCGGTCCACCGATGTGCACAAAACGTGCACGGCCATTTGGATTGAGGGCCGGTCGACCGCACAGTCGACCGTCCAGAGAGCTTTGCTCTCTGGATCTGGCGTCGGTCGACCAAAGCCCAGGCACGGTTGACCGGGCGATCGACTAGCAGGATGCAACGGTCAAAAATGTGACCGTTGGCCGGTCGACCGACCGGTCGACCAACGGCAGTATCTGCTATTGAGTTGGCTTCCAACGGCTAGTTTTTAGGAGCCTATAAAATGGGGTTCCCTTGGGCTGTTTTAGATAAAATTTTGAGTGGGTTTTCAAGCTAATTTTCCTATCTCTCAAAGAGGTTTTCTCCATTTGTTTTAGAGCTAATACTTCCATATCAAAAGGAGAGTATTCAAGAGTATTTTTCAAAAGAGATTTCTTGAGTTTTTTATCACAACTCTGTCTTATTTTTCTCACACAAACTTGAGCTTTTCATTGCTAAATCCATCCGATAGGAGCTTTGTTGTGAGAGTGTTTTTAGGTGATCAAAGTGTAGAGATCACCAAGTGTTCATATTTGTATTTGAGGAGGTGAACTTGCGGGTTCTTATTGTTTCGAGTTCTTGTGGAAGCAAGGTGTAGAGGTACGGCCTCTGCAAGCTAGTGGGCTTGCATGTGTTGTTCTTGCAGGAATAATTGAGTGACTAGTGAGTCAAAAAGATCTAGTGTGAATTCATTGAGGTATTACGGTTCCGAGTGATCCAGTGGGATTATTTTTAGTGGAAATCCTTCATATTGTTGAAGGCGGGGACGTAGAGTAAGGGTGCTCGAACCTCGAAACAAATCTCTCGTGTTTACGATTGTTTCTCTCTCTTGTGTTTATATCTTGCTTATGCTTATTAATCATATCTCTTTCTATGCTTGATAAACTTGTGCTTCATTGATATTGAAAGTACACCTAGAGGGAGGGTGAATAGATGTATGGCTAATCTAATGACAAATGATGCGAAATTAAAAACTAAATGCAACACACCGAAGAGTGTAGCCAAATTTCCGGTGAAGGGCTCTGAACTATCTCCTCTAAATTTCTCTAAATAAGAGTTGAGGTGCTATATGGAGCTCTCTTGGTTTAACACAAGTATTGCACACTCACAATCAATACCAAGCATATGAATATGAATGAGCAATATGAATTAATGCAAGGCACAATATAAAAGAGAGAGTTAGGGAAAGTGGATCAAATGCAAATACAAGGACATGTTTCGAGGTTCGAGCACACAGCTCTACGTCCCCGCCTTCACACAGAAGGATTTCCACTAACTCGTCCACACAGGACTTCCCACACAGGGAATCTCCACTGAGAATTTTGGGCAAATACAATTTGGGAGTACACAACTCCTCTCTCAAATAATACAACCTCTCACTAGAGGCAAGGCACAATACAAATCACCTCTACACTTAGAGGGATGGGCACTTAGCCAAACAATGATCAACCTCTCACTAGAGGGATTAGGCTCAAAGCCACACAACCACAATCACCTATACACTTAGAGGGATTCCAACACAACCTCCACTATCACCTCTCACTAGAGGGATATCAACACAATCACATTTCACTAGAGGAATATCACAAATCAAGTAGGGTTTACAACTTGGTGATCTCAAAGACCACAAACCAATTCTTTCTCACAAAATAATGATCCTATAGAAAGAATAGATAGATAAGCTCAAGTGTGAGAAAATAAAGAGTTTGGAAATCAAAATCACAAAGAAAATATTTGAGAAAACTTCTAGGATATAATGGAAATGAGGAACAAAAATAAATCCCAAAGACTTTCTTTTTCTTTGAATTTTTCAACCCTTTAAACTAAAATAAAGATCAAATCTTTAAACCTAAAACTCTTTTAAAACTTGCTGTTAAAACAGTTAAGAAGATGAAAATTTTTTGCTCTTGGAAATCTTGTCTAAACCAGCCCAAGGGAATGGGTATATATAACCCATTAATAAAACTAGCCGTTGGGCCAAGGCAGCAGAAAAAATCTGCTGTCGGTCGACTGCCCGTTCAACCGGCCAACTGTCATATTTCTGACCGTTGAGCCACCGGTCGACTGCCCAGTCGATCAGGACTGGATACAGAGAGCAGCAGCTCTCTACTGGTTGACCGGGGTCATTTTCAGAGAGCAGAGCTCTCTGGACGGTCGACCGCCCGGTCGACCGGCCCACCAGCCTTGGCTGCGAGCACGTCCTATGCACGTCGGTCGACCGGTCCAGTCGACCGACTTCTGCTATGGTCTACTGGTTCGGTCGACCGGCAGACAACCAGTTCAGTCTTTTTAGGATTTAAAAACTTGAGTTTTTATCTTTAATTAAATCCCATAAAATCACATAAATTCCAAAAAAGCAGTTCATATTAGATCTTTGAAATACAAATATCTGTGACAAAAATTCAACTCATAGTACAAACTATTTGAACCATTTTTGTGTTATTGAAATTTTACCTTAAACCAAAAATTATATTTTCCAAAACTTGAATTTTGAAATGGAAAACCGTTTTCTCCAAAACTCATATAAATACAAAAACATGATATTTAAATAACTTTGAAGCATGTTGTATATGGATAGAATCTAATATACATATAAAAATTATATCTATGTTTTTGACTTGAAAACCAAGATCGGTTAAATCGAAACCAAAACATGAAACTTGTGTGTATTGTGAACTTCAACATATCAACACTATCTAATCTTTACAATGATCTAAACAATCTTAAACAAAACAAGCCGAGGCTTTCTTGTAGAACTCCGTCTCCAAGTCGACTCGATCCAAATGTGACCTACCGAGCTTGACTCCAACCGAGTGTTAGATGTGAACTTGACGCTCGAGCTCTTGAATCACCATGTGAAAGCTCCAAAACACCTTTATTGAAGGTAATCACATACTAATGTCTTGATTAAATATCTGAAACTAAATATCATAAGATTATTAGTAAAATTACTACATGAGTTAATCATCATCAAAACTAGAGTGAAGGGCCTCTGGGCCAACAATCTCTCCCTTTTTGATGATGACAAAACTCATGGAGTAACATCTGCGTGGACTAAAGTTACGCTTCATAGAAGCTCCCCCTTAACTCATGCATAGCAATAAATATAAAAATATGTAATAAATGCTCAACATAAAATATGCATAAACATGATATTTGATACCAATGAAATAAACATCTCTTGATACCAATCAAAAGATATAACAAAAGATGCTCTTGATACTAACAAAAGATACTTTTGATACCAATCTTGATACCAATGGTAAAAGGTATCAAATAAAACAAACATGCATATAAAAACTCCAAATTTACCTCCCCTTTTTGTCAATTCAACAACAAAGGGGTACAAACACTAAAACATAAATATCAAAACAATAAAGATGTATATGCTACATACATTCATGAAGAGGAGAGATGTGAAGTTAACTCCCCCTGCATACATGCATTTATACGAAAAGAGATGACTAAACTCTAACACATAAAGCATAATATACAATGTATAAAAGGAGAAGTGAAGCTTCCTCTACACATGTGCATGACAGAAAGAAGGGCGGTCAAGCTCCTCAATATGAGATACACTCAACATGAATCTGTATATAGAGAAGATGTTAAGCTCCCCTTACAAATAAGTAATACATATCAAATATTTGATACCAATTGAAAATAAACAAAAATTTTTAAGATACCAAAAGATATTAATTGAAAATATCTTGTAAACTTTTGATACCAATGAAAATAAAACATTCTATGTTTTGATATCAATTGAAATATATATGTATATTGCAAATCATGATACCAATTGAAAATACAATCGACTGAAAATTGAAACATGAAGTTTTCTCCCCCTTTATGAAATACCAATGAAAATAATGCATAAGCTTGTATCAAATACCAATTTGAAAAATAATAGTCATTAAGGTGTAAATCAAGCTTAGCATAAGCAACATTTATGCTTAAGATAGAAAGATATAATAAGCACAATCAAAACATATATATATATATGTATGTATGTATGTATGTATGTATGTATGAAAATGTAAATACCAATAGAAATTGATACTTTTTGAAGTTTTTGAAGCATACATATATTGAAAACCAAATATGAGTATACAACTTATGAAAATATCAATTCACATACCAATTGAAAATATGATGAGAATCAAGTGTATAACTCATATTTACCACCCTTTCATGCACATGTAAAATAGATTTTCAATATGAGCATACAAGGCATGGTCGCCCATCCAACGCCCATAATGGGTAGGGTTTTCAAAAATAAATTTGAAAATAAGTTTAGCATATTTGAAAACTCTACCAAAATGAAGAATACGGACTAGTTTAATGATAAACTTGTAAACTAGTACAAAATCCTTCAAGTAAGGAATAAACTAAGAAGATATCCATAAAACATGAAAATCACTCAACCAATGACACTCAAAGTCTATATAGCACATATAATACTCATGAAAACAAATCATGAGTAAACATCAAATAATGTGAGTACACAAAGTCATATAATCAATAAGATCATGGAATAAGGCATTTAGGCTCAATGTGAAATTCCTTTATAAACGAAAACACGAAAATCATTAAAATTTAATTTTCAATAATACAACTTCATGGCATATGTATGTTTTGTACAAACTAGAGTATACATACATATCCAAACATGAACGAGTCCACAAAAATATATGCATGAAGGCAAGTGGCTCAAGGATGTATATGTGTAACTATTAGTTTAGACAAAATAGACATATACATGAAGCTAATCACAAACATGAAAATATGCACGAAAATAGGGAATACAAGTCAAAATGCATGAATCATTAAAACTAGGCTATACTAGTTCATCTAATGAGTACAAATGAGCAATCAAGTACAAATATATAATAATCTATTTGTGGCTCACTAGTTGTACAAGTATATACTCAAGTTTTAATGAAAACTAACATTTAAACATGTAATCAAATCATGAAGCATAAAATGAAACATAAACTAATATGATCATTATGTAAATGCACATATATTAGAACTAGGATATACACAATAGTTAAACTAAAATGAGTACAAAAAAATAATTGTCTATGTAAACATGGGTATATCTCAAATACTAATTATGTATATCACTAATCTAATTATTATGGCATTTAACATAATAATTAAGACATGCTAAAAAATCAATGACATGAAAAGCATATAAAAATAAATGAGAGTTAGAGATCGTTACCAAAACCAAAAGGGCACATCTCTATGTCTCCAAACCAAGGTGGTCCTCCGACCAAACTCCTCTTGAAAGTTATGCATCCAAAATAGTCACTGTTTAGCTCGAAACACATCCACCTCAAGGCACAACACTCTCACGTCATGTGAGAGCCCATACCTGCATCAAATAAAATAGGAGTGATCTTTGGTACCCATACTCCATTGGGTCCATGGGGGTTAGCTCCTTTCCTAACCCAAACAAATTTATTTGCTAAATTTATAGCATGTACTCTATCATAACAAAACTTAGTAAGGTGACCCTTACGTCCACAATGTGTACAAGTGTACACATGAGTATATAATGTGTTATGTGTATGTACGTGAGGAGCATGTGTATGCCGTGATTTGTGTGTATGCATAGGAGGAACTTGTTTCTTGCGAAATATACATTCCAAACAAGTATGGTTCAAAGCATATTGGCTCAAAGTGGAGCCCAAACAATCAACACTCTTCTTTAAAATATTTATATTATTTTCAATAATAGAAGAAGAGGTGAATGCAATAGATACACTAGTTGGTGAAGCATGGCAAACATATATGTCAATATCATTTTTCAAAGAGGTATTTTTCTTAGAAACCAAATCCAATTCCTTTGAAATAGAAACAATTTTATTTTTCAAAGATTCATTTTCTTTTACAACAAAATCAAGTTTTGAAGACAAGATCTTATTTTTCTTCAAAACATCATTGCAATCATTTTTATTTTTCAAAATCTTGTTTTCATTTAGGGCAAGATCAAGTTGGGATTTCAATGAGTCCCTTTCATTAGAAATCTCTTCCTTCTCTTGCAAAGCCAAATCAAGTTTTGAAACCAAATCCTTATTATCTTTATTAAGTCGAAAACTTTTCTTTTTTAAAAGATTATATTTTTCTAACTATTTTTCACAAATAATAGATAGTTCTTCATTTAATGCATCGGCATCAATATGATCATTATTTAAAGAATTAGCACTATTATCTAATTGAGATTCCGAATATACCTCAAGGGAGTCATTCCCTTGGACCATGTAGTAACGTTATTCGGATTCATCTCCACTAGATTCCTTCTCCATAATGTTTGGCGTTTGAAGCTTGGAGGACGTCAAAGTGTTTCACACTGCAAAAGCGGAATCACAATGAGAAACCACACACAAATATTTTTTGTTAAGTGTGCTTCTAAGTACCTCAAGGGCTTGTGCATTGACCTCTATATGCTTGCTATTACTAAGAATGCTTGCTATTATCAAGATAGGATTTCTTAGTAGCGGTAAGGAAGACATGCAAACCTAAGATTTTGAGGTACATGGACGTCCTAGCCTTCCAAATAACAATGTTGGAAGTGTCATACATTAGAGGAGTCATATAGTCCACGAGTGTGTGTAAACAATAAAAGTGTGTAAATGCAAATCTAGATTAGCTAACCAAGATCTCACTCCTAGGTGGTTAAACCTAATATCAGGAGCGTAGGCTCTGATACCAATTGAAAGTACACCTAGAGGGGGGTGAATAGGTGTATGGCTAATCTAATGACAAATGATGCAGAATTAAAAACTAAATGCAATACACTTAGTGTAACCAAAGAGTGTAGCCGAATTTCCGGTGAATGGCTCTAGACTATCTCCTCTAAATTCTTCTAAATAAGAGTTGGATACTATATGAAGCTCTCTTGGTTTAACACAAGTATGGTACAAACACAATCAATACAAAGCATATGAATATGAATGAGCAATATGAATCAATGCAAGGCGCAATATAAAAGAGAGAGTTAGAGAAAGTGGATCAAATGCAAACACAAGGATATGTTTCAAGGTTCGAGCACACAGCTCTACGTCCCCGCCTTCACGCAGAAGGATTTCCACTAACTCGTCCACACATGACTTCCCACACAGGAAACCTCCACTGAGAATTTTGGGCAAATATAATTTGGGAGTACACAACTCCTCTCTCTAACAATACAACCTCTCACTAGAGGCAAGGCACAATACAAATCACCTATACACCTAGAGGGAGGGGCACTTAGCCAAACAATGATCAACCTCTCACTAGAGGGATTAGGCTCAAAGCCACACAGCTACAATCACCTCTACACTTAGAAGGATTCCAACACAACCTCCACTATCACCTCTCATTAGAGTGATATCAACACAATCACCTCTCACTGGAGGGATATTACAAATCAAGGAGGGTTTACAACTTAGTGATCTCAAAGACCATAAACCAATTCTTTCTCACAAAATAATGATCCTATAGAAAGGATAGATAGATAAGCTCAAGTGTGAGAAAATAAAGAGTTTGGAAATCAAAATCACAAAGAAAATACTTGAGAAAACTTCTAGGATATAATGAAAATGAAGAACAAAAATAAATTTCAAAGACTTTCTTTTTCTTTGAATTTTTCAACCCTTTAAAATAAAATAAAGATCAAATCTTTAAACCCAAAACTCTTTTAAAACTTACTGTTAAAACACTTAAGAAGATGAAAATTTTTGCTTTGTAAATCTTATCTAAAACAGCCCAAGAGAATGGGTATATATAGCCCATTCATAAAACTAGCCTTTGGGCCAAGGCAGCAGAAAAAATTTGTGGTCGGTCGACCGACCAACGGTCAGATTTCTGACCGTTGAGCCACCAATCGACCGCCCGGTCGACCGGGACAGGGTACAGAGAGCAGTAGCTCACTACCGGTCGACCGGCCTGGTCGACTGGGGCCATTTTCAGAGAGCAGAGCTCTCTGGACGGTCGACCGCCCGATCGACCGGCCCAACAGCCTTGGCTGCGTGCACGTCCTGTGCACGTCGGTCGACCGGTCCGGTCGACCGACTTCTGCCACGGTCGACCGGTCCGGTCGACCGGCAGACAGCCAGTTCAGTCTTTTAGGATTTAAAAACTTGGGTTTTTATCTTTAATTAAATCCCATAAAATCACATAAATTTCACAAAAATCAGTTCATATTAGATCTTTGAAATACAAATATGTGTGATAAAAAATCAACACATATTATAAATTATTTGAACCATTTTTGTGTTATTGAAATTTTACCTTAAACCAAAAACTGTATTTTTCAAAGCTTGAATTTTTTAAATGGAAAACCATTTTCTCCAAAACTCATATAAATACAAAAATATGATATTTAAACAACTTTGAAGCGTTTTGTATATGGATAGAGTCCAATTTACATATAAAGAATTATATCTATTTTTTTGACTTGAAAATCAAGATCGGTTAAACCGAAACCAAAACATGAAACTTGTGAGTGTATTGTGAATTTGAGCATCTCAACACTATCTAATTTTTACAATGATCTAAACAATCTTGTACTAAACAAACTAAGATCTTCTTGTAGAACTCCGTCTCCAAGTCGACTCGATCCAAATGTGATCGACCGGCTTGACTCCAACCGAGTGCTAGATGTGAACTTGACGCTCGAGCTCTTGAATCACCATGTAAAAGCTCCAAAATACCTTTGTTGAAGCTAATCACCTACTAATATCTTGATCAAATATCTGAAACTAAATATCACAAGATTATCAGTAAACTATAACTACATGAGTTAATCATCATCAAAACTAGAGTGAAGGGTCTTTGGGCCAACAGATATATGCTTGAGATTGTTTGCTCACATTTGTATTCAACCAAGAGAGCTATAGTGGCACCTCAACTCTTAATATAGGGAATCTCAACTCTTAATACAAAGGAATCTTGAGGAGATAGTCTAGAGCCCTTCACTGAGAATTCGGCTATACTCTTGTGTTATACTTTGTGCGTTTAGCTTAATATTTTTAATTTGCCTAAATAGTTTTTAATTTCGCATTAGTTTTGTATTATATTAGCTAGTCACCTATTTGTTGGCCCAAAGGCCATTAGCCTGACATTTTGATGATAACAAACCATATTTAGTTGTGCTTTTAACAATTTTGTTTACATGAGTTTCAGGTTAAAAGCATAAGTGGTTTGATAGCTCCAACACAAGACTCACATTTTTGAACGCCGCTAAGATTTGGATACCTGAGCCTAGCACAGTAGAAGCGCTCCAGGATCAAACAAAGATTGAAGATTACAAGATTTATACTTTTTATTTTTAGTTAGAATTTATAGTTGATTTTGTCAAAACCTAGATGATAGAGGTAGATTATTTTGGGATTGTCACACACACACCTTTAGTGTTGCTTCATGCTTTTCAAACAAATTTTTATACAAAATGTCTAACCTAACTTTTGGAAAAACCATGTTTGGAAAAATCATTTTTAGAAAAACTGGTTTCTATTTTACAAAAAAGGATTTTTCATCAAAAATAAAGTTCAACCTTTTTGGGTGTTGATCTATGATCACACTCTGATTTTTACAAGCCCTAGAACCTTATTTTGTAAAACCCTAACCCAAGATTTTTACAAAAATTTCCTTCCTTTGGCAGCCTCTGGGAAAAACAGATCTGGCAGAGTCCGGTCGACCGACCCAGTCGACCGACATGCACACTGTGCATGTGTGCACACCCGGTCGACCGGGAGCAAGTCTTTGCTCTCTATTTTTTCCCGGTCGACCAGATCGGTCGACCGACAGAGAGTTTCACTCTCTGGTTGGGACTGCGGTCGACCGTCCCGGTCGACCGACATCCCAACGGTCGGAAATCCGACTGTTGGCGGTCGACCGGCCCGGTCGACCGATAGCTGTCAGAAGTTCTGACAGACTCCAACAACTATATTTTTCTGGACAGATTTTTGTTGGGATTCCCCCTAATGACTCTTTTGAGCTGTGTAGGTCAGTTTTCTCTCCCTATAAATAGTGGGAGACTTCTACAAACATTTTAACAATATTTACAAGTAAAAATCAAAGTTTTCAAAAGCTTAGCCTTTTAGCAAAAGATTTTCAATTAAGCCAAAATTTCCAACCCTTTTCTTGAAGCAATCCTCTACTTCTCTCTAGTCTTTATGCACTACACAATCCCAAAGTATCATCTCATTATCTTGGTTGTAGGGTTGTACAAGTGAGCTTTTTGGTGTGGTCAAGTGTTGATCACCTCTTTTTTCATTGTGAGAAGTTGTAGAGGCATCGGCCTCAAGCTAGCTAGTGTGCTATGAGTTGGTGTTGCGGCACCGCAAGAGAGAGGACAAGTGTGTCCTTGTATTGACGATCCGGTAGGATCAAGCATAGTGGAAATCCTTCGTAGTGTCGAAGGCGGGGAAGTAGAGCAGTGGCTCGAACCTCGAAACAATTCATTGTGTTTGCGATTGTCCACCTATCTCTAAACTCACACTCTCTCCTTTACTTGCTCTACTTTAATTGTTTAATTTCTTGCAAGTTCTTTTAATTGTTGATTAGTTTTTAAATCCGCATTAATTGTCATTTTATATAGCCATCACCTATTCACCCCCCCTCTAGGTGATTTCAATTGGTATCAGAGCCTAACTCTTGCATTTTGTTTAACCACCTTAGGGAGATCCTCATATTTGGCTATATCTATTTGTTGCATTTCTATTTGTTGTGCATTTCACTTTTATTCATGGCATCTGTTGATTTTTCTAGTATCAAGTCCCCACCTAAATTTGATGGTTTGAACTTCCCTATTTGGAAGGTCAAAATGAACCTCTTTCTAAAATTCCTAGGAGTTAGAGTTGCTAGGCCATCACCAAAGATTTTATTGAACCTCTCACCGATGAGAAAACATGGTCCGAAGATACCACTAAGGACTATGAGGCCAATGTTAGAGCCCAATATGCATTAACCCAAACTTTAAATGAAGATGACCTCTCACGCATCATTAATTGTAAATCGGCATTTGAACTTTGGAATGTTCTTATTGTGACTCATGAGGGAACGTCTCAAGTCAAGAGATCCAAAATTGACTTGCTCCGTTCTCAATATGAGAATTTTTATATGCTTGAGAATGAATGCATTGATGATATGCTCACCCGTTTCACCAAAATCACTAATGCTTTATCTTCTTTAGGTGACAACATCGATAATGACGAAAAGATCCGGAAGGTCATTAGAGCTCTTCCCAAAACTTGGGAAGTCAAGGCAACCACCCTCAAGGAGCTCAACGATAGGGAGGAGATGGACTTCTCTGGCTTCATCGACAATCTCAAAACCCATGAGATGGAGATGAAAGTTAGAGAAGAAAGGGAGGCACCAAAGAAGAAAGCCCTTGCTTTCAAAGCCGTTCCATCCACCTATGATGAGGAAGATTCATCGGAGGACTACGATGAAGACTTTGCCATGCTCATAAGGAAGGTGGGCAAAATGTTCTACAAGAAGGGGAGACAAAGTTGTTGGCCCAAAGGCCTTCCACCCTAGTTTTGATGATGATTAACTCATGTAGTTATGTTTACTAATAATCTTGTGATTTTAGTTACAGATTTTTAATCAAGATATTAGTTGGTGATTAGCTTCAACAAAGGAGTTTAGAAGCTTTTCATGATGATTTCAGGGCCAAATCTTCAAGATCACACTTTGCCTAGCTCATGGATGGAGTTTTGGATCGAGTCTACTTGAAGATGAAGATCATCAAGAAGACTTAGGTATCCATAGTTTAGATAGCGTGTTTTAGATCCATTTGTAAAGCTTAGTATAGTTGATATGCTCAAGTGCACAACACACACAAGTTTTCATGTTTTGAATTTGGTTTTCATAAATAGTAGATCAAAACAAGTTTACTTTATTCTTATGTATATAAGATATGTTCTAGATATACATACATGCTTTAAACTTGCTAGACAAACTTATTTTGACTATCCTATTCATGTTTTGGAAAAATCAAGTTTGATAAAAATACAAGTGTTGGTTTTGATAAAATTTGCAAGACTTAAAATGAATTGGTATGATTGATATATGTCTTGAAATTTTTATCACAAGTTTGTTTATCAAAGTAAAATGATAAAATAATTTTATGGTAATTTTGAAAGAGATAAAAGATTTTTTAAAATATTTTTAACAAGTGTTTCAGACCCAGATTTGTGACTGACAGGCTAGGTCGGTCGACCAGAAGGGTAGACCGTACCATGGGCGGGTCGACCCTTGCGGTCGACCGACGTGCACAGACTTGTGCACGTCTGGCAGACACAATCTCGGTCGACCGGGCGGTCGACCGGGTTTGCCCAACGGTCATATTTATGACCGCTGGCGATCGACCGGGCGGTCGACCGCCAGGCCTGTCAGGCTGCCACATTAGCCTAACGGCTAGTTTTGTTTGGGGCTACAAATACCCCAACTCTTGGGCTGTTTTGACAAAACTTTTAAGAAGAAAAATTTCAGTGTTTCTCTAGTGTTTAAACAAGTTTTCAAAATAGTTTTTTTTGTGCTAAAAGATTTCATCTTTATTGTTTTGGGTTTTTGGAAAATCAAAGAAAACTAGGTTTTTGGGATATTGTATTGGTTTTCATTTTCTATCATCTATAAGAGATTTCCCAAGTAGTTTTTCTTTGGTGCTTGTTTCCAAAAACACTTTTCCACACTTGAGCCTATCTTTTATCCTAATCTATTTAGGATCTTGTATTTGTGAAAAAAGGAAAGATGTTTGTGGTTGAGATATACCACTTGTTGTAAACCCTTGATTTCTTGGTTGCTCCCTCTTTGGTAGAGGTTGAGGTTGTTGTATTGGGTTGGTGTTTGCTCCCTCTTTGGTAGAGGTTGAGGCTTGTGGTTTGCTCCCTCTAGTGAGAGGTGGAGTTTGGTTGTAAACCTCTTCGGTAGAGGTGTTGGTTGTTGGTATACCCCTCGGTTGTGAGGTAGTTGTTTGAGAGAGGAGTTCGGTACTCCCGTGTTGTAACAAATCCTCTTTGGTAGAGGTTCCCTCTGTTGGAGATAGTGGATTGAAAATCCTACACGGTGGTGTAGGCGGGGATGTAGAGTAAGGTGCTCGAACCTCGAAACATATCTTGGACTTTGCGTTTGATCCACTTGTCTCTAAACTCTCTCTCTTTACTTTGTGCAAAGCATCATTCTTATTGCCATATTATTCATATCATATTGCTTGTGTTGCCTTGCATCTTTCATATTGTTGTATATCCATTATAGGCTTGGCTTGCTTGTGTGTGTGCCTCACTTGTACTTAATCAACAAGAGCTTCACATAGCACCTCAACCCATATCTAGGGGAATCAAGAGGAGTTAGTCCAGAGCCCTTCACGGGGAATTCGGCTACACTTGTTGATTGTATTAAGTGTGTTGAAAATTGTTTTAAGCTTCCGCATTTAGAGCACTTAGTTCCTAGATTAGCACTTACACTTATTCACCCCCCCTCTAGGTGTTTTTCAAAAGCAACTTCCAAAGAGGAAAACCTCAAGGAAGATATGAAAGAAAGAGAGAAGAACCGGGTCCTTGCTTCCATTGCAAGAATACGGGACACCTTATCGCCGATTGCCCTGCTCTACAAGCTACCACCTCCAAGAATGGGCAAAAGAAGAAAAAGGCGATGGTGGCCACATGGGATGACTCGGAATCGGAATCCGAAGAGGAGATCGACACCACCAATATGTGCTTCATGGCACATAGCGAGGATGCAACCAAGGTATATCTTGAAAACTCAATAGATGATGATGAATTAACCATGGATGAGCTTGCTCAATTTTTTGAAGAGCTACAACATAGATATGAGATTTCACAATCTCAAAATAAAAATTGAAAAAGGAAAATGATTCTTTGAAAAATAAATTTGAACATGTTTTAAAAGAGAAAAATAATTTAGAAAATTCTTTTAAAAAAATGAAAAAGGATTTTGAAAATTATAAATTATCTTGTAAAGGAAAAAGTCCTATTTCCACTTCCAACAAAAATGAATTTCTAGAGATCCAAAAACGAGTTGAAGTTTTGGACTCAACTTTAAAGAAGTGTGCTTTTGACATAAACAATCTTGCATCTAGGGTTTCCAGAAGAATAACCTAAGGGAAACACACTCACCATCAACATGCTTCAAAATCACGCAAACATGCATACACACATAAACATGCTTTCATGTATGGTAGTGGTAGAATTTATATATGCACTCATTGTGGCCGCAAAGGCCATTTGGAAAAATTTTGTTATGCTAAGCTAAACATGTCAAATAAACATGTTTGGGTTCGAGTTGAAACTAACCCTAAAGGACCCAAAAAGATTTGGGTACCAAGAGACGCACCGAATTTAATTGATACAGGTGGGTCGTCCTCTTCCAAGACTTAGCGGGAGATGGTGCCCGGGTGGTGGATGCATCAACGCTCAACGAATACATCGTCGATTGCATCACTATGTTAGTGGCACCCTTTTTTGGAGAATGCCCTTGGTTTGGTAATTTCTCCACATAAAAGTTTTCTTTTATATATGCATAGGATTGCTAGTTCACTTGTGTGTTATTGTGTTATATGTTAGTGTAAACTTGCATTTCTATTGTGTTTGTATGTATGTCTTGTTTAAACATATTATTTTGTGTTCATGCCTTATAATTTTTGTCCACATGCTTAGATTTTGTTATATATGATATTTTTGTCAAAACAATAAATTTATTAAATATTTATTTATAAAGCAAATAAATAGAGATGGCAACTGCGCGCCTCAACTCATATATAAAGGAATCTCGAGGAAAAAGTTCAGAACCCTTCACGGGGTATTCGGCTTCAACATCTCTTGTCCTTGCTTTATTTATAAATGTTTAATAACAAATAAAAATAAAAATAATTTTTGGGTGTTTTTTATAACTAATTTAAAGAATTTTAACATCTTTTTAATTGGTGCACATGTCTGCTGTTATGATTATTTAATAATAAAAAAAATTTGTGGTTTGCTCACTGGCAGTTTTGGGCAAGACCGGTCGATTGGCCCAGTCGACCGATCTGGCCTGGAATAGGCCCGGTCGACTGGAACGGTCGACCGACCTAGCCTGGGAGATTTATTTTTCTTTCTCCCTTAGCCGGCCGACCGGAGCGGTCGACCGACTGAAGTGGGTTTGCTCTGTGCCGGTCGACCGGACCGGTCGATTGGGCGACGGGCAGATTGCTTTTTAGCCGACTCTTTATAAAGCCCTAATCTCTCATTTCTCTCTTTTTCACCCGCCGACCTCTGCTCTCTTTCTTCCCCCAAGAACCCTAAACCCTCTCCAACCCTCTCCTACTCAATCTAACCCCAAATCCTCTCCAAATTTTCTTGGATCTTCATTTTCAGGCTTGGATTTTCGCCTATTTCAGGGTTTTTCGGATTATTTCCTTGTTCCTCAAAATTTGTCAAGGTAAAATCTTTGGTTCCTAGATCTTGGTTCATTACTTGTTCTCTTTCATATTCTAAGTCTAGATCTAGCCATCATATCATCTATTTTGTGTAGATCAAGCCCTTACTTTGATTATTGTGTGTGGATCTAGCCCTAATTCTTTTTTTCTAAAAATGTTTAAAAGAACTAGGTCGGAGAAGGGGAAATCAACCCAATCCTCTTCCCATGCTTCACCTTTTGTCTCCTCCCAAGCCGAGAATCGTTATATTCTCCTTTCTACCAAGACCGTTAGTTCCGGGAGATGTGTGATAGTTAATGATTTTGAACATCTAAACTTAGCACAAATCTTAAGGGTTAACTCCCTTGAAAAATTTCTTGCTATTAGAGAACCTGTCTACACCTCTCTTATTCCTTACTTCTACACAAATCTGTCCTTTGAGGCAAACAAGATTAGATCTAGAGTCCTTGGAAGAGATATTGACATCTCTCTCCAAGAGTTTGCCCGTCATTTGCATCTTTCCTGTGAGGGAATTGATGTTTACTCTCTATATCTTCATGACTTTTCTTATCCGGCCGGTGAGTCTGCCCTCACCGCCTCTACTTTAGTCACGGGGATGATAACCCCGGTCTGGTAAGGAATGAGGAAGTAAGAAAATATACCCTCATAGCTCAGGTCCTTGCCAAGATCGTTTTCTATAATCTCCTGCCTAAATCAGGAGAATTTAGCCATGCTAGGGGATCAGTTCCTTTGGTTGTCTACTGCCTTCTGTGAGCCATTAAGATTAACATCCCCAAGCTTATCATCTCTTTCATGACTTCCGATCACATTCATGTTCCCACTAGGCACTTGCCTTTTGGGATGATCATTTCGTATCTTTTGAAGCAACTTAACTTTGATCTGTCCTGTGAACAAACCTCTGAACCCACTATTGACATAAACAGATCTCTTCTTAAGAGGATGCGTGCCGGGATGCATCATCCTGCTCCCCAGCAGCAGCCTATTCTTCCTGCTGCTCATATTCCTGGCTCTTCCTCTGCTTCGGGCTCTTCTGTTTCATCAGATCTTTATTCTCTTTTATCCTCTGAGATGCGGGAGCACCGCGCTCAGATATCCACTGAGTTGCAGGAGCACGAGACTCAGATATCTGCTGAGTTGCAGCAGCACCATTCACAGATTTCTACGGAGATTGCGGCACATCGTGATGAGATGACCGCGCACTACCAGGGCCTACGCAATGACATGGGCTATTTTGCTAATTCCATCCGTTACATGGAGTCACAACTTGGTACATTATTTGTGAGGCATGAAGTGCGGGCTCCGGATCCCACGACGCATGCTCGACCTCTTCCTGCTATCGGACCTCCTTTCCCGATCAGGGCACCTGCCCCTCCAGCACCACAGCCTGCACCACAGTCAGCCACTGCAGGAGACCCTGATGAGGATATTGAGGATGAGGAGGCTTCTGAGGAGGCTTCTGAGGAGGAGGGTGATGATGAGGATGGTTCTGGTTCTGGTTCTGAGGAGGACGGATCCGAGTCGGATGAGGAGTGACTTTTCCCCTTTTGATGATGTCAAAAAGGGAGAGATACATTTGAGATCCTTTGGGGATATATTTTGATATTTTGTGTTTTTGAGTTATGTATTTATATGTATTTTGGATGTTTCCTTTTGGACATGTGATGTTTCTTTATGGATATGTGTTTTTATTTGTGGACATGGGCTATTTGTATGGACATGTGAGTATCTGTTTTATGGCAGTATTATTTTCTCTATCCATGGCTTATGTGATTGATTATAATTCCGTATTTTTTATGCATGTGACTCACTTCATATCCTATATGCCTTTATATATGCATGTGCATCTCTTTTCTTGACTCATTTAATTATGCATGTGTTGAGGGGGAGCTTCACTTGAAGTCTCCACCCAAAATATTTGTGATAACTATATATGTTTTGTCATCATCAAAAAGGGGGAGATTGTTGGCCAAAGGCCATTAGCCCGACATTTTGATGATAACAAACCATATTTAGTTGTGTTTTTAACAATTTTGTTTACATGAGTTTCAGGTTAAAAGCATAAGTGGTTTGACGGCTCCAACACAAGACTCACATTTTTGAACGCCGCTAAGATTTGGATCCCTGAGCCTAGCACAGTAGAAGCGCTCCAGGATCAAACAAAGATTGAAGACTACAAGATTTGTACTTTTTATTTTTAGTTAGAATTTATAGTTGATTTTGTCAAAACCTAGATGATAGAGGTAGATTATTTTGGGATTGTCACACACACCTTTAGTATTGCTTCATGCTTTTCAAACAAATTTTTATACAAAATTTCTAACCTAACTTTTGGAAAAACCATGTTTGGAAAAATCATTTTTAGAAAAACCGGTTTCTATTTTAGAAAAAGGATTTTTCATCAAAAATAAAGTTCAACCTTTTTGGGTGTTGATCTATGATCACACTCTGATTTTTACAAGTCCTAGAACCTTATTTTGTAAAACCCTAACCCAAGATTTTTACAAAAATTTCCTTCCTTTGGCAGCCTCTGGGAAAAACAGATCTGGCAGAGTCCAGTCGACCGACCAAGTCGACCGACATGCACACTGTGCATGTGTGCACATCGGTCGACCGACCCGGTCGACCGAACCGGTCGACCGGGAGCAAGTCTTTGCTCTCTGTTTTTTCCCGGTCGACCGAATCGGTCGACCGACAGAGAGTTTCACTCTCTGGTTGGGACTGCGGTCGACCGTCCTGGTCGACCGACATCCCAACGGTCGAAAATCCGACAGTTGGCGGTCGACCGGCCCGGTCGACCGATAGCTGTCAGAAGTTCTGACAGACTCCAACAGCTATATTTTTCTGGATAGATTTTTGTTGGGATTCCCCCCAACGACTCTTTTGAGCTGTGTAGGTTAGTTTTTTCTCCCTATAAATAATGGGAGACTTCTACAAACATTTTAACAAGATTTACAAGCAAAAATGAAAGTTTTCAAAAGCTTAGCCTTTTAGCAAAATATTTTCAATTAAGCCATAATTTCCAACCCTTTTCTTGAAGCAATCCTCTACTTCTCTCTAGTCTTTGTGCACTACACAATCCCAAAGTATCATCTCATCATCTTGGTTGTAGGGTTGAGCAAGTGAGCTCTTTGGTGTGGTCAAGTATTGATCACCTCTTTCTTCTCTGTGAGAAGTTGTAGAGGCATCGGCCTCAAGCGAGCTAGTGTGCTCCGAGTTGGTGTTGCGGCACCGCAAGAGAGAGGACAAGTGTGTCCTTGTATTGACAATCTGGTGGGATCAAGCATAGTGAAAATCCTTCGTAGTGTCGAAGGCGGGGAAGTAGAGTAGTGGCTCGAACCTCGAAACAATTCATTGTGTTTGCGATTGTCCACTTATATCTAAACTCACTCTCTCTCCTTTACTTGCTCTACTTTAATTGTTTAATTTCTTGCAAGTTCTTTTAATTGTTGATTAGTTTTTAAATCTGCATTAATTGTCATTTTATATAGCCATCACCTATTCGCCCCTCCTCTAGGTGATTTCACTATTCACCTCCCTCTAGGTGGCCTACACGACCAAGCTTGCTTCATGGTCCAAGGGAATGACTTCCTTGATGTAAATTCGGATGCTCATCTAAATAATAGTGCTAGCTCTTCTGATGATCATGATAGTATGGATGCACACGCTTTAAATGAAGAGCTATCTATATTTTGTGAAAACTTGCTTTCAAAATACAAACTTTTGAAAAGAAAGGGTTTTGATTTGAAGAAAGAAAATGAAAATTTGTTTTCAAAACTTGATCATGTTTTGAAAGAGAAGTTTGATCTTGTTTTGAAAGAGAGGCTTGAGGTTTTAAATGAAAGGGATTCAATAAAAATCCAACTTGACCTTATTTTAAAAGAAAGAAAATTTTGAAAAATAAAAATGATTTTGATTTTGTTTTGAAGAAGAATGGTGTTTTGTCTTCAAAACTTGTTTTTGTTTTAAAAGAAAATGATTCTTTAAAAAATAAAATTGTTTTGATTTCTAAAGAATTGGAATGCATTTCTTTAGAAAATGTTTCATTGAAAAATGATTTTTCTTCCCATTCTTGTCATGATTCTTTTGTTATACCTCTTAGTGATAAGAATACATGCTCCACCTCTTCTTCAAGTATTGATAATGATACTTGCATGTTGAAGAAAGAGTGTAGATTGTTAGGGTTCCACTTTGAGCCAATGTGCCATGACCACACAAATTGGAATCTATGTTTCGAAAGAAGCATACTCTACATATTCATGCACACCCCTCACGGCATACACATGCTCATCATACTCACACACATGATTCTATGTATACTAGTGTGTACATTTGTACACATTGTGGATGCACGAGCCACCTTGAAAAATTTTGTTATGATAGAACACATAATTAAAATTTTGCAAATAAATTTATTTGGGTTAAGAAGGGTGCTAGCCCCCATGGACCCAAGAAAGTTTAGGTACCAAAATTCATTCTTATTTCACTTGATTAGGTATGGGTTCTAACACGACATGAGAGTATTGGTGCTTTGATGGTGGATGCATTTCGAGCTAAATGATCATATGTATGGATGCATCACTTTAAAGGAAATTTTGGTAGAAGATCCACCATGGTTTGGAGACCTAGAGACTAGTTCCATTTGTTTTGGTAACTATCTCTAACTCCTCTTTTTTGTGCATTAATATTGATGTTTTAGTATTATTAGTTTTCATGCTCATTATGTTTAAATGCAATGCCTATTAAACTTGTGAAATACATGATAGTATTTGAGATACCCATGTTTATATGAATTCATATCTTTGTGTTCTCAATTATTATTTAGCTATTGTTTATGTCATAGTGTTAATAATACTTGCATTTATACTAATGATATCATTTATTTTTTAATCATGTTTGGATGTTTTTTTGCTTCATGTTTTGATTACATGTTTTGATGTAGTTTTCGTTAAAACTTGTGTTTAGACTTATACAATTAGTGAGCTATATTTAATTATTATGTTTGGCTGCTTTATTGCTCATGTGTACTCATTAGATGTATTTGTATTGTTGATCCCGAGAAGATGCCAATTGTGGATCTAAAATACAATGTCAACACATATACTAAACAAAGGATGATTAGAGTTAAATAAATAAAGAACTTGCAATAAAAGAAAATTAAATCTCAGAAAAGTTAAGCAAACACAAACACGAGAGATTTATCCTGGTTCGGTCCTTGTGACCTACATCCAATCCCCAAGCCTCCCACTTGAGATTTTCCTTAATCTGTGACTTTGTACACCCAAAATCAACACCTTGCACACCACTTGACAAATCCCCTTTGCCAAATGTGTACAACTTCTCTTACAACTAAGAGAACCCACCACCTTGTACAACCTCTCTTCTACACCAAGAAGACGCTCTTGTACAATGCTTCCATTGAGTGATTACAACCTTTCCTATAAGCCTTGATACAATATGTAATCGTGGACAAGGGCTAGTATAGGATGACTTTCAGAGATCTTCAGAAAAGAGTAGGAATTAGTGAAGAACTGAAAGTGGGAACAATTTTCAGGAAACCAGAATATTTTCAGGATTTTTGGTCAGAAAACTGAATATTTTAATTGGTATTTTTGCCTAAGATTAACAACCCTATTTATAGCTGCACTCTAGGGTTAGTTAGGGTAGTTATTAGGTCTATTTTAAACATTCAAACGTTGGATAATGTTGCAAAAAATATCAGAAAACAGAAACTGTCCAACAGTCAGAAACTGCCATTAGTCGACTTGAGATATGGGTTAGTCGACTAGGGTAGGTAAATTTCACTGGGTTAGTCGACTAGAGAAAAGACCAAGTCGACTAGGTCATGATAATTTCAAATGACAAGTTTCTGAAAAACTGAACCAAGTCGACCACAACCATATTATAAGTCGACTAGGCCAGGTATTAGTCGACTAGGGGGAAGGGTCAAGTTGACTACAAAAGTCTATTAGTCGGCTAGGTGTTCTGTTAAGTCGACTAACAGAGACAAACAAAGAGTTGGGATCTTTTAGGACACTAGGCTAGTCGACTAGGGAAATGGTCAAGTCGACTATACTATGTATTAGTCGACTTGAAAAGAGTATAAGTCGACTAATATACTAAGATATGTGTGTGTGCATCAAAACTTTTAACGTGCTATTTAATCATTACAAAACATATCATTAGCAACTCTCTTTGGAAGTCTTGATCATGAAGAACTCTTGAATAGGCTTGTGATAGAGCTCCAAATGATATGGCTTCATAAATGTCTCATCAAAAGCAAGTTCCAACATTCTCCCCCTTTTTGATGATGACACTTTGTGTGCACGAATGCTCCCTCTGCAGAAAATAAGTTATATTTTTCTCCCACTGCAGAAAATGGGTTATAACAGATATAGAAACACTTGTGTTCTCCCCCTGCAACAAATATATCATAACAGATATATATGATAAATATTTGAATTATTGTTCTTATCAAACTTCTTATATGGTACCTGAAAGATAAACGTTAGATGGTACCAATCATAAGAGTAAAGCATTAACCTTTAGGAGACCGAACCCAATTTGAATTTGGTTTCCATCTGTTAGTATACACATAATTGTATGAATTATATATATTATGTATGTATAATACGATATAAGTATTTTTGTCAAAAATGCTTAAGTTTTTAGGAATCTATATAAACTTATTCTTAATTCTTTTTGAACTATTATCATACTTTCTTTTCACAAAAGAATTATATGAATTACTAACATATGAAGATTTTTCATAAAATCCAAGACCATAATGATTATGTGACATCTTTTGATATGATAACAAATCATTCAATTTTTCTTTTCCTTGATTAAACTTAGTCACATTTTTTAAAATATCTTCATATTTCATTTTGAAAACTAACATGTCTTTATCTAACACAGAAATCCTTTCATTTAAAGACACAGTTTCCTTTTTAAGCAAAATATTTTCTTTTATAAATTTCTCATTATCCTTTTTCAATGATGATATTATTTTTTCAAAATCATCTTTTTGAGAATTTATAGAAGAAACTTGTAAAACATAACATGAATTTTCTTTGAAAGTTTTTCATTTTCCTTTGATAAAACTTTATTTTTCATTTTTTCATTCTTTAGATCATTGAATAATTTATGGAACACATCTAAAAGTTCAGTATATTGTACCTCATCTTCTTCTAATGCCATGTAACAGATGTTGGCATGTTCAGTGATTTCTTCTTCGTCAGAGGAAGAGGAATCACTATTTTCCCATGATGCTTCGTAGTCTTTCTTCTTTCTGAACTTTTTGCCCTTAAATTTACCTTTGTTTTTGAGCAATGGGCAATCCTTCTTCATATGACCTGTTTTATTGCAATTAAAATATTTGAATTTACCTTGCTTTAAGAATCTTCTAAATTTTCTTGAAAGCATTGCCATCTCCTCTTCATCATCATTTGAATTGTCTGTGTCTGAGGATGCATGAAGGCAAGTTCTTTCTTCTTTGAGCGAGGTTGTTGTTCATCCTTCTTTCTTTCTTCGAGTTGCACTTCATATGCCATTAGATTACCAATAAGGTTTTCTAACGACATTGTTGAGAGATCATTCGCTTCTTCGATTGCGGTTGTCTTCTTCTTCCAATCTGATGTGAGTGCACGAAGGATCTTGCGAACTTTTTCTACTTGTGTGTATTCCTTTCCAAGGGATACTAAGGAATTGGTAATGTTGGTGAATCTTGCAACCATTTCTGAGATGGTTTCATTCTCCTCCATTTTGAATAGTTCAAATCTGTGGACAAGAACAGAAATCTTAGATTCTTTAACTTTATTTGTGCCTTCGTGTGTTACCTGAAGAGTATGCCATATTTGATTTGCAGAAGTGGCTGTTGACACACAGTTGAACTTTTCTTTGGTTAAGGCACAGAACAAAGCATTCATCGCTTTGGCATCAAGGTTCGCATTTCTCTTTTGATCATCACTTTAAGCATTGTAGTGGGTAGACGGTTTGGTGTACGGTGCTTCTACAATGTTCCAAAGATCGTAGTTAAGCGATTGCAAGTAGATCTTCATTCTACACTTCCAATAGTTGTAGTTGGATCCGTCAAATAGCGGTGGACGTTGTGTAGAATGTTCTTCTTTGAATTGTGACTAAGGGAACTCCGTTGCCATCCTTATAGATTATTGACTAGGTATGCCGGGCTCTGATACCAAATGTTGAACCTGCTCTGATACCAAATGTTGATCCAGAGATGATGCCAATTGTGGATCTAAAATACAATGTCAACACATATACTAAACAAAGGATGATTAGAGTTAAATAAATAAAGAACTTGCAATAAAAGGAAATTAAATCTCAAAAAAGTTAAGCAAACGCAAACACGAGAGATTTATCCTGGTTCGGTCTTTGTCACCTACATCCAGTCCCCAAGCCTCCCGCTTGAGATTTTCCTTAATCCGTGACTTTGTACACCCAAAATCAAAACTTGCACACCACTTGACAAATCCCCTTTGCCAATGTGTACAACTTCTCTTACAACCAAGAGAACACACCACCTTGTACAACCTCTCTTCTACACCAAGAAGACGCTCTTGTACAATGCTTCCTTTGAGTGATTACAACCTTTCTATAAGCCTTGATACAGTATGTGATCGTGGATAAGGGCTAGTATAGGATGACTTTCAGAGATCTTCACAAAAGAGTAGGAATTGGTGAAGAACTGGAAGTAACAGTTTTCAGGAAACCAGAATATTTTCAGGATTTTTGGTCAGAAAACTGAATATTTTAATTGGTATTTTTGCCTAAGATTAACAACCATATTTATAGCTGCACTCTAGGATTAGTTAGGGTAGTTATTAGGTCCATTTTGAACATTCAAACGTTGGATAACGTTGCAGAAAATATCAGAAAATAGAAACTGTCCAACAGTCAGAAACTGCAATTAGTCGACTTGAGATATGGGTTAGTCGACTAGGGTAGGTAAATTTCACTGGTTAGTCGACTAGAGACAAGACCAAGTCGACTAGGTCATGATAATTTCAAATGAAAAGTTTCTGGAAAACTGAACCAAGTCGACCACAACCATATTATAAGTCAACTAGGCCAGGTATTAGTCAACCATGGGGAAGGGTCAAGTCGACTACAAAAGTCTATTAGTCGACTAGGTGTTCTGTTAAGTCGACTAATAGAGACAAACAGAGAGTTGGGATCTTTTAGGACACAAGGCTAGTCGACTAGGGAAATGGTCAAGTTGACTATACTATGTATTAGTCGACTTGAAAAGAGTATAAGTCGACTAATATACTAAGATTTGTGTGTGTGCATCAAGGCTTTTAACATGCTATTTAATCATTACAAAACATATCATTAGCAACTCTCTTTGGAAGGTCTTGATCATGAAGAACTCTTGAATAGGCTTGTGATAGAGCTCCAAATGATATGGCTTCACAAATGACTCATCAAAAGCAAGTTCCAACATGTATAACCTAATTTTGATAATTTTTGCATTTACACTTTTATTCCATATTTATTTTTAGATCACCTTTGTGCATGTTTTGTATTTAGCTTCATATATATGTAAATTTTGTCAAAACTATTAGATATCCATGTTCTATCCTTGAGTCACTTGCCTTCACGCATAATTCTATTACGGACTCGTTTATATTTGGATATGTCTGTGTACTTTAGTTTTGACAAAACAAACAAGTATCTTGAAATTTGTTTAGTTTTTGATAAAAATTGAATTCCTCATATTTTCATGATTTTCACAATTAAGGAATTTATTTGTTTTTATTGAGCTTTATTGCTTTATCTCTATGTATATGTTTCTTACATGATCTTTGTACACTCAATATTATTTATTTACCCATAATTTTGGATTCATAAGAATCTATGTGCTTCATAACTCGTTAAATGTCAATTATTGTGTATTTAGCATAATCATAAGATATATTTATATTTTTATTCATTACTTGAAGAATTTTGTACTAGTTTTAATAATTTTTTTAAAGCTAATTTCATATTTTTCAATTGGTAGGCTTTCAAACTATGTTAAAATATTTTTAAATCATAATTTTTAAAACCCCTACCATCTAAAGGGAAGTTGGTTGGGCGACCATGCCTTGTGCTCTTTAATAAATATCTTTTTAAACATGTGCATGATAAGGGTGGTAGTTATGAGATATACATGATTTTAATTAAAATTGATTTTTGTATACTTATGCATCATATCTAAATTGATATTATATTGCTCTGATAATACATACGCAAATATGATTTTTTTTTGTGCTAGGTTAAATGGATTATACATATATGGTTTATAATACAAATTATTTTATGCTAAGCTTGACTTAGTTCTAAAATATTAAAATTGACATCTCTTTACAAATTTATGCATTAGTTTCGTGATTATTTCAAAAAGGGAGAAAAAGTTTTTTTTTAAACTTAAAACAATTTCAGTTGATGTTCAACTATAAGATAATATTTATGTTTATCTACAAGTGGTATCAATATTTGTTTTATCAACTATAAGTGGTATCAAAATTTATTTTGTTGATTACAAGTAGTTTTAAAATTTGTTTCATTGACTTCTTGTAGTATCAAAAATTTGTCTTTCTAAATTTGTTTTAATATGTTTTGCTTATGCGCAAAAGGAGCTTAACATCTCCTCTATGTATAGATTTATGATAAGTGTAGTGCATATAGAAGAGCTTGACCTCTTTCCTTATGTGGTATAGTGTGTAGGGGGATCTTAACATCTCCGTCTATACATTGTATATTATGCTTATATGGGTTAGGATTTAGTCATCCCTTCTCCATGTAATGCATGTATGCATGGAGAGTTAACTTAACGTCTCCCTTCTTCATAAATATATATCGCATATACATCTTTCTTGTTTTTCTTTACCCTTTTGTGGATGAGTGATAAAAAGGGGGAGAAGGATTTGGATTTATATATGCATGTTTATTGATGGGGGATTTCGCTCTCCTCGTTTGAAATTATCGCAAGTGCACGATTGATCGTTTGCAGTACTTAAGGGTCGATCCACAGGGATAAATGGTTCATTGTTTTCAGCACTTCTAGGTGAATTGAGTAAAAAGTTTTTATGGATTTATCTAAACTAAGTGTCAATATATGAAAATTAAGTCAAGCACCTGGGATCGAATCCCCTAAAATAGAATCAAGCGGTCAATTTTGATCTCTAAATCGGTCTATTGTCACTCACCAAACTCTTATTTCTAACAGGCAAATTAAGTCTGACTATTAGATCAAAGCACAGGGTATTGTCTATATTACATGATCCATCAAAGGTAAATAAAATCAACAACTTAAATTAAATGCAGAAAAGAGCAGTAAAATCCTAAGCATGAACCTTAAACCCCAGACCCATAACTTGTCAAATACCTAGTTGTTCTAAAAATAATCTTCTAAAAGTGGTAGGTTAGTAGATAAGTGTACAACCCTAAATAGGAGATCTAACTAGTGTACCACAGGAATTTAACTTAGGTTCATCTCTCCCTAAGCACTAGAGTTAATTTAGCTACTCATGTTAAAGTTATTAACAAGATAGTCTAATAATTAAAATATAATTAAATTAGATGATTAATTTCAAGTAATTACATAACTAAAGCAGTTAACATGAATTAATAATCCAATAACAAATATCTAGCTAAAATAATTAACTAACAAAATTAAATACCCAAACTAATTACACCTTAATTACCTACAACCATAGTGACTGCCCATGTGCTACAGTAAGCAAAAGATGACGGGTCTGTTTGGTTGTCGTAACTGGCCGTAATTCGTAGTTGTAATTGGTAAAGTCTTTTACAATTGTAAATGAGTTACATATATGTAAATTTTACGGTGTTTGGTTGGTAATATAAAATTGTAAAGTGGGAAAGTGTATTGTACTTTACGGTGTTTGGTTGTCGTAATATATAAGTCGTAAGTGAAAAAGTTGACCACAAAATTAACTATTTGGTGATTTTAAAAGTTTTAATACTGCAAATAAATATTAAAAAAAGTTAAATATTAAATTTTTTTAATATTAATATAAAAAAATAATACAAATTTGTATGACCACAAAATTAACTGTAACTGGGCTGTAAGTGAGTGGTAACTGGGTTGCAAGTGAGAGTTAGTTGAGTTACGTAAGTCTTTTACGAATTACGGTCCAAACAAATGCCGTAGTTGTAACTGGGTAGTAAGTCATTTACGAATTACGGAGTTTTACGCCCCGACATGTAAGCCCCACTCGCTCTTCATGCACAGACCCCAGCCGTCAGCCTCCTCTGCGGAGACTTGTTTCGCGTTGTCACCGAAAATGCACAAATCAAAGGAAGATTTGAGGTTACAACAGCATGTAGAAAGAAGAGGATCAGCGGGAGCAGTTTCAGATCCAAAGTCGCGCACTATAAAAAAATATTCAAAATCCTCCAAATTGAGTGCAGCTTCCTTTGATGAACTCGGCCGCCCTCTGTGCACAAATGTCTAACCAATAAAATATTCAAAAAATGAAATTCTTAAGCAAAATTCGTGACAGTAATTGGCAGCCAAACAAACCAAAAGCAAAACATCAATTAATAAATAATAATAAAAAAAAAACCAAAAGTTCAAACCTAGCTGCAATGAATGGCGGCTAAAAAAAAATTAACAAAACCTCCAACCTAAAGCAGCCCCCTCTCCTCCTTATATAATAAAGAGGTTTTACATAAAAGTCCCTCATATTATAAATATTACATATTAAATTATTTTCAATTAAAACAGATTCTATAAATGGCCAATACAGACAGTCAAATGGAGGAATCAGTAAAACCTATCAACATGAAAGTTGTAGATCTTCGAATTCTCTTTCCGTAGACATCTTGAATGATCTTATTTGATATACTATAGTCAAAGTTATGGCTAAAATACCACAACATGCTTGGAAAATAACCCTTAATCTTTACAAATTGCATGATTTAATTGCTGAAAGTAACAAATTCCTCTTTCTCTTTTTCTTACCTATTCACTGTAAAATTCAATCATATATACCTGAGTAGCATTATTTATATACAAATTATAGATAAATAGGAGCATGAAAATATGGTAAAATTATTCTCATCATTTATTTGTGTTTATACACACACACACACATATGATGCATATTCATATAATTTTAATGTTTTTGTTATGCATGAGTTAAAAGAGAGCTTCTATAAAGCTTATCTTTAATCTATACATACATACATACATACATACATACATAGATACATATATATATATATATATATATATATATATATATATATATATATATATATATATATATAACTTCATAAGTTTTGCCATCATCACAAAGGGGGAGATTGTTGGCGCAAGGGATTTTCTCCCTAGTTTTAATGATGACTAACTTATGAAGTTAAGTTACTAATGATCTTATATGCATTAAAATTTCAGTCATTGATCAAGATCTTAGTAGAGGTTTGACTTCAATAAGAGATTCACAATTAAAATGTTGAAGCAAACAAGTGTTGATTTAAGAACTCACATCGCAACGATCGCATCAAGCTCATGGATTGTGTTTGGATCAAGTCGACTTGGAGAAGAAGATCTATAAGAATACTTGCATCTAAGTTTGTTTAGTGTTTAGATCATGTGTAAGGATAGTTTAGTTTTGATATGCTAAAGTATGCACACACAAGTTCTAAAGTTTTTATTTCGGTTTAACCGTTTTGGATTTTCAAGTTTATATATATCGTTTTCATGAATAAAGTTCTTCAAAAGAAGTTTACATGATTTATATGTATATTGAATTTCATCCATATACACTGTTGATTCACATTGTTTAAAAAAAATTATTTTGATATATCTAGTTCATGGTTTCAAGTTTTATTTTTATCAAAACGTATTTTGGTATTTAATATAAAAAACATAGATATATCATTTATATGTGTATTAGATTCTATTCATACACACTATGCTTCAAATATGTTTCAACATCTTGTTTTTTTTTGTACTTGAACAAGTTTTTGGAAAAATAGTTTTTCTTTTTGAAGTTTTCTCAAAAACTCTTGAAGACAAAAATAAAATAAGTTTTTGAAAAAATAGATTTTCATTTTGAAGTCTACTTAAAAATTCTTGAAGATAAAAATAAAACGAGTTTTTGAAAATACAATTTTTGTTTCGAGTTTTAATTTCTATGCCTCAAAAATATTTCAAATTGTTTGTAATATGCTTTGATCTTTGGTCAAACATTTTTGTATTTCAAGTACTTACTGTGAATTTTATGAGATTTAAGTGGAATTTTTAGGAAATTTACAAGTTGGATTGTAAAGCCTAAAAATCTGTTTTCGGGGCACTGGCGGTCGACCGGTCAGTCGACCAGACTAGAGCTCGGTCGACCGAGCGGTCGACTGATGTCCATAAGAACGTGCACGTGCCTGAGACCTTGGCTCGGTCGACCATTCGGTTAATCGACATGCACTATCCAACTCTCGAGTAGGGCTAATCGACCCACCGGTCAACTGGTAGATCTTTTGGCCTTGGGTGCAGTCGACCGACTGATCGACCGATAGCCCCAACGGTCGAAAATTCAACCGTTGGTTGGTCCACCATCCTATCGACCGACAGGCCTGTCTGGCCTGGATTTGACCCAACGGCTATATTTTGGAACCCCTATAAATATGGGTTCCCTTAGCCTGTTTTTAACAAGATTTTAAAAGAGCCTCATTTCCCATCTTCTCTAGTTTTTTTAACAATCTTTCAAAAGAAGTTTTTGAGCAAAAACCTCTTATCTTTATTTGTTTTCAAAGTTTTGAAAAATCAAAGAAAACCCATCTTTTGGGAATGTTATTTTTCTTCATTTTCATATCTATTAAGAAGTATTTCCCAAGTGTTTCTTTGTTGTTTCTTTTCTAAACACTTTGATTTCTCACATACTTGAGCCATTCAATTCAAATCTATTCTTAGAATCTTTGTATTGTGAGAAAATTTATTTGTGATCTTTTAAGATCACCAAGTGTTGTTTGTGATCTAAGTGATCCCCAAGTTGTATTTTTCTTTGACCCTCTCGTGTAGAAGTGTGAGAGAGAGTTGGTGTTGTCTACTCCCAGTTTGTATTTGTAATTCCTCGATGAAGGTCCCTTTGTGGAAGGTCCTGTATGGACATAATGAAAATCCTTCTGTGTGAAGGCGGGGATGTAGAGCAGTAGCTCGAATCTCGAAACATATCCTCGTGTTTGTGTTTGATCTTCTATCTCTCATCTATCTACTCTTTATATTTTGCATTATCTTTATTGCCATATCTTATATACTTGATATTGTATGTATGTCCACACTTATGTTTAACCAAGAGAGCTAAAGTAGCATCTCAACTCTTAGTATGGAGGAATCTTGAGGAGTAGTTTTAGAGCCCTTCACTAGGAATCAGACTCACTCTTTGGTTACACTCTTGTGTATTAGCAACTTAGTTTAAATTTTGCATTATTGTCACTAGATTAGCACCACACCTATTCACCCCCCTCTAGTTATACCGACACTCACTACCAGATCAGGCGGCGATGAGGGAGGAAGGGGAGGGCAAGTGGGTCGTATCCATCTTCGAGGATGAGAAAGGGTGGACCATGTCCGTCTGCATGGAGGAGGAGGTTGAGGACGGAGGAATAGTCGTAGCCTCGCCGGAGATGTTGCTGCAGGTGACTATAGCCTTAGCGAGGGTGGCATGGAGAGAGCGCATGGCAGGGATGAGACGGGTGATAAGGTTGCAGTCAGTGGTGGCCATGATCTTGTTGACAACGAAGATGATGGTAATGTTAGATTCGTGGAGGAAGAGGAGTAGGTTAAGACTTTGCATGCTTTGCACGTGCTTAGCCCTAAATAGAGAAAAATTATTTAAGATTAGAGATTTAAGAGAGAGAAATAGAGGTTAATCCTAAATAATTAAGATTAAGAGTTGCACGTGCATTACGCATGTCATTTTAACAGAAAAATCAACGGCGTCTGCCCTAGGGGGACAATCTGTATGTTTTTGTAGTATATAAGTGTTTGGTGCAATACCTTCAAAAATACGAGAGTGTTTTTCATAAATAACCCTAAAAACAATAACAATTTCTCCTTACTTAAATGAGATACTGTGCATCGTGAACATTAGACTCGTTGTGTCTTATAGTATGCTTTGAGCTAAACAGTAGTGGTTGTGGCCTATATTAAGGAATATTCATGGAATGTTCTTGCAAACTAATTGTTGACACTCTAGAAAAACAAACTCCCAGACAGTTTTTCAACTGGTCAGAACGATGTCTAACTTGTCGACATCTACAAAAGACAAGTCGCGGGCAAACTGACGGCCAGCTCAACATATCCCAGGGACAAAGCAGAAACTTAGGCCCTACTGATCTAATGAAGCAGACAGTAGGACAAATATTACCTTTTGAGGCTAAGTTAGCTCAATACTTAGCCTCACATGAGCTCCAGGTGCTAGCGTCACTCCAGAGGTTAAATTCATCTAGATTCACCTTGAAGCCCTTCATAGCTCCGCAAAGAGCTAATTGCTAGCTTCGCATGAAGCTTTATATAGCTGCAAAGAAGGCTAACTGCTAGCTTCACTGAAGCTTTACATAGCTCTGATTAAGAGCTTTCAGCCCCGCATGTGAGCTAAATATAGCCTCACGCGAGGTTATATCCAGCCTTGCACGAGGCTTTTTACACCTCTATGACAAGGTTGGCCAGGTCATATGTTTAACATAGTATTCAGTGGATTAACCCCACTACATTAGTGGGGTTAAAGCAACTTCAAGTGGGCGGTTGCACCCGCCCACCTCGCCCCAAGTTCAGTGGAGAAGGCCAGGTCAATAGGCCATTTTTAGGCTCGTGCGAGCCTGTCTAACCTCACATGTGGCTCATCTTTAGCCTCACACGAAACTTAGAATAGCCTCTGGCGCGAGGCTAACTAATTGTTATCAGTCAGGGCTAAATTCTAGGGACAGTTACACCTCTCAAGAGCTTATAAATGGCTCATCTAAAAGGAGCTCAAGGCAATTAAGGAGACAAGGGCATCAAGCATCAGGCATTTTTGCATCAGGTAGGAGAGGCATTTTTGCAAAGGCAAGAGGCACAAAGCAGAGGAAAAGAAGCCATTAATCTAAAGGCATCGAGAGAGTTAGTAAGGTTAACTTTTCTTGTTTCCCAGAAGCTCCAGAGAATTATTTCTCTAAGCCCTGGGTGTTAATACCTAAGGCCTTCCTCTCTTTCAAGAAATCTCCAAAATTCGGCGAGAAAGAATTCCCAACCAATAACATTCGAAGATTGATCGATCACATCAACGGGACAAAGTGGTCGTGCGCTGATCAGACTCTCACCGGCACACTTTCCCAGAAATTTCAGAGGAAAGTTCTACTTGTACTTTTCTCTTTTTAATTACTTGTAATTTTTCTCCTCAACTCTTTTCTAAGTTTTCCCTCATTTTCATTGGAAAATAAGATGGTGACTCCACTAGGGACTATATTCTCCACTGTTGAGAATCAAGTGTCATAATGCGTCGATCAGACCTTCGGGTATATTCCTAAAACCTTAATTATTAACTTTGACCGAGAGAGGTTCGAACAACTTCTCTCTGGGGTAGCAAAAGTCCCCTAAATGTGCGCAAACACAGGATTGTCAGCGTAGCTGGAGTACCCTTGACTACTTCCGTGAAGCAAGTCTCTGTTGGGACTATTGAGGTTCTCTGTGAACCTAACACTGCCTCATGCGAAGCTAAACAGGTCCTGCACAAGCCTAAACAGGCTCTGTGTAATCCTATTACAGTTCCAACTGGGCCTAAGTTAGCCTCGCGCTAATGTACCAACATTGCGCGTGAGATTATAAAGGTTATATGCGAACCTAAAACAGCCTCTGTCAAGGTTATGTATTGCAAAATCGACAGTCGCCTCTCTCGATTCAGCTTCGTATGACACTAAGACAGTCTTGGATCACAAGACTCCCTCTGCTCCTCAGCTTATCACGCTAGGCTAAATCCAAAGCAACATGTGCTTACAGTGAGGCTATTGCAGCCTCGCTTGCCTCAGCGACACTGATGAGCAGTGTTAAGCCTGTCGCGTGCGAGGCTAAGGCCAGAGCATCTATGTGTGCTAACAGCGTTGCTGATCCTGCGTCGCTCTCAACACCAAGTGCTAAGAAACTCTGTCGCGGAGCTAGAGGTAAAGCACTACTGAGTACTAACAATGAGGCTATTTTAAACATGTTTTCAAGAAAAACTCTGCACATTAGAGCTAAATTCGCCTCTAAGGGCAGAACTAAAGTAGTAGCTTCGCCTTGCGAAGCTACTCCTTCAGGTGAAGCTACCTTACTTCGCCATAGCCAAGAAGAAAGCCTTTAAGGGTAGGCTTAAGGCTTCTCTGCCCAACATAGCTAACTTTCTATCTCCTTGGGTCTCTATGATGGATTGGTTGGATCTATTAACACATACTTCAGAGATTATCTGAGCACCAAGCAAAAGCTTTATTCAGAGGAGCCTACTCATATCTCGCAGTCTCAGTGCGGATAAGTGGGGTGTCAACTTGTGATGGTATACTCCATCCATTGCTGCCTGAGAAAAGTGCATACAACCTCTACTCTAAGTCATCAATCGGTATTCAACTGAAATCGGTCCAGACTGTTGAGAAGACCAAGCCCCGAAAGAAGAAGGTACCAATGGTGAACCATCTTGCAGTCACCTCTATTAACATGATAAGAAAACGGAGGGATCTTTTTCATTCCCAAAGATGGAGACAAGGAACCTTTACTCCTCCAGGCAGCTCCCAAGACTCTGACTACATCCTCGACTTGAGTCAGGTTATGGTAAACCAAGAGGGTGCTTTCCAGGGTTCTCGTTCTAGGGTAGCAATACCCTATGATTATGGATAATCTTTTTCATCAACTTGAGTTGTATCATCTACGCCATTGAGAAACCTTTTATAATGGTCTAATAATAAGGAAGCTAGTGGCAATGCCTCTTCAACCACATTACCTCGGTGCAAACAGGACTTGTATCGGCTAACATGGCTTACAACAATGATGATAATCGCTATCAGTGAATGGAAGCATAAGAGCGGACTTCTAAGGCTCAGCAAGAAGCTTTGGACAATATTCATCAGATATTAGCTCAACTCTTGATCAACCGAACACCAATGACGCTGGTAGCAATCGCAATGAAGATGAGCATAATAATGATGGCATCCTTAGACTAATAAGTCAAGGAAAGCTCCTCGATTAGCGCTAATGTCATTAAGGGCATCCAAGCTCAGATTGCATCACTGGCCCAGAGGGATGAGCTGAAGAAGGTTGGGATAACTCGTCTTTACCTGCTGGAGTGAGATTCTGTTTCATACCCACTGAAGTTCAAGCCACCTATGTTGCACACGTACGATGGCAAGGGCTCACCCAACTAGCATATCTATTATTTTTGGTCTCAAACCAGGTATTGTAATAGATAATGATGTCATCATGACAAGACTATTTATCGGCACCCTTAAGGGGGTAGCCTTTGACTTGTTTAGAAGCCTACCCAGCAGCACCATTAATTCTTGAATTGCTCTAGAAATACGGTTTCTCTCTCGATTTTACGAAGACGGCTCCAAGGTGATTATGGACAAGATCCTCTCAACAGTCCAAAAAGGAGGAGAATCTGTGCGGGAATACATTGAGAGGCTTCACAACCTTTCTCTTATGTGCCCTGCAGGTATGCAGTTACCCATGTTACTCCATACATATCGGCATAACTTTCTCGATAGAGTAGAAGTTCGCATGGGGATGTCAAAGCCATACATGAAAGGAGCTTGTTGAGCAAGTTGAGATAGCCAAGGAATCAGCTAAGAAGTTTTAGCCCTCAATCCCTAAGAACAAGTAGGGGTCAATACCAAGGGGCATGATGCAACATAACTTTCCAGTCAAAAGGGAAGGAAACTATGGTTGTTGAGCCATCAGGGATAGCTCAGCCAAGACAAAACACCAATGGCAACCAGGAATTCAAATCCTGCTAAAGATGTACTCCTTCAAAAATGAGCAGGTGGTGTCGATTTTCATTTGCTACACAAGGGTAACAAGCTCAATTTACCTGAAGCTCGGTGACCTAATGAAGTGGGGCGTACAAGTGATCTAAATTATTGCCTCTTTCATAGGTGATGCATCACCCTACCAACAAATGCCATGTCCTTAAGGACAAGATTCAAGCCCTGATAGATGCTAGAGTTCTGACTCTCAAGTCAGAATAAAGGAAGGTTATCACCAACATGGTGACTCTTAATTTCGGGACATTCCCAGAGATGACTGTCCAAGACGGGTTCGTCCCAATCTGCAAGGCAAGATTGGATGTCATCAACCGTATGGCTGAACAACAAAGAGCTAAGGGTCTTATCCCCGTCATAATGGAATCTTGAGTAATCATGTGGGTCCACCCAAATATCATCCAAGATAAGCATTGGGAGACTAGCAAGTCCAAGCTCAAAGGCAAAACATGCAACGCTGTCTTTCTCGCAACAGATGATGATGCTGAGACTGTAGCCTCCTTCAATGATTCAGAGGAGAGAAGTTCACTTTAACAACATAACCTTCCACATCATAGCCAGTGGGCACTCGTTCTGGTAAACAGTACTTGCGACAGTACGGCTAGACACCTGACGGAGCACCCCCCAACCAACAACGTTAGCACCCGTCCAGGTCCCAGTACCCAAGGACAAAGAGAAGCAGAAGGATCTTCACTTTGATGAGTCCTTGAAGAAGAATCCTTCCAGAGGATTAAACTCTCCCTTCTGTTTTGATATATTGGCACAATTGGCATTATCCCAGCTCATATTACTACTTTACAAGAGCTACTCCGCCTCTCGAAGGAGATGAGAGAGGCACTTAGGGATGCTCTTGCCAATTCAGAATCATCTCTAACACAAGTACCCATCCCTAGAGAAGAAGATGGAGCTTCATGCTCCCGATGTCATCTGGTACAACAATAGGTACCATGCACACCTTCACCCCTGAAGACATGCTCCTCAAGAACAACCGACATGATAGACCTTTGTATTATACAAGGTACATCGAGCCGACACTCATCGAGGGGATACAAATTGATCCTAAGTCTGCTTTGAGCATTATCCCCAAGAGACTGCTTTATTTTCTCGGTATCCCCTGAGAAAGTTGTCAATCATGACTACGACCATATACGAATTCAATGACGGAAGTAATCATCCTTTGGGCAAGATTCGTTTTGAATGTCAAATTGGAGATCTGAAATTAGAAGTGACATGCTATGTCATTGACGCGGACACATCCTACAATCTCTTGCTCGGGTGACCTTGGATCCATGCTAACCGGATCGTGCCTTCCATACTCCACCAATGTTTCAAATATATAGACGATAAGGCAATGGTCAAGACAGTGTTCGCCAAGATGCATCCGTTCAAAAGGGTGGATAACAATTTCACCAATTCTCTACTTTATAAAGAGAGAGTAAAGTGGCAGAAAAATCATTACCTGACGACATCGATAGTGGCAACAAAGGGGACTCAAAAATCAAGAGGAGATTCAAAGGTTTCTTTTGATGAGGAACTAGTTGTAGTATATCTGAACGATCCTGATTGTAATAATTCCGCCAAAGATGGTGATGAATGGGTCCTTAATGAAAATATTAATTTTTATTATCTCATGTATTATGATGATGTAAATAATCTTATTGACATGAACCTTCTAACATGGCCCTGACCATTTCAATGGCATGCATACATATAGAAGAGGATGATGTATCTTTATTTGCAGTACCATCCTTCAAGAAGGGCCAGTCGCCAATTATATTTGGCAGAGTTCGACATCGGATTACTACGTCCAACAATTTGGATGAAAACCTGGAGGCCCCACAATTCTTTCACTATGCACGATCAGTGCTCCGTACGATGGAAGAAATGGGATACGACTTACATCATGGTGAAGGCTTGAACTTTGGAAAGGGACGACGCATTCCTCTACAACCCTTCGTACTAGAAGGAAAGCTTGCCAACTGTTACGATCAAACTCGTAGGAGATTAAGGTACATTACTCTATCTGTTCAGTCTAATTCAGAATTTGAAAAGCCTCTACCTCACATTCTTCTGACTTATCAGGTTGGGCATCTAACGTAAGTGTGAGGGTTGACTTTAGAATACTATTTATCAATATGACATCGACCAGCTAGCTGGAGCCAGAAGAGGACATCGAGCCATTCGACACTGATCCTTGGGCTCAACAACTGGATCCAGTAATTCAAGTTGATGTTGGTGATTCAACGTGCCAGAAGCTCATCACAATAAGGGAAAGCTTATCGTGAACATTTACCCCAATCTATGATTTGTTCTAACTAGATATGGTATTATCCTCAATTAACCAATAGATCCAGTTAAATCTAATTTTAATTGGTATTTATTTAGTTTAATCCTCTTTCTCTTCATGATTATCTTCTTTAAAATAGACATTTAAGATAAGAAAATTAGCAGATTTATTATACGATAAATGTAGGAGTAATGAAAAGAATGCAAACTATGTGTATGATCACACCCCCACACCTATTTTTTTCTCGTCCTTGAGCAAAACAACAAAACTAAACCAAATATTATTAGACCACTTTTGCAGGTTATGCGATTGCATTGAGCATGTGCAACAATCCATTAAACCTCTAGGTTTTTCCTAAACGATGAGTTTTATCTCGTGAGGGTTTACAGTGGATTGCACCCACAAAATACATAAAGAAAGAGAAAAATGTTAGTATTTTGAAAACACATTTTGAAAGAGAAAAATATTAGAAATATTATTGTAAGAATTAAGTAATCTATAAGTTATAGGAAAATCAAATTTTCATTCCTAAACTTAGTCTCTATTCAAAAAAATTTTATCAATCAAACTAAGGAGTCAAATTATACTTCTCATCTAGTCTATTATTTTACCCTAAGTCATATGCACCTTCGTGACCGTGAAATTGTGACTAAGAGTTCTTTAACTCTAACTTTTTGCCTTAATTTTTTTTATTTTTGGTGGTATTATTCCTTAGTTTTATTAGGCTTTCTAATCTGCCCATGTAACGAGCCTTTAATCGGTGACTCCCAAATCAAACAGTCTTAGGGCACCGGGTGAGAAAACACCCCAAGAACCTAAGAACTCGAGCAGACAAGGCCACAAAACTAAGAATTTTATTATATGCACTACTTTTAGGCGTGAATACTTAAGCTTTATGAGGCACAAATACCCAGCTTAATAAAAGAATTTTTATTTATAATTTTTCTTTTTCTTTTCTTTTTTTAATAAGGCATAAGAATCATTGTTTCTGAACCCTAAGTGTGTAAGCGTATAAAGTATGCATATCGTCATGGTAAAAAATCTAGACTAAATTGCTTTCACAAATTTTCTTCCTAACCTTAGAAATTAAACAAATAATCTTATTTTGACCAAGTATAAGAAATCCTAATTATGATTCTCCTATTCCATAAAATTGATTTAATTTCTTACAAAAAATATGTCAAAATATTGTTTCTATTTTTTTAAAAAAATTTAAAAGTAAAGAAAACGTTAATAATATTTTTTTAATAATAAAAAGAAAATCTAAGTTATGTTAGAACCCTTCCCCACACCTGTCTCATGTATTGTCCTCAATGTATGAATTAACGCATCGATGCATGAAAAGAAGAAAGGGAAGAAAAATATTACCTCAAGGTGGTGGTTCCGGTGGTGGTCTGCTTGGTCCACGAAATGCGAACCAATCTAATTTGCGTGGAGTTCGGAGAAACCCACTAGAAACCTCTCTAATATAACCCACTAAAATGATGATATATGAATGATTTTTATTTAGAATTTTACCCCATCTAATTTTTAAATTTCACAAATAATTTCAGAGTCAGCTTTATCAACACCCTTTAATTGAGGTTTTACCTGCACACAAGAATACATAATTTCAAAACTTAAGATAGAAAGTGCAAGTACTCAATACTACCACGATAGCAAGTGGCTATGCGGGTCGTGATCCATAAGGAGGGACTAGCGATGGAAGTTTTTTTATTAAGTTCTCTTTTATGCTACAAAGAATGGTTAAAGATCTTATTTTAGTTTTTTAAAAAGAAAATGAAAAAGAGTTATAATTAAGTTAGGAAGAAAGTGATAGATAGAGAAGATGGAGAAAATAGAAGTGATATGTACAAAGAAATTGAAAGAGTGAAAAGACATTTGGGTGATTATGGTGTTAGTGATCTGCACTAAAAGTTACAAGAAAAGAAAGAAAAACTAAAACATAAAAGAAAATACTTACCTCTTCGGCGCCTGCTTACCTTTTACCCGTATCGACGATGTACCATTACTTGAAGGCGAACGAAGCATGGCAGATGAGATCTTCCCCATTCCCGATTTACACTATAAAATGAAGGGGCGAGCTATACTACCATAGAAATTGATATCCATCACCATAAGCCGTCAACGACACTTGCAAGGACAAGGCAACTTCGAGGCTATCGGTTTCATTTGGATCCACAAATACAAAAGAGGGAAGCGAACAAAAACAAGAATAGAAAAGAAAAGGAAATCTCGATTCGATTCAAATAACAATGGAAGAAAAGATCACTTACACGGTGTCACCTTCAGTACAAGTTTGCTCTCATTCCTCCGTGAAAGTCTCCTCTCCTCTCAGTTACATAAATAAAATGAAAATTACATAAAAGAAAACTAAAAAAACCTAAGTTGCAAACTATAAATTAGCCTAAGTTCTGCTCTCTGCTTGGTCCTTCCTCTCTTTTGCCTTTGAGATTGCAGGTATTTATACGAGAAATGCAGAGGGTAGAGGAGTATGAAGATAAGGGAAGCTGACTATTTCTTAATTTGAATCCTCCCTTATCTCCAAACTTGATTTGATATGGATATTCAATTCTGATCTGCAGCTTATTAGCGTATTAATTGCTAAATATAACTAATTAAATGACAGAATTAGAAATAATGATCAACTTAATAGTTGGATCCCTTTAAGTCCTCCTTTTTGGATCATCTTGAATCATCAGATTTGAGTTCTGGTAGCGAAAATTATGATTCAAATACTAAAATGTATCCAGCCAGAATCCGAGTCAGGATTGCTTCATCTCATCTATTGATCTTCTCTCTATCCATTTATCCCTTTTAATTTAGACTCTGAATTTGACATTATCCTTAGTTGATCTTTAGCTTTAACCACCTGATTCACCAAACACTGAATTTAACCAACTGGATTTGGGATCATCCTCCTCTAACCAAATAAATTTAGTTAAATCTGAATTTAACTGATATTTATTTGATTTTATCCTCATTCTTATCTTCTGCAAAATAGACATTTAAGACAAGAAATTTAGCAAATTTATTACATGATAAATGTGGAATATAATAAAGAATAATGCAATATATGTGTGCAATCACACCCCAACACCTATCTTTTGCTCATTCTCGAGCAAAGCAACAAAACTAAACCAAAGATTATTAGACCACTTTCGCAGGTCACGCGATTGCACTGAGCTTGTGCAACAAGCCGTTAAACCTCTAGGTTACCCCTAGAGGACGAGTTTTGTCTCGTGAGGATTTTCAGTGGATTGCACCCACAAAATCCATAGAGAAAGAGAAAAATGTTAATATTTTGAGAACACATTTTGAAAGAAAAATATTTGAAATATTATTGTAAGATTTAAATAATCTATAAGTTATAGGAAAACTGAATTTTTCATTCCTAAACTTAGTCTCTATTCAAAAATTTGTAATCAATCAAAGTATGGAGTCAAATTGTACTTCTCATCTAGTCTATTACTTTACCCTAAGTCATATGCATCTTCATGACCGTGAAGTTTTGACTAAAGGTTCTTTAACTCTAACTCTTATGCCTTATTTATTTATTTATATATATATATATATATTTTTTATTTTTGGGTATAATTCCTTAGTTCTATTAGGCTTTCTAATCTGCCCATGTAACGAGCCTTTAATCGATGACTCCTAAACCAAACGGTCTTAGGGCACCGGGTGAGAAAATACCCAAGGACTCAAGGACTTGAGCAAACAAGGCCATAAAACTAAGGATTTTATTATATGAACCGCTTTTAAGCGTGAATACCTATGCTTTATGAGGCACAAATACCCAGCTTGATCAGAGAATATTTATAGATATATATATATTTCTTTTTTTTCAAACTTATCTAATCATCTTTTTCATAAATACTAAGGCTAGCTTAGGCCAAAGCACCTAGCTAATTAATAATTATATTTGTTTATTTTTTATAGATATACATATATATATTTTAATAAGGCATAAGAATCTTTATTTTTGAACCCTAAGTGTGTAAGTGTATAAAGTATGCATATTTCATCAAGGCAATGATTAAGACTAAATTACTTTGACAAATTATCTTCCTAACCATAAAAATTAAGCAAATAATCTTATTTTGACTAAGTATAAGAAATCCTAATTATGATTATCCTATTTCTTAAAATTGACTTAATTTCTTACAAAAAATATGTCAAAATATTATTTCTATTTTCAAAAAGTTTTTAAAAGTAAAGAAAAGATAATTTTTTTTCTTTTTAAAATAAAAAGAAAATTTTAAGTTATGTTAGACCCTCCCCCACACCTATCTTATGCATTGTCCTCAATGTATGAATTAATGTATAGATGTATGAATAAGAAGAAAGGGAAGAAAAATATTACCTTAAGGTGGTGATTCCAGTGGTGGTCGATGGTCCACGAAATGCGGCCCAATCGAATTTTCGTAGAGTTTGGAGGAACCCACCAGAAATCTCTCTAATATAACCCACTAAAATGATATATGTATGAATGATTTTTATTAAATATTTTACCCCATCTAATTTTCAAATTTCGTAATTAATTTCGGAGTCAATTTGTCAACCGCCTTGTCCCAAAATGGAGTGTGAAAAGATGAAATGATTGACTTAGATTTCGGAAGTACAAGAACTAATATCAACTCAGGAAAGTGACTTAAGCCAAGTAAAGGTTTAGAAGTTGAGATTGGTTCAGGAAGTGGAACCAAATCAAGAAGTTGGAACTCAAGTCCACATTCATTTCCCAACAATGGAACGTGACTTAATATTAGTGATTCAAGTTTATGAATGACAGGTGTGGGAATCAAAACTGACTCTAAAATATTACTCAAGTCTAGTAACAAAACAGGAGTCAATATTAATTAGGGAATTTGAATTGGATCACAAATTTGAGAATCTAGGTCACATTTCTCATTGAGTTCAATTTCATAAAAATGAGAACTTGCCAATTTATCAATGGGACTTTTAAAAGTATGAAATTCGTTAAGTTCAGTATGATCATAAAAGATTGGTGATTCAATTTCATGATGAATTGGCACAGGATCCAATATTGACTCGGGAAAAAGAATGAAATCAAGTGCAGACACCAGAATCATTATTGAATCAGGAAGTAGAATTGAATCACCAAGTTGAGGTTCAGGATCATATTCATTCTCAGGTTCAATTTTAGGAAAGGGATAACTTGCCAAACTGTCAATGTCATTTTCAAAATTTAGAGTTTGGATAAGTTCAAATGGTTGTACTGAAATGGAATCTTATTTTTCAAAACAACATGATTCTTCGGCTCTAACAGAATGGTTAGCAGCATCAGAAATGGTCAAACGGTGAGAACAGAAAGTTTAGACCATTATATCTATGTCATGATTATGAGCAATTTGAGCCTGAGTCATAGCTTCAAGCATCTTTTCAAAGTTGATTGGTTCATCGATTTGTTGCGATTGGACTTGAAAAGGTGAAGTGTTGTTTTGAAATTTGTGATGAAATTGTGAGTCTGTCAGATTTTGTGATTGTTGCTTGGACTCACGCATACTCATTTCTAGGATTGATAATTTTCTATTTGAACTAGTGAAACTGAGTATGAATCTTTGAAATATTGTGGACAAGGTGGATAAGGAGGACAAGTTGGTTGAAAATTGGACTCAGGGGAGGTGAATTCCCATTGACTCTATGAAGAGTTAAAATTATTCTGAAAATTATAGTCATAAGATTAGAGGTATGGGTTATATTGATTCGGATAAGACCAATCCGGCACATTAGGTTGGTTAAAGTCATAATATGCCGAGTTGGTAATATTTGAAAAAGAGATCGGGGTGTAATATGGATTACCATTAAATTTAGAAAAATTATTGTTATAAGCCATATCACACAATAAATGTCAAGCACAAACAAAAAAAAACAAATAAGCAAACAAATAAAAAGAAAAATCTAACCTAAGTTAGGGTAAACGTTAAACCTAGATGACTCCTAACTGGTTAGATTGTCCACAGGGGGTATATTGTCGAATCTAACCACAAGTTAATCGGACAGGTATGGACAAGATTAATGGGAGGTATCTGCGTAGAAGTGACGGGCCTAATTAAGCCAAACCACCTGCCTTCGGGGTTTCGCCCCTCAATCCCCAACCTTAGTCACCGATTTGGCAAGAGTCAGATTCAAATCAACTTCCCCCTTAGGTCAGTCTCCTATTGAGTCTGAGATGTCCCTAGGGCAAGCGTCTACTCAGTTTTAGTTAGGCTTGGGTTAGTGAGTGAGGAAATTGTCTGTGGGCTAAGCGAGGGTAATGACTTTCCCACCTTATCTTGGTTTTAGGACAAGCCCTTAAATTAATTTAGTGCAGTGTACAAGTATATTGAAAAAAGTAACACTCAAGCAATATTTCATACAAGAATAAACCTTATACTAAATGCTATGCATACATACCTTGGCTCCAGCACTCTTCAATAGTAAATAGAAAATGTAATGAAATAGACACGTGCCTAAATGTAAAGTCTAAATTATTTTTAGCATTTACAATCAATTTTTTACTATTGCGTCAGAAATATATATACAGTGAGTCAAACAAGGAGATAAATGCTACATATATTAAACTATGCAATTCAGCCAACCTGTAGAAAATTTAAGTTAGTAGTTCACTCAGATTGCCACAAGAATGTAGCAAATATGAGGGCTTCTGGGCTCTACTTTCTTGAGCAGAGTCTAGGGCTACTTATATGTCCACTGCTACAAAAATTCCTTGTTATTAAATCTATACACCAAAAACAAAAGAAAGTTAGCCAAAAATGTAAAGTTTAAAGAGAATTACTTACCGTCTCTCCCCGACAATGGTGCCAAAATTTAATTGAGGTTTTACTTATACACAAGAATACAGAATTTCAGAACCTAAGATAGAAAGTGCAAGTACTCAATACTACCGCAATAGCAAGTGGCTATGTGGGTCGTGATCTACAAGGAGGGACTAGCGATGGAAGATTTTTATTAAGTTCTCTTTTATGCTACAAAGAATGATTAAAGATCTTCTTTTAGCTTTTTAAAAGGAAAATGAAAAAGAGTTATAATTAAATTAGGAAGAAAGTGATAAATAGAGAAGATGGAGAAAATAAAAGTGATATGTACAAAGAAATTGAAAAAGCGAAAAGAGATTTGGGTGATTATGGTGTTAGTGATCTACAATAAAAGTTACAAGAAAAGAAAGAAAAGCTAAAACCTAAAAAACATACTTACCTCTTCAGCGCCTTCTTGCCTTTTATCCATATCGACGATGTACCTTTACTTGAAGGCGAGCGAAGCATGGCAGATGAGATCTTTTCCATTCCCGTTTACACTATAAAATGAAGGGGCGAGCTATACTACCATAGAAATGGATATCCATCACCATAAGCCATCAACAACACTTGCAAGGACAAGGTAACTTCGAGGCTATCGGTTTCATTTGATCCACAAACACAAAGAGGGAAGAGAACAAAAACAAGAATAGAAAAGAAAAGGAAATCTCGATTTGATTCAAATAACAATGGAAAAAACAAATCACTTACATGGTGTCACCTTCAGTACATGCTTGCTCTCATTCCTCCATGAAAGTCTCCTCTCCTCTCAGTTACATAAATAAAACGAAAATTACATAAAAGAAAACTAAAAAACCTAAGTTACAAACTACAAATTAGCCTAAGTTCTGCTCTTTGCTTGGTCCTTCCTCTCTTTTGCCTTTGAGATTGTAGGTATTTATTGGAGAAATGCAGAGGTAGGAGAGTATGAAGATAAGGGAAGCTGGCTATTTCTGAATTTGAATCCTCTCTTATCTCCAAACTTGATTTGATGTGGATATTCAGTTCTGATCTGCAGCTTAATGACATATTGATTGCTAAATATAACTAATCAAATGATAGAATTAGAAATAATGATCAACTTAATAGTTGTAACCCTTTAAGTCCTCTTTTTGGATCATCTTGAATCATCAGATTTGAGTTCTGGTAGCGAAAGTTATAATTCTAATACTACAATTTATCCAGTCAGAATCTGAGTCAGAATTGCTTCATCTCATCTGTTGATCTTCTCTCTATCCATTTATCCCTTTTGATTTGGACTCTGTATTTGAGGTTATCCTCGGTTGATCTTTAGCTTTAACCACCTAATTCACCAAAAACTGAATTTAACCAACTGGATTTGGGATCATCTTCCTCTAACCAAATAGATTTAGTTAAATCTGAATTTAACTGATTTTTATTTAATTTTATCCTCATTCTCCCTTGATTATCTTCTGCAAAATAGACATTTAAGATAAGGAATTTAGCAGATTTACTACATGATAAATGTGGAATATAATAAAGAATAATGCAATATATGCGTGCAATCACCATTGTCCCAAAATGGAGTGTGAAAAGATGGAATGATTGACTTGGACTTAAAAATTACAGGAACTAATACCCACTTAGGAAAGTGACTTAAGTCAAGTAAAGACTCAGGAGTCGAGATTGGCTCAGGAAGTGGGTCCAAATCAAGAAGTTGAAACTCAAGTCCACATTCATTTTCCCACAACGTAATGTGACATAATATTGGTAATTCAAGTTCAAGAATGTAAGGTGTGGGAATCAAAACTAACTCTAAAAGATTTCTCAAGTAAGGTAACAAAACAGGAGTCAATATTGATTTAGGAATTTAAACTGGATCACAAATCCGATAATCTAGGTTATATTTCTCATTGAGTTCAATTTCAAAAAAATGAGAACTTGCCAATTTGTCAATGAGACTTTCATAAGTATGAAATTGGTCAAGTTCAATATGATGATCATAAAAGATTGGTCATTCAATTTCATGATGAATTGGCACAGGATCCAATATTGACTCAGGAAAAGATTAAAATCAGGTGAAGATATCGGAGTCATTATTGAATCAGGAAGTGAAATTGAATTACCAAGTTGAGGTTCAGGATCATATTCATTCTCAAGTTAAATTTCAGGAAAGGGATAACTTGCCAAAATATCAACGTGGTTTTCAAAATTTAGAGTTTGGGCAAGTTCAAATAGGTGTGCTGAAATGGAATCTTATTTTTCAAAACAACATGATTTTTTTGCTCTAGCAGAATGGTTAGCGACATCAGGAATGGTCAAAGGGTGAGAATGGAGAGTTTTGACCATTATATTTATGTCATGATTATGAGTGATTTGAGCCAGAGTCATGGCTTTAAGAAGCTTTTCATAGTCCATTGGTTCATCGTTTTGTTGCGATTGGACTTGAAAAGATGACGTTGTGCTTTGAAATTTGTGATAAAATTATGAGTCCATCAGATTTTGTGATTGTTGCTTAGACTCATGCATACTCATTTTCAAGATTGATGGTTTTTTATTTTGAACTGGTGGAATTGAGTATGAATCTTGGACATATGGTGGAATTGGGGAGGCTTGAAATTTTCGTTCGGCCTCCTGTATGTCTTCTATACTTTTTTCTAGCTCGAATTTTTCTTCAATAAGTTGGTCTAGAAAAGGAGTATAGGAAGCAAAATCGGGGAATGAATATTGTAAAAATTATAAATAAGGTGGATAAGGAGGACAAGTTGGTTGAAAATTAGACTCGGGGGAGGTGAATCCCTATTGACTCTGTGAAGAATTGGAATTATTTTAGAAATTATGGTCATAAGATTGGGGGCATGGGTTGTATTGATTCTAATAAGTCCAACCCGGTATTTTTAGTTGGTTCATATTGTAAAAAATCTGGTTGGAATTATCCAAGTCAAATGGGGTGAAATATGGAATACCTTTAAAATTGAAAAAATTATTGTTATAAGCCAAATCACACAATAATTATCAAAATCAAACAAATAGAAATAAACAAATAGATAAACAAAAAGAAAAATCTAATCTACGTTAGGGTAAACCTTAAATCTAGACAACTCCTAACTCGTTAGACTGTCCACGGGAAGCATATTGTTGAATTTGACCACAAGTTAATCGGCCAGGTAGGAGCAAGATCAGTGAGAGGTATCTGTGCCTAAGCAACGGGCCTAATTATGCCAAACTACCAACTTTCAGGATTTCGCCCCTCAATCCCCAACCTTTGACACTGATTTGGCAAGAGTCAAATTCTAATTAACTTCTCCCTTGGGTCAGTCTCCTATTGAGTCCAAGATGTCCCTTGGGCCAACGTCTACTCAGTTTTAGTTAGGCTTGGATTAGTTAATGAGGAGATTATTTGTGGGCTAAGGGAGGGTAATGACTTCCCAAACTTATCTTGTTTGTAGGACAAGCCCTTAAGATTGATTGTACAAAGTGTGCAAGATATAGAAAAGTAACATTTAACAAGCAAATAATCACTCAAGAATGTTTCCTAAACTATATGTTATGCATACATACTTTTTGCTCCAGCACTCTTCAATAATAATATAAAATATAAACGAATTAGACACGTGCCTAAATGCAAAGTCTAAACCGTTTTTAACATTTAACAAACATCATTTTACTATTGAGGTTAGAAAGTATATACACTGAGACAAAGAAGGAAATAAATAGCTACAGAATTTTAGCTTTGCAATTCAGCCAATCTGTAAAAATACAGGTTAGTAGTTCACTCATATTGCCACTGTAATGTAGAAAATCTGAGGGTTTCTGGGCTCTGCTTTCTAGAGCAGAGTCCAGGGCCACTTATATGTCCACTGTAGAAAAACTTTCCTTGTTGTTGAACCTGTACACCAAGAACAAAGAAGAAAGTTAATCAAAAATATAAATCTAAAAAGAGAATAACTTACTGTCCCTCCCCGGTAACGACGCCAAAATTTGATTGATATTTTACCTGCACACAAAAATACAGAATTTCAGAACTTTTATAGCAGTAGTGCAAGGTGCTCAATTCTACTGCTGTAGCTATACGGGTCGTGATCCACAAGAAGAGACTAGCGATGGAAGCTTTTTAGTAAGTTCTCTTTTATGCTACAAAGAATGGTTCAAGATCTTCTTTTAGTTCTTAAAAAGAAAAGAGAAAAATAGAGTTACAGTCAAGTTAATAAGAAAGTGTTAGATTGAGAAGGTGGAGAAAATAGAATTAGATATATACAAAGAAATTGAAGAAGAATGATAAAAGAATTGGTATTGGTGATCTGAACTAAAATTAAAAGAAAAGAAAGCTAAAATCTAAAAAACTTACTTACCTCTTCGACGCCTGCTTACCTTTTACCCGTATCGACGATGTACCTTTGTTTGAAAGTGAGCGAAGTACGATAAATAGGATCTTCCCCATTCCCGATTTATAATAAGAAATGAAAGGGGCAAGCTACACTAGCATAGAAATGAATATCCATCACCATAAGCCATCAACGACACTTGTAAAAGCAAGGCAATTTTGAGGCTATCGGGGTCATTTGGATTCACAAACATAGAAGAGAGAAGCAAATAAAAATAAGAATAGAAAAGAAAAGATAACTTCAATTCGATTCAAATAACAATGAAAGAAAAGATTACTTACACCAGTGTTACACTCAGTACAAGCTTGTTCTCATTCCTCCATGAAAATCTCCTCTCCTCTCAGTTACATAAAGAAAATAAAAATTACATAAAAGAAAACTAAAAACCTAAGTTACAAACTACAGATTAGCCTAAATTCTACTCTCTGCTTGGTTGCCCCTCTGCCTCTGATGTGTGGAGTATTTATAGCATAGAAATGGATAAGGAAATGAGTTAAAAGATAGGGAGATCTGGCTATTTCTAAATTTAAATCATCCTCTTATCTCTAAACTTAATTTGTTGTAGATATTCAGTTCTGATTTGTAGCTTGTTGGCGTGTTGATTGCTGAATATAACTTATCAAATGATAGAATTAGAAATAGTGATCAACTTAAGAGTTGTATCCCTTTAAGTCTTCTTTCTGGATCATCTTGAATCATCAGATTTGAGTTTCAGTAACGAAAGTTATGATTCAAATACTAAAATGTATCCAGTCAGAATCTGAGTCAAAATTGCTTCATCTCATCTGTTGATCTTCTCTCTATCCATTTATCCCTTTGGATTTTGAATTTAGACTCTATATTTGACGTTATCCTCAGTTGATTTTTAGCTAACCAAAATGGATTTATAGAAATCTGAATTTTACCAATTTCTACTTGAGGCTATCTTCCTGATTTGCTCTGATCTTCAGCTGAACATTTGCTCCAATTCTTGATTTGTTCTAACTAGATCTGGTATTATCCTCAGTTAACCAAATAGATCCAGTTAAATCTGAATTTAACTGGTATTTATTTGGTTTACTCCTCTTTCTCTTCATGATTATCTTCTGTAAAATAGACATTTAAGATAAGAAAATTAGCAGAATTATTACACGATAAATGTAGGAGTGTAATGAAAAGAATGCAAAATATATGTATGATCACCAACAGATAGGCAAGACATTATATCCTTCATAAAGAAGTATATAAATGTCTTTGCTTGGAGCTATGAAGACATGCCTAGTCTCGACTCTTAGGTGACTATGCATCACCTCAATATCAAGCCTGATGCTAAGCCTGTCAAAGAACAACAGCGATGGTTCTAACCTGATATTATGGAGGCAATTGAAGCTGAGGTTCAGAAACTCATTGAATGTGGTTTCATTCAAGAGGAACAACACCTAGACTAGGTCACTAATTTGTACCCATTATTAAAAAGAATGGAAAGATCTGAGTTTGTATTGACCTTCGTGATCTTAATATGGCATGTCCTAAAAGGCAAATTTTCATTACCTATCGCAGATGTCATGATCGGCAACACGTGCACTTTTGAAAGGATACCTTTTATGGATGTCTTTTTAGGGTACAACTAAACCAAGATGTATCCTGGGGACGAAAAGCATACATCATTCCGAACACTGTTAGGTGTGTTTTGCTATGTGGTGATGCCTTTTTGCTTAAAGAAGGTTGGCGGCACTTACATACATGCAATGATTATGATCTTTCGCGATTACTTGTGAAAGACAGTGAAATGTTATGTTGATGATATCGCAATTAAAAGACGTGACAAGAACAACCATCTCCATGATTTGAAGACGATGTTCGATCTCATGCGGGCTCACCAGCTAAAGATGAATCCGACAAAGTCTTTCTTGAAAATTTCAAGTGGGAAGTTCTAGGGATTCATTAACACATCCAAAGAAATTTACCTTGATCCCGACAAGATCAAGGCTATTTAAGATAAGCATCCCCTAAGGAATCTCAAAGAACTCCGAGGACTTCAAGGCGGATTGGCTTACATCTGTAGTTTTATTGTAAACCTGTCTGGTCGATGTCAACCATTCACATGCCTAATGAAGAAAAACATATCTTTTCTCTGAGATGATGCTTATCAAAAGGCTTTTGAGGAATCAAAGTATACCTCACCAAGCCTCATATCTTGGCATTTCCTGTTTCGGGAAAACTATTTTTGCTTTATATAAGGGTCATGGACCACTCTTTAGGTGCTCTACTTGCACAGAAGAATGATGAAGGTGCTGAGAAAGCCATCTACTATCTCAGTAGAATTTTGATTGGGGAAGAAAGTTACTATAACCCAGTTAAAAAAGAATGTCTCGCTCTTGTCTTTGCCATCCAGAAGATGCAGCATTACTTGGTTAGGCAAACTATTCATGTCATTTCAAGAGTCAATCCCCTGTGGATTCTGATGACAAGGCTGACATTTACCATTGAAAATGTGGGAAAACAGAGAAAAAGAGTTGAGGAGAAAAATTACAATTAATTTTAAAAAAGATAAAATTACAAGTAGAACTCTCCTCAGAGATTTCTGAGGAAGTGTGCCGGTGAGAGTCTAATCAATGCGTGACAACTTTGTCTTGTGGATGATGTGATCGATAAGTCTTCGAATGCTATTGCCTGAGAATTCCTTCTCGTCTAGTTCTGGAGATTCCTTGAAAGGGAGAAAAGATTTAGGGTATTAATACCCTGTACTTAGAGAAATAATTCTTTATAGCTTCTGAGAAACAAGAAAAGTTAGCCTTATTAGCTCTCTCGAATGCTTGATGCCTCTTTCTAATTGCTTGCCTTTGTCTGCATGCCAATGCTCTCTGATGCGTGCCTATGCCTTTCAATGCGTGCCCGCCTTGCAAATGCGTGCTAATGCCTCTTTTTGCGTCCCTTGAGCTCATTCTCAGATAAGCTATTAATAAGCTCTTAAGGGTGTAACCACCCCTAGAATTCATCTATGACTGATAACAGTCAGTTAGCCTCATGCCAGAAGTCATTCTGAGCTTCGCGCGAGATTATAACGCCTGTGAGGCTAAATATGAGCTGCATGTGTGGCTAGACAGGCTCGCCAAGCCTAAAAATAGCCTATTGAGCCGGCCCTCTCCACTAAATGTGGGGCGAAATGGGCGGGTGTAATAGCCCACTTAAAGTGGCATTAACCCCACTAACATAATGGGGTTAGCCAACTAAATACTAGGTCAAACATCTAACCTGGCCAACCCTCTTATAGAGGTGCAGAAAGCCTCGTGCAAGGCTGGATTTAGCCTCGCGTGAGGCTAAACTTAGCTCTGCATGCGGGGCTGAAAGCCCTTAATTAGATCTGTGTAAAGCTTTAGCGAAGGTAGAAGTTAGTCTTCTACGTGGCTATGCAGAGCTTCAGGCGAACAAGCAATTAGCTCTCTGCAGATCTATGAAGGGCCTTAAGGCGAAGCTAGACAATTTAGCCTCTGGACCGAGGTTAGCACCTTGGGCTCACACGAGCTAAGTATTGAGCTGAATTAGCCTCAGAAAGCAGTATTTGACCTGCTGTCGGCTTTAGTAGATCAGTGTGGCCTGGGTTTCTATTTTATCCCTCGGAATGTGTTAAGTTGGTCGTAAGTTTGTCTGCCACTTATCTTTTGTACATGTCAACAAGTTAGCCATCATTCTGACAAGTAAAAAAGTTGTCTAGGAGTTTGTCTTTTTTTAATGTATCAACAAAATCCCCTTCAAGTTTTTGTAAATCTGCAATGAGATGGTTCAGATTTCAAAATTTGAATAGCTTTGATTGAGAATCACAGATATGTGGGTTTGAGCTTCTCTCGATGGTTGAACTCAGCTTCACCTTTAGGGCTAAATTTTAGCCCTGCTTCTGGGCTAGAATAGCCTCGCCTTTGGGCTGGAATAGGCTTATCTCTGGGGGAGCCTCGCCTCTGAGGTAGCCTCGCTCTGACAAGAGGCTCGCCTCTGGGGAACCTCACTTCTAGAATAGCCTTGCCTTCGGGCTCCTTTAAGCAACCTGATTTAAGGTGAAGTTGGCTTGTCAGGGCCATGTAAGCACTAGCCTCGCATGCATTGTGAAGGAAGGTGCTCCATTTCATGAGGCCATGCACTTGAGTGCTTTAGCCTCACGTGCGCTTCATAATATGAAGCGTCTATGGCTGTACCATATGGCCTAAAAATAGGACCCTACAATCATTTTTACAGAGAACATTCTTCACTTTCTTCCAATGAACTTGCAATAGGGATCTTCTTTCCTCTCTTTCATTTTCAAACCATCTCAAGGTCATCACCTTCTTTCAGAGCATAATTATAGCGTCTCCTTATCGCCTGGGCAAAGAGGCAGATGCCCATGAGGAGGTTTTTTCTCCGGTTGTTACTCGACCCATTGCCAGTGCGCACTATTACTTTCGTGTTCTCACCATTTATTTGGTGATCTTAGGGAGTTCATCTCCCTCAATTTTAGCTTTAACAGCTAAATTTAGGGATTGGATTCCCTTAGTTCTTTGTTTTTCGACAGATTTAGAGAAAAACTTTTTAACTTTTTGAAGAAGCTGATACTTGCCTGATTTAGGCAGAGCAATCTCTCAGGCGAGGCTTATCTCTTCATAGGCGAGGTTAAGCCTTATATTTTATCAGGTAAGTCTAGCCTGGCCATTTAGGCGATGCTAGGACATGGCCTTTTCTGGGACAGTCCAACTTTGTCATTTAGGCGATGCTAGGACTGTGCCATTTTAAGGCCAGTCTAGCCTTGCCGCTTAGGAGAGGCTAAGGCTTGGCCTTTTCTAGGCCAGTCTAACCTTGCCACATAGGCGAAGTTAGGATTTTGCCCTTCTACGGCCTTCTAGCCTTGCCATTTAGACGAGGCTAAGACTTGGCCTTTTCTAGGCAAGTTTACCTTTACAATATAGGCGAAGTTAGGAGTGGCCTTTTTAAGGCCAGTCCACCCTTGCCATTTAGGTGAAGCTAAGACTTGGCTTTTTCCTCTGCATAATACAGTCAAAGGTCCATGTATTTTCTGCGATTTATTGATAAATTTTTCATTTGCCTCTTTGCAGTTCACTATACGCCAAGTCCATCAAACAGCTTATTTAGAATGGTCAGGGGAATGGACGGGAACATACGTTTTCAATTCGAGGGCCTTTTCAGTGAAAGAAGCTCGCCAGAGAGGGATGCATTAATCCTCAAGCTGATGAGCATATCATACAGAGCATATTAACTACTGCTTCGCTCGAAGACCACACTTGGGTAGTGTACCGGAAGCCAACTTGTTTAGGGATGCGATGCCCGATACTGATCAGCAGTTGCTGGCCGAGGAGGGCCAATGGATTTTCAACATGGAAAGCGAAGAAGCACTATCTTTCATCAAGCAACGGCACTTACCTCTCTCATACTTCCAATTAGTCACCGTGCCGCAGAAGATGAGATGGGTAATGACTCGATCCACCGACTCCGTCCATATTGAAGTCTTGACAGTGAGCGATTATAACCACTAAGGATCTCCTAGGGCCATACTTGACATGCACCCCGGGAGGTAGGACAAGACCTTCCAAGAGGAGAGAACTCAGTGATGGCCCAGATCTTCCTCAATCAATTCATCAGGGTCCGAGGTAACTACCTGGTAAGGGATTTCAGGGCTCCTGGTTGGGTACACCCTGCCCAAAAACTTTAGTGGAGGGACTTGACACTGTATGTCTTGGACTACTTTGGAGAAGATCTGATGAGAGTCGGCCTCTGAAGCAGTCAGGGCCACCTGTTATGGGATAAAGATCAATGTGCCCAACTTTTTCGCCATCTTCAAGCCGTATTGTCCAGCTACGGGGACCTTCTTCACCCCTATTGGTGAAATTGTAGTTGGCACTTCATGAGATGCAAGAAATATCAACCTCCTGATGGGCTCGATGCCATATGAGGAATGTTTCCCCTGTGTGATGGAGTTAGAGCAGATGAAAGGACGACCCGGAGATGTTTGAGACATATCGGAAATTAATGTGCTTTTTTATATCTGCATGGACATCTATAATACCCATGGCACTGTAAACGGGATAAAGGTCTGGCGGACTATATGTTCCCAATTTGGATGGTACTCCCAAGGACGTTCAATACCCCATCCATGTAGAGGATATCCACCAGAAGATGGTGTCCAATGCTCATGACAATATCGTCTTGTAGGAGGAAGACGGGATTTATGAGAAGGGTGAGTGGTTCAGGAGCTTTCACCATCAGGCGAAGTTCCAATGTCCCAAAAAGCTCTCCTCACTGGCTCCCTATCAGTTTGGCTGAAGAAGTGCGTGGTTCCATCTCTTCCGCATGACAGAATTTCATCGTGGGTGCTCCTTCCTGTGGTCCAACTCGTCCATGGGAAGTCTCTTGGCTTGCTTCATACCATGGTCTGTGTCATTTAGCGTGGGCTTCAGGTGTTGACAGAAGTTTTTTGCCAACCACCTGCTACCAAGAGGAGGAATAGGCAAGTACTCCCTTGTGACAGGCCCAACCCTAGAGTGGAGATGCCCTACATGAAACACTAGAGGGGGGTGAATAGGTGATAATGCTAATCTATTGAACTAAATGCGAAATTAAAAACTAATTGCAATTACACAAGATGCAAGCAACAAGTGGTGCACACAACAAGCCAAGCATATAAGTATGAATGATCAAGGAGAAATAATGCAAGGCACAAAGTAAGAGAGAGAGAGAGAGAGAGAGAGAGAGAGAGAGAGAGATAGAGTAAGAGTCAAGGGATCAAGCACAAACAACAAGATATGTTTTGAGGTTCGAGCAACCAGCTCTACATCCCCGCCTTCACCCAGAAGAATTTGAACTCCACTAGCTTGTCCACACAAGGACTCCCACAAAGGGAACCTCCACGAGAGGATTGGGGGCAATAACAATTATAAGGAGTCCCAACTCCTCTCCTTACAAACACAACCTCCTTCTTGAAGCAGAACTCCAAACCAACAAACAATCACCTCACAACTTGAGGATTAGATAGCACAAAGCTTACACAAGGATCACCTCACCACTTGAGGGATACAACCCAAAGGCACAAAGCCAAGCAAAGATTGGGTTTACAACTTGGTGGTCTAACAAACAACCACAAACAATTTCTTTCTCCCACACAAAGATCCTATAGAATGAGATAGTAGATGTAGCTCAAGTGTGGAGAAAACCAATGGAATGAAAATCAAAATCACAAAGAAAATTCTTGGAAAAACTAGAAATTAAGAGATAGAAGTTGAATCAAAACTCTTTTCCCAAAAACCTTTTTCTTTGATTTTCCAAACCCTAGCAAAAACACCAAATAGATTGTTCAATTTAAATCTCAAAAAATTCTTTTGATTGCTGTGAAAACACTAGAGAGCAGGGAAAAATTAGCTCTTAAAATCTTGGAGAAAACAGGCCATTAATGGGGTATTTATAGCCCCAGAAAAATATAGCCGTTGGCAGCAGATTCTGTCAGAAATGGCCATCGGTCGACCGGTCGGTCGACCGGACAACGGTCTCATTTGACCGTGGCAGCTACCGATCGACCGGGCGGTCGACCGTCCCAGAACCTGAGAGCAACGGCTCTCTGGCCGGTCGACCGTAACAAACAGAGAGCAACCTGCTCTCAGCCGGTCGACCGTGCGGTCAACCGGCCCATGGGGCAGCCAGCGTGAACGTATCCGTGCACGTCGGTCGACCGTAGCGGTCGACCGGCTACTTGGTTCGGTCGACCGTCCGGTCGACCGGCCTAGCCTGGCAGAGCAAGTTCAGGCACAGAAAACATGTAATTTATTATCCAATAAATTCCCATAAAATCTCTAAAATTACACAAAAATAGTTTTCTCATTTTACATAAAATATAAACTTTGTGTTAAAAATTTCAACACAAATTTCAAACATTATGAACTGTTTTTGTGTTATAGAAATTTTGCCAAAAACTAAACTTGTATTTTTTCAAACTTGAATTTTCCAAATGAGAATCCGATTTTTCCAAAACTCAACCAAATACAAAAACATGATATTTAAACACTTTGAAGCATGTTGCATATGGATATAATCCAATATACAAGAAACATATATATTATATATATATATATATATATATATATATATATATATATATATAAATATATATATCCATGTTTTTGACTTTAATTTCAAAAGTATGTTTTGTTAAAAATACCAAAACATAAAACACATGAAATAGACTATCAAGCTAAGTTTGTTTAAATAGTTGAAGCATGCATGTATATAGAACAAATCTAATATACATTAAACCATGTAAACTTGTTTTGATATAATATCTATTCATGCAACCAAGATCGGTTAAACCAAACACCGAAAACAAAATATGAAACGTGTGTGTTGTGAACTTGAGCATATCATACTATTCTAATCTTTACAATTTGGATCTAAACACAAAACTAAACTATGTACCGAAGTCTTCTTGTAGAGCGCCGTCTCCAAGCCGACTCGATCCAAAACCTCGTGATCCACCGAGCTTGACTCCAATGAGTGCTATATATGATCTTGTCGCTCGGGCTCTTGAATCACCATGTGAATAGCTTCCAAATCATCTTATAGAAGCTAATCACCAACTAATATCTTGGTTAATGATATGAAACTAAAATCACAAGATTATTAGTACACATAACTACATGAGTTAATCATCATCAAAACTGGAGTGGAAGGCCTTTGGGCCAACACTACACCCATTTAATGGCATGGTTTGCACTTCATTGTCCTGCCATTATCCAACCAGAAAAGGAGCCGCCAGAAGGTGTACGCTTCGTGCATCTTCGTCATTTTGAAGGGTCGCAGTGGCAGCAGGTGTACGTAGCAGGGGTGTGAAAGCTGATGCATCATTACGTCGCTTATAGCCTCTACAAGTGCTTTCCCTCCTTACCTGGTGTTGTATATGGCAAGGAATTTTCTGATGTCAATGATGGGAGATCTTCCCTCGGGTAGGGAGTATTCAAGTGGCTGATGAGCATCCGACCATCTCATTTGGTGTACCGATGTGGCGACATCTGTTACCTGAAGCCATACATCCCCGGCTGCTTTGCTCGCCAGTTTAGGTATGACCAATCTATGTTGGGAATCCCAATCCTCTCCTGGCCTTTATGGGTAGTTTGATTGATGGAGCGAGAGCCAGGAGCCACTTCATTGTTGGTTCACCAAGGCTCAGTTCTGCATGCCACACTTTAACCCCAATTTATTGACAACATTGGGGTTTTGTCAATGGTACTGGACCTCTAACTCTAACCCCTCAAGCTTTAACATCAATTCAATTGGGACCAAGCTCATCTTCAAAAGGTTGAAACAGAAAGCCGCAGAGCAAGGTCAAGGGAAGTGAGTTAGAGTTCCTGGCTGAGGCTGGTAGTGAAGTCTTAGAGGCAGAGAGTCCTCATTTCAGAATGTTGGCAGTAGAGAAGCCTCTCTTGGAACTACTAGTGGGGCGGGCAAAGCTTCGCTTGAAGAAGAGGAGGAGGAAGAACATGAGTCCATTTCAAGCGAAAGCGGAAGATGACAGAGCCGGAGGAGCATATGGGGTCACTTGCAAGAAGCAAGTAGTCAAGAAGGCTCATCGAGATACTCGAAAGGCTCCTACTGCTGCGACTGGCGAATTTGTAGAGGAAGCGCTTCCTCCTTTGGTCATTAGGTTGCCAAGTCAGAAGGAGGCTCCAAGGGAGCCTGCTCATGTCCTTGGTAAGTTTAACTTGTTTTTAGGCCATTTCTTCTATCCTCTTTTCGCTTTCATGATTAATTGTTTTCAAATCTTAATCTCAGATACAGGCCAGAAAATTCACAACAAGGGGAGGAAACATTGGTCTCTTCACCTATAAAGAAGGTGTTGAGGCAACTTATTTTTTTGATGAAGGTCCTGGTGATCAAGGACTGGATCTTGGGCCTTCGACTATGGCTACCACTCTGGGGGACGAGTCTGAAGAGTAGAAGATCTTGAAAGTGTTCAGAGATGAATAAAAGATTACCAAGCCACCTGCCGATGAACCAGTCGCTGAGGAGGCTTTTGCTAAGATTACTATAGTTGAGGTCGCTCCCCAAATAGATCCTATCCATGTTATCCCAATTAGCACTGGGCTAACTGCCATAGACATCTCAGTTTCTCCAAGTGATGGCCATTAAAATTTAGCAATCAAAATTTTTATGTACTGTTCCTTCTTCCTTTAACTCCAAATCCTTTTCACAGGACCATCGATCCCCGCACAGCAGGGCCATCTTAAGAGGAGACTGTCGCTCCTACCATTTTGGACGTCATGGGGCTCGATGTGCTTTATCATAACATCATCCGACATTGGCCCTTGATGATGACTGGTGAGGCGACGTTTGTGTCTTTTGTTGCACCAACCTCTTAACAAACCGGGTTCCCATATGAGGTTACCAGCCAGTGCTGGTGGTTGAGCCAGAATCTATGATTACCAACCCCACTTCTCTGGTTGCCAGCACGCTTGTCTCCATGAGGATCCCTCGCCAGTTGTTGCCAATCTCCTCTGCTCAGCTGATGGTTACCCCGGTGACACCTTCAACAGTTGTGACTGATTAGTCACATATATTGCATATACATTGTCACCTTATCATACTTTTCAGCTAATAAATCCTATTAATAAGTTTTCTTTTTCTCTGTTTAATGTAGGCCCAAGTGCTAAAAGAAAGGAAACAGAAACAAACCAAAAGCCCACCAAATTTTGATTTAATTCAGAAGAAATTCAAAGTCAAAGAATCAGGGCAAAATCTGACATATCAGAGAGGTTAAAAACCGGTTGAGAAGAATCCTCCTTGAATCAAGCGGTTGAAGCCACACAATCAAAGGCTGTTTCGTTAACATTTAGAAACAAGAAAACCAGCAGAAGATACGGGGAATACACCAAAACGGGAAGCTAGCCAACTGGGTGTGGCCATCTGGCCACACCAGGGCCGCGGAAACGCGGCCCAAGCTGCGTTTCCGCGGCCTTGTTACCACAGTTGGGGGAGCGTCTGCTCCTCCAATCTTTCCGGGATCTCTCCCTTTTAGTTTTGCCCTATAAATACTAGTTTCAGCTGAGCAAAAGGGACGACCATGCAGAGATAGGATTTAGTCCAGTTTTCTATTTTTTAGTGTAGGTTTTTGTTTTTTTTTCATGTAATTTTCAGTTTTAATTTATGTAATTCAGAGGAGATCAGACTTTCAAAGAAGAACGAGAACGAAGCTTGTGCTGAGAGTGATACCGATGTAAGGTTTCTTTCTTTTTTTTATTGTTATGAAATCGAATCTGTATTTTCTTTTTATATGTACTTCGTTTTAGTGTTCTTCTTCTTCTTCTTTTTACTTCACTCTTCTTCTGGTACATTGTCTTCCAAGTGAGTCTACAAGCATCGAAAGAGCCTTGCCTTTGCGAGTGCCACCGATAGCTCATGACGATGGATTTGAGTCTCTCTGTATCATTTCATACTTGTTTTGTCTTGATGATGTAATGTGAAAGAGACAATAATCAACTCTTATGGGCTATGCGCTGATTGCCTCTACTTCAAGGTAACACGTCGCCAAAGATTCAAGGTAAGCTTTTGGTCAAAAGAAAGAAAGTAATTATTTTTTGTTCTTCTTTCTTTTCTTTTATTTCTTAGTTTAGATCACCAACACGATTTCTTTCATCACTCCTTTTCCATTTCTTTGTAAATGTCATTCTCCATTTTTCTCTATCTTCTCCATCTATCGCTTTCTTTCTAACTTTAATCTAACTCTTTCTTTTCATTTTTATTTGTTAAAACAAAGAAGAACCTTCGTTTTTCTTCATAAAGATTTCAATACAAACATTGAACGCTTTTATCGCTAACCCTCCTTGTGGATCACGACCCGCATAGCCACTTGCTATCGCGGTAGTATTGAGCACTTGCACATCTCTATTTTTAAGTTCTGAAATTTCATATTTTGTGTGCAGGTTCAAGCTTCAATCAAAATTTTTGGTGCCGTTGCCGGGGAGGGTAACGGTATGTATTGAATTTTTAAAACTAAAACGAATTTTTCTTCTCTGTTGCAGGTTACAGGGCAGGAAAAGCAAGAAACAAGATTGCAGTAACATATAAGTGGTCTTGGGCCTCTGTTCCAGAAAACAGAGACCAAGTACCCTCTGAATTGCCGCGTTTGCTCGGCTCTAGCCGCGGATCCGCGGCAAAAAGGAGCTCACTACTAACTGGCTTTTTGCAGGGCTGCTTGCTTTGCAAAATAATAGTTTTCTGCAAACTTTATTTCTTATATGCCATCACCAGAAGCCTGCTAATAAACCAACAGTAAAACATTTGTTGAAAAAGTTAAAAAAATTGATTAGACGTTTGCATTTTAGGTACGTGTCTTTTCAATTCATTTACTTTACTGTTGAAGAGTGCTGGAGCAAGGTACGTTCACATTGCATTTAGAATAGGACTCATCTCTTGGTTGATTTACATAGCTTTGAGTGAATCTTGTTTGCATATTTTGTACACTTGCACAAACTGATCTTAAGGGCACCACCCCATAACAGATAAGGTAGGGATTTAATCACCCTTCCTTGGCCCAAAAATCAGATTCCAAGCACTCACTAACCCGAACCTAACTAAAAATGAGTAGACGTTGGCCCTAGGGACATCTCGGACTTAATTAGGAGACTATCCTAAGGGGGAAAGGTGTTAGAATTTGACTCCTGTCAAATCAGTGTTTAGGACAGGGATTAAGGGCCGAAAGCCCGAAGGTTGGTGGTTATTTAATTAAGGAACGTCTTTGACGGATAACCTCCCACCAATCTTGCCCTGACCTGGCTGATTAGCTTGTGGTTAAAGTCTGCATTATACCTCCCGTGGACAGTCTAACCAGTTAGGAGTCATCTAGGTCATAGGTCTACCCTAACTTAGTTTAGAATTTTTTTCTTTTTTGTTTGCTCATTTGTTTGTTTTTTTCCTTTGTTTGTATTATATTGTGTAATATGGCTTATAATAACAATTTTTCCAATTTTAATAGTAATCCATATTACACACCGACCTCTTTTTCGGATATTACCAACCCGGCATATCATAACTTTAACCAACCTAGTGTGCCGGATTGGTCTTATCCGAATCAATATAACCCATGCCCCCAATCTTATAACCGTAATTTCCAGAATAATTTCAACTCTTCACAGAGTCAGTGGGAATTCACCTCCCCTGAGTTTAATTTTCAACCAACTTGTCCTCCTTATCCACCTAGTCCATAATATTTTCAAGATTCATATTCAGTTCCACCAGTCCAAAATAGAAAACCATCAATTTTGAAAATGAGTATGCGTGAGTCTAAACAAAAATCACAAAATCTGATGGACTCACAATTTCACCACCAATTCTAAGACAACACTTCATCTTTTCATCAAAACAATGAACCTATCAATTATGAAGAGATGCTTGAAGCCATGACTCAGGCTCAAAACGCTCGTAATCGTGACATAGATATGATGGTCCAATCTCTACGTTTCCGACATTTGACCAGTTCTGATGTCACTAACCATTCTTTTAGAGCCGAAGAGTCAAGTTGTTTTGAAAATCAAGGTTCCAATTCAGAACAATCATTTGAACTTACCCAAACTCCAAATTTTGAAAATGATATTGACAGTTTGGCAAGTTATCCTTTTCCTAAAATTGAACTTGAAAATGAATATGATCATGAACCTTAACTTAGTGATTCAATTCTACTTCCAGATTCAATAATGACTCTGGTGTCTTCACTTGATTTCAATCTCTTTCCTGAGTCAACATTGGATCCTGTACCAATTCATCATGAAATTGAATCACCCATCTTTGATGATCATATTGAACTTGACCAATTTTACACTTTTGAAAGTCCTATTGATAAATTGGCAAGTTTCCATTTTTATGACATTGAACTCAATGAGAAATGTGATCTAAATTCTCAAATCTGTGATCCAGTTCAAATTCCCGAATCAATATTGACCCCTGTTTTGTTACCCGACTTGAGTAATATTTTAGAGTCAGTTTTGATTCCCACACGATCATTCTTGAACTTGAGTCACCAATATTAAGTCACATTCCATTGTTGGAAAATAAATGTGGACTTGAGTTTCAACTTCTTGACTTGGACACACTTCTTGAACCAATCTCGACTCCTGAACCTTTACTTGACTTAAGTCACTTTCCTGAGTCGATATTAGTTCCTGTACTTCCTGAGTCTAAGTCAATCATTCTATCTTTTCACACTCCATTTTGGGACAAGGCGGTTGACAAATTTGACTCCGAAATTAATTATGGAATTTGGAAATTAGATGGGATTAAATTTTTAATAAAAATCCTTTATGGATACATCATTCTAATGGGTTATATTAGAGAGATTTCTGGTGAGTTCCTCCTAACTTCACGGAAAGTCGATTGGGCCGTATTTCGTGGACCAATCAGACCACCACCGGAACCACCACCTTAAGGTAACATTTTCCTTCCCTTTCTTCTTTTTCATGCATCTATGCATTAATTCATACATTGAGGACAATGCATGAGATAGGTGGGGGAGGGTCTAACATAACTTAGGTTTTTTCCTTAGGTTTTTTCCTTTTATTAAAAAAAAATTTCTTTAATTTTAAAAACTTTTTGAAAATAGAAACAATATTTTGACATATTTTTTGTAAGAAATTAAGTCAATTTTAAGGAATAGAAAAAATCCAAATTAGGATTTCTTATACTTGGTCGAAATAAGATTATTTGTTTGATTTTTAGAGTTAGGAAGATAATTTGTCAAAGTAATTTAGTCTTGATCTTTACCTTAATGAAATATGCACACTTCATATACTTACACACTTAGGGTTCAAAAACAAAGATTCTTATGCCTTATATATAAAAAAAAGAAAAAATATAAACAAATCTAATTATTGATTAGCTAGGTGCTTTGGCCTAAGCAAGCCTTAGTATTTATGCGAAAGATGATTAGATAAGTTTAAGAAAAAATATATATATAAAAATCCTCTGATTAAGCTGGGTATTTGTGCCTAATAAAGCATAAAGTATTCACGCCTAAAAGGGGTTCAAATAATAAAATCCTTAGTTTTGTGGCCTTGTTTGCTCGAGTCCTTAAGTCATTGGGATGTTTTCTCACCTGGTGCCCTAAGACCGTTTGGTTTGGGAGTCATCGATTAAAGGCTCGTTACATGGGCAGATTAGAAAGCCTAATAGAACTAAGAAATAATACCACAAATATATATATATATATATATATATATATATATATATATATAAGGCATAAGAGTTAGAGTTAATGAACCTTAGTCAAAATTTTCACGATCACAAGGTGCATATGACTTAGGGTAAAGTAATAGACTAGATGAGAAGTACAATTTGATTCCTTACTTTGATTGATAACAAATTTTTAAATAGAGACTAAGTTTAGGAATGAAAAATTCAGTTTTCCTATAACTTATAGATTACTTAAATCTTACAATTATATTTCAAATATTTTTCTCTTTCAAAATGCTTTTCGAAAACACTAACTCTTTGTTTCTCTTACTTTATGGATTTTGTGGGTGTAATCCACTGAAAACCCTCACGAGACAAAACTTGTCCTCTAGGGGAAACCTAGAGGCTTAACGTCTTGTTGCACATGCTCAGTGCAATCGCGTGACCTGCGAAGGTGGTCTAATAATCCTTAGTATAGTTTAGTTATTTTGCTCGAGGACGAGCAAAAGATAAGTGTGGGGGTGTGATTAGTCACATATATTGCATATACATTGTCACCTTACCATACTTTTCAGCTAATAAATCCTATTAATAAGTTTTCTTTTTCTCTATTTAATGTAGGCCCAAGTGCTAAAAGAAAGGAACAGAAACAAGCCCAAAAGCCCAACAAATTCTGATTTAATTCAGAAGAAATTCGAAGTCAAAGAATCAGGGCAAAATCTGGCATATCAGAGAGGTTGAAAACCGGTTGAGAAGAATCCTCCCTGAATCAAGCGGTTGAAGCCACACAATCAAAGGCTGTTTCGTCAACATTTGGAGCAGAAACAAGAAAACTAGCAGAAGATACGGGGAATACACCAAAACGGGGAAGCTAGCCAACTGGGTGTGGCCATCTAGCCACACCAGGGCCGCGGAAACGCGACCCAAGCCGCGTTTTCGCGGCCTTGTTACAACAGTCGGGGGAGCGTCTGCTCCCCCAATCTTTCCGGGATCTCTCCCTTTTGGTTTTGCCCTATAAATATTAGTTTCAGCTGAGCAAAAGGGGACGACCATGCAGAGATAGGATTTAGTCCAGTTTTCCATTTTTTAGTGTAGGTTTTTATTTTTCTTTTCATGTAATTTTTAGTTTTAATTTATGTAATTCAGAGGAGATCAACTTTCATAGAAGAGCGAGAACGAAACTTGTGCTGAGAGTGACACCGGTGTAACGTTTCTTTCTTTTCTTTTATTGTTATAAAATCGAATCTGTATTTTCTTTGTGTATGTACTTCGTTTTAGTGTTCTTCTTCTTCTTCTTTTCTACTTCACTCTTCTTTTGGTACAATTGTCTTCCAAGTGAGTCTACAAGCATCAAAAGAGTCTTGCCTTTGCGAGTGCCACCGATAGCTCATGACGATGGATTTGAGTCTCTCTGTATCATTTTATACTTGTTTTGTCCTAATGATGTAATGTGAAAGAGACAATAATCAACTCTTATGGGCTATGCGCTGATTGCCTCCACTTCAAGGTAACATGTCGCCAAAGATTCAAGGTAAGCTTTTGGTCAAAAGAAAGTAAGTAATTATTTTTAGTTCTTCTTTCTTTTCTTTTATTTCTTAGTTTAGATCACCAACACGATTTCTTTCATCACTCTTTTTACATTTCTTTGTAAATAGTCATTCTCCATTTTCCTCTATCTTCTCCATCTATCGCTTTCTTTCTAACTTTAACCTAACTTTTTCTTTTTCATTTTCATTTCTTAAAACAAAGAAGAACCTTCGTTTTTCTTCATAAAGATTTCAATACAAACTTTGAACGCTTTTATCGCTAACCCTCCTTGTGGATCACGACCCGCATAGCCACTTGCTATCGTGGTAGTATTGAGCACTTGCACATCTCTATTTTAAGTTCTAAAATTTCGTATTTTGTGTGCAGGTTCAAGCTTCAATCAGTGACCACCCAAACTCACGGAGACTTCCTCTATAAAGCTTACTCATTCATCCTAGGTGGTAGGGGAAGAAAAGGAGTCTGTGGCAGAGATTGTGGTCACCTTCTACAAGAGTTTGAAATGATGCATCTCCTGGTGTTGAAAGGTTCAACCAGTCCTTTTGAGTTTTAAAGGACATCCTTACTCACAACATCGAGACCATCAGAGACTTTAGAAGAAACTGATCAAGCTGCTTCTTTAGAGCTAATAGTAGAGGATCTCGAGAAAGATGTGGGCAAGTGACGTCATCTGAATCGCTCAGATCTAACTCCACTTGTTGAAGAGGAGGTCAAGCATCTATCCAATCATATGCAGAAGATTTATATAGAAGTGCAACAAGCATTGGAAGCAGAGTCTCAGGAGTTAAAATCACTGAAGGCTAAGAAGATCAAAATTACTGACGCGATTGATGCTTCTAACAATACCCTTGCTGATGCCAATGAACAGCTTGAGAAGGAAGAAACAACGATCAAGAGGGCCAACCTCCTCATATCTAGAGCTGGGCCGGTATGTGAGGAGAACACTGCTTGGCACGAATAGATGGGTGCCCAAAGTGCTTCTCAAGTTGGAGGCCGAGAAGAAGGCAGTGATGGCGAAAATGCAGGCTCGCTTGGATCAGTTGGCGACCATTGACCCAAAAGATCTGAGGTCGCAAGCTTTAGTCAAAGCGGAAGAGAATAGGAAACAAAAATTGTTCTCTCTTGAGAATAAACTCCTATCATATGAGAGAACAGTTTAATGTGTCTTCTGTGTATCTTCCTTTTCAAATCAAATAAAGTATTTAACTTTGACTCATTTGCTCTTCTCCATGTCTTCTTCTATACATGCTTGTGTAATTACCATAGGTAATATAAATCTTCTGTAGAGGAGAACTTTAATAAGTAAGTTCCTTTGCAAGAACTAAAAAGGGTGAAAATTCTCCAAGTTGAATTTTCGAAGAAGTTAAAAATGTGACTGAAATTATTCAGAGGTTAAGAACATGATAAAGTCAGTCAAATATATGATCCACTGGGGATTAAAAGAGAGTAAATTTAGGAATCTGTTAGGTATCACTAAATTTGAAAATATTAAATTTGGCGACTCGTCAGTTTAGAGGTGATAAACTGGACATAACTGAGTAGAGATCGTCAAACATGAGATCTTGTCATTCAGAGGTGACGAACTGGATATAACGACAAAGAAAGGTAAATTTTGGATAATCATCAATTCAGAGGTGACGAACTGGACATAAACGATGAAGAATGTTTACTGTTCAAAGGTGACAAACTGGACATAATAGTAAATAAAAAGGTAAAACTTGGCTATCTGTCGGTTCAGAAGTAGTATGAACTTGTCTGATTGAGAAACTGGCAAGCTCAAAATTTTGTCATTCAGAGGTACTAAATTGAAAATTATGACAAAATGAAGGTGAACCCAATTTTAGGGACCCGTCTATTCAGAGGTGATAAACTGGACATGATATATTAAGACACATTAAACTCTGAATTCGCTGCCAAAGGTAGTTGCATTAACTTAGCAGCTAGTCCATTAGGGACTGCAAAGGTGAATTAGATTTAGGCACCCGTCAGTTCAGAGGTAATATGGACATGACCAACTAAGAGACACCGGCTCACAATTCACTATTCAGAGGTAGACGTATTAACCTGACAGAAAGAACTCCCGGCCCTGACGGGAGAAAGGAGAACAAAGTTATGGAATCATTTGTTCAGAGGTAATATGGACATGATAGTTAGAGTACCATATAAAGGAGAGATCTAAGCACCCATCAGTTCAGAGATAATATGGGCATAACCGATTGAGAAGTCACTGACTCAAAACCCTGTCATTCAGAGGTAGCAAACAGGACATAACGGCAGAGGGGTAGTCCCTACTGGACTGGAGGATGAAACTTGACAATTTGTTGGTTCAGAGGTAATATAGACAAAATCGATTGAGAAACCACTAAGCTCGAAATTTCTACCATTCAGAGATGACAAGATGAACATGACAGTAGAAGAAATAACTCTGTTGGGGGAAATAAGACTTGATCATGGACTTCGTGGGAAAATTGGCATTTCTCTTGAAGATCATTTGGAAGAATTGTCAGAGGTATATTGTTAACATGATGATTAGTTACATATATTGCATATACATTGTCACCTTACCATACTTTTTAGCTAATAAATCCTATTAATAAGTTTTCTTTTTCTTTGTTAAATGTAGGCCCAAGTGCTAAAAGAAAGAAAAGAGAAACAAGCCCAAAAGCCCGCCAAATTCTAATTTAATTCAGAATAAATTCAAAATCAAGAAATCAGGGCAAAATCTTGGCATATCAAGAGGTTAAGAAGAATCCTCCATGAATCAAGTGGTTAAAGACAAACAATCAAAGGCTGTTTCGTCAACTTTTGGAGCAGAAAAAGAAAACCAGAATAAGATACGGGAATACACAAAACCGGGGATCTCCACCACTTGGGTGTGGCCACCTGGCCACACCAGGGCCGCGAAACGCGACCCTAGTTACGTTTCCGCGGCCTTGTTAGGTCAGTTGGGGAAGCGTTTGCTCCCCCAATCTTCCCGGGATTCCCCCTTTTGGTTTTTCCCTATAAATACTAGTTTCAGCAGAGAAAAATGGGACGACCATGCAGAGATAAGATTTAGTCCAGTTTTTCATTTTTAGTGTAGGTTTTTATTTTTCTTTTCATGTAATTTTTAATTTTCATTTATGTAATTCAGAGGAGATCAGACTTTCATAAAAGAATGAGAACGAAGCTTGTGCTGAGAGTGACACCGGTGTAAGGTTTCTTTTCTTTTATTGTTATGAAATCGAATCTGTATTTTCCTTTTGTATGTACTTCGTTTTAGTGTTCTTCTTCTTATTCTTTTCTACTTCAATCATTCTTGTACCAATTGCTATCCAAGTGAGTCTTATAGCATCGAAAGAGCCTTGCCTTTGCGAGTGCCACCGATAGCTCATGACGATGGATTTGAGTCTCTCTGTATCATTTCATGCTTGTTTTGTCTTGATGATGTAATGTGGAAGAGACAATAATCAACTCTTATAGGCTATGCGCTGATTGCCTCCACTTCAAGGTAACATCGTCGCCAAAGATTCAAGATAAGCTTTTGGTCAAAAGGAGGTAAGTAATTATTTTTAGTTTTTCTTTCTTTTCTTGTAACTTTTAGTTTAGATCACCAACACCACATCTTCCAAATCTTTTTCACTCTTTTTCAATTTATTTGTACATAGTCATTTTCCATTTTTCTCCACCTTCTCATTCTACCACTTTCTTCCACACTTAACTTTAACCTAACTCTTTTTCATTTTCATTTCTTAAAACAAAGAAGAACCTTCATTTTTCTTCACAAAGATTTCAATACAAACCTTGAACGCTTCTATCGCTAACCCTCCTTATGGATCACGACCCGCATAGCCACTTGCTATCACGGTAGAATTGAGCACTTGCACATCTCTATTTTAAAGTTCTGAAATACGATATTTTTTGTGCAGGTTTAAGCTTAATCAAATTTTGGCGCCGTTGCCGGGGAGGGTAATGATTTTTATTGAATTTTTGGAACTAAAATGAATTTTTCTTCTTTGTTACAGGTTACAGGTCAAGAAAACAGGAAAGAAGACTTGCAGTAACATATAAGTGGTCTTGGGCCTCTGCTCTAGAAAGCAGAGACCAAGTACCCTCTGAATTGCCGCATTTGCTTGGCCCTGGCCGCGGTTCTGCGGTAAGGAAGAGTTCACTACTGACTGTTTTTTTTGCAGGGCTGCTTGCTTTGTAAAATTAGAGTTTCTGCAAATTTTATTTCTTGTTTGACATCACCAAGAGCCTGCTAATAAACCAACAGTAAAATACCTGTTGAAAAGTTTGAAAAATTAATTAGACGCTTGCATTTTAGGCACGTGTCTTTTCAATTCATTTACTTTACTGTTGAAGAGTGCTGGAGCAAGGTACGTTCACATTGCATTTAGAATAGGACTCATCTCTTGGTTGATTGACATCGCTTTGAGTGAATCTTGTTTGCATATCTTGTATACTTGCACAAACTGATCTTAAGGGCACCACCCCATAACAAGATAAGGTGGGGATTTAATCACCCTTCCTTGGCCCAAAATCAGATTCCAAGCACTCACTAACCTGAGCCTAACTAAAAATGAATAGACGTTGGCCCTAGGGACATCTCGGACTCAATTAGAAGATTATCCTAAGGGTGAAAGCAGTTGGAATTTGACTCCTGCAAAATCAGTGTCTAGGAAATGGATTAAGGGCCGAAAGCCGAAGGTTGGTGGTTATTTAATTAAGGAACGTCTTTGACGGATAACCTCCCACCAATCTTGCCCTGACCTGACTGATTAGCCTGTGGTCAAAGTCTGCAGTATACCTCCCGTGGACAGTCTAACCAGTTACGAGTCGTCTAGGTCATAGGTCTACCCTAACTTAGTTTAGAATTTTTTCTTTTTATTTGTTTGCTTATTTGCTTATTTTTTCTTTGTTTGTATTCTATTGTGTGATATGTCTTATAATAACAATTTTTCCAATTTTAATAGTAATCCATATTACACACAGACCTCTTTTTCAGATATTACAAACCCGGCATATCATAACTTTAACCAACCTAGTGCGCCGGATTGGTCTTATCCGAATCAATATAACCCATGCCCCTAATCTTATAACCATAATTTCTAGAATAATTTCAACTCTTCACAGAATCAATGGGGATTCACCTCCCCCGAGTCTAATTTTCAACCAACTTGTCCTCCTTATCCACCTAGTCCACAATATTTCCAAGTTCATACTCAGTTCCACCAGTCCAAAATAGAAAACCATCAATTTTAGAAATGAGTATGCGTGAGTCCAAACAAAAATCACAAAATCTGATGGACTCACAATTTCACCACCAATTCCAAGACAACACTTCATCTTTTCAACAAAACAATGAACCAATCAACTATGAAAAGATGCTTGAAGCCATGACTCAGGCTCAAAACGCTCGTAATCATCACATAGATATGATGGTCCAATATCTACGTTCCCACCGTTTGACCAGTTCTGATGTCACTAACCATTCTGTTAGAGCTGAAGAGTTATGTTATTTTGGAATCAAGGTTCCATTTCAGAACAGTCATTTGAACTTACCCAAACTCTAAATTTTAAAAATGCTATTGACAGTTTGGCAAGTTATTCCTTTCCTGAAATAGAACTTGAGAATGAATATGATCCTGAACCTCAACTTAGTGATTCAATTTTACTTCCTGATTCAATTATGACTCCGGTGTTTTCACCTGATTTCAATCTCTTTCCCGAGTCAACATTGGATCCTATGCCAATTCATCATGAAATTGAATCACCTATTTTTGATGATCATATTGAACTTGACAAATTTTACACTTTTGAAAGTCCTATTGACAAATTGGCAAGTTCACATTTTATGATATTGAACTCAATGAGAAATGTGACCTACATTCTCAAATCTGTGATCCAGTTCAAATTCCAAATCATATTGACTCCTATTTTTTTACCCTGACTTGAGTAATATTTAGAGTCAGTTTTGATTCCCACACCTATCATTTTTGAACTTGAATCACCAATATTAAGTCACATTCCATTGTTGGAAAATAAATGTGGACTTGTGTTTCAAGTACTTGACTTGGACCCACTTCTTGAACCAATCTCGACCCCTGAATCTTTACTTGACTTAAGTCACCTTCCTGAGTCGGTATTAGTTCCTGTACTTCCTGAGTCCAAGTTTATCATTCATCTTTTCACACTCCATTTTGGGACAAGGTGGTTGACAAATTTGACTTCGAAATTAATTATGAAATTTGGAAATTAGAAGGGGTTAAATTTTTAATAAAAATCCTTTATGGATACATCATGTTAACGGGTTATATTAGAGAGATTTATGGTGGGTTCCTCCGAACTCCACGAAAAGTCGATTAGGCCGCATTTCGTGAACCAATCAGACCACTGATTGGTCGCTAATATTGCATATTTAATATCATATGTCCATACTTATTATAGAATAAAAGCTTGCATTGTCCTAATTAATTGTTTGATTTATTTGCAGGCCCAATCTTTAAGGAGATGAAGAGAAATGAGCCCAAAGCCCACGAAAATTCTGAATTAAATCAGAATTAATTCGCACTCACTGAATCAGGACAAAATCAAGAGGTTGAAAACCAATTGAGAAGAATCCTCTCAGAATCGATCGGTTGAAGCAAAGATTAAAGGCCATTTCTTTAAATCTCGGAGCCAAACTGCAAATCCAACCCCAGATAAAGACAGAACGAGACACCGGGGAGACCCACCAATAGGGTGTGGCCACCTGGCCACACCCTGGCCGCGGAAACGCGGCCCAAGCCACGTTTTCGCGGCAAGGTTAGGGAGTTAGGGGGAGCGTTTGCTCCCCCGATCTCCCCGGGATCATGCATACTGGGGTTTTTGCCTATAAAAGGCCATTCTTTGTGCTGAAAAGGGACGCCAATGCAGAGTTAGGATTTGCCAAGTTTTCCATTTCTTAGTTTAGGTTTTTCTTTTCTCTTTATGTAAGTTGTATGTAAGTTTAGGTTAGATGATGATTCATGTAAGTAAGAGGGAGAGGCATATGTTGAGCGTGACACTGATGTACCCTCCTCCTTTCTCCATCGTTTCAAGCAATAAAAGGTAACATTTCTATGTTCTGCTTTACTTTCATTTTCTTTTGTTTTCGTCTTCCTCTTCTACTTTACCTCGTTGTTTTTGTTGAGTTTACAAGTGAATTCCAAAGCACAAGTATAACGATGTTATGTGAGTGCCAACGATAGTTCATGAAGACGTTCTCCTCCTCAAGACGTATCACTTCATGCTTGTGCTAGACTTGATGATATAATGGGAACTGGGACTGAGCTCGGGCTTATGATCTATGCATTGAACGCCTCCTAAACAAAGGTAGAACATGCAAAGGTTTTCAGGTAAGTCATCAAGCAAACTAGGTAAGTATTTCTTCACTCTTTCTTTCTTTCTTTTCTTTTATTTCTTTAGTATAGATCATCACCTCTTTCAAATCGTTTTCACTCTCTTTCCCCTTCTTTGTAAATAGCCATTCTCCATTTCGCTCCACCTTCTTCATCTCGCATTTTCTTCTAACTTTAACCTTTAACTATTCTTTCATTTTCTTAACTTTAAAACAGAGAAGAACTCTCGTTTTGTTTTCATAACGATTTCAATAAAGAACGTAAACGCTTCCATCGCAAAACCCTCCTTGTGGATCACGACCCGCATAGCCACTTGCTATCGCGGAAGAATTGAGCACTTGCACATCCTAATCTTAAGTTCTATAATTCTGTATTTTTTGTGCAGGTTTTGCATCAATCAAATTTTGGCGCCGTTGCCGGGGAGGGTAACATTTTCATTGAAATCTGATTTTTTTTGAAATTTTTTTTAGAACTAAACGACCTTTCTTCTCTGTTGCAGGTTAAAGGGCAAGCAAGGCAGGAAATTAAAGTTGCAGTAACATATAAGTAGCCTTGGGCCTCTGCTCTAGAAATCAGAGACCAAGTGCTCTCTGCTTTGCCGCGGATCCGCGGCCAACGCCGCGAAAACGCGGCAAAAAGGAGTGGACTACTAACTGTCTTTTTGCCGGGCTGCTTGCTTTGCAAATTGTAGTTTTCTGCAACTTTACTTTTTCTTATATGCCATCACATAAGCCTGCTAATAATTAACAGTAAAACATTTGTTGAAAAGATAAAAAATTGATTAGACGTTTGCATTTTAGGCACGTGTCTTTTCAATTCATTTATTTTTACTGTTGAAGAGTGCTGGAGCAAGGTACGTATGCATTGCATTTAGCATAGGACTCACTTCTTGGTTGATTTATATCGCTTTGAGTGAATCTTATTTATCTTGTACACTTGCACAAATTGATTTTAAGGGCAATACCCAATAACAAGATAAGGTGGGGATTTAATCACCCTTCCTTGGCCCAAAAATCATATTCCAAGCACTCACTAACCCAAGTCTAACTTAAAATGAGTAGACGTTGGCCCTAGGGACATCTCGGACTCAATTAGGAGATTATCCTAAGGGGGAAAGATGTTGGAATTTAACTCCTGCCAAATCAGTGTCTAGGAAAGGGATTAAGGGCCGAAAGCCCGAAGGTTGGTGGTTATTTAATTAAGGAACGTCTTTGACGGAAGACCTCCCACCAACCTTGCCCTGACCTGGCTGATTAGCTTGTAGTCAAAGTCTGCATTAAACCTCCCGTCGACAGTCTAATCAGTTAGGAGTCGTCTAGGTCATAGGTCTACCCTAACTTAGTTAAAATTTTCTCTTTTTATTGTTTGCTTATTTGTTTGTGTTTTTCTTTCTTTTTTTTTTTTGTATTCTATTGTGTGATATGGTTTATAATAATAATTTTTTCAACTTTAATAATAATCCATATTACACACCGAGTTCATTTTCGGATATTACCAACCCGGCATATCATGACTTTAAACAACCTAGTGTGCGGATTGGTCTTATCTGAATCAATATAACCTATACCCTCATTCTAATAACTATAATTTCCATAGCGATTTCAACTCTTCACAGAGTCAGTGGGGATTCACCTCCCGAGCATAATTTTCAACCAACTTGTCCCCCTTATCCACCTAGTCCACAATATCCCCAAGAGTCATACTCAGTTCCACTAGTCCAAAATAGAAAACCATTAATTTTGGTAAGGAGTATGCGTGAGTCCAAACAACAATCACAAAATCTGATGGACTCACAATTTCACTACCACTTCCAAGACAACACTTCATCTTTTCATCAAAACAGTGAATCCATCAACTATGAAAAGATGCTTGAAGCCATGACTCATGCTCAAAACGCTCGTAATCGTGACATAGATATGATGGTCAAATCTCTACGTTCCCACCGTTCTAATGTCACTTACCATTTTGGTAGAGCCGAAGAGTCATGTTGTTTTGGAAATCAATATTCTATTTCAAAACAACCATTTGAACTTGCCCAAACTCCAAATTTTGAAAAAGATATTGACAGTTTGGCAAGTTATTCCTTTCCTGAAATAGAACTTGAGAATGAATATGATCTTGAACCCCAACTTAGTGATTCAATTCTTCTTCCTGATTCAATAATGACTCTGGTATCTTTACCTGACTTCAATCTTTTTTCGGAGTCAATATTGGATCCTGTACCAATTCATATTGAAATTGAATCACCCATCTTTGAGGATCATATTGAACTTGACCAATTATACACTTTTGAAGATCCTATTGACAATTGGCAAGTCTCATTTTTATGATATTGAACTCAATGAGATATGTGACCTAGATTATCAAATCTGTGATCCAGTTCAACTTTTTGAATCAATCTTCACTCTGTTTTGTTATCAAACTTGAGTAATATGTTAGAGTCAGTTTTGATTCCCTCACCTATCATTCCTGAACTTGAATCACCCATATTAGGTCACATTCTATTGTTGGAAAATATATGTCGACTTGAGTTTCAACTTCTTGACTTGGACCCAATTCCTGAACCTATTTTGACTCCTGAACCTTTACTTGACTTAAGTCACTTTCCTGAGTCGCTGTTAGTTCCCGTACTTCCTGAGTCCAAGTCAAAACATTCTATCATTTCACACTCATTTCTGGGACGAGGTGGTGACAAATTTGACTCCGAAAATTGTTATGGAATTTGAAAATTAGATGGGGTTAAATACTTAATAAAGATCCTTCATGGATACACAATTTTAATGGGTTATATTAGTGAAATTTCTGGTGGGTTCCTCCGAATCCCACGAAAAGTTGATTGGGCCGCATTTCGTGGACCAATCAGACCACCACCGGAACCACCACCTTAAGGTAACATTTTCCTTCCCTTTCGTCTTTTTCATGCATCTATGCATTAATTCATACATTGAGGACAATGCATGAGATAGGTGTGGGGGAGGGTCTAACATAACTTAGGTTTTCTTTTTATTAAAAAACTTTTTGAAAATAAAAATAATATTTTGACATATTTTTTGTAAGAAATTAAGTTAATTTTAAGGAATAGGAAAATCTAAATTCGGATTTCTTATACTTGGTCAAAATATGATTATTTGTTTGATTTTTAGGGTTAGGAAGAAAATTGTCAAAGTAATTTAGTCTTGATCTTTACCTTGGTGAAATATGCACACTTCATACACTTACACACTTAGGGTTCAAAAACAAAGATTCTTATGCCTTATAAAAATATATATATAAAATAAAAAATATAAATAAACAAATCTAATTATTGATTAGCTAGGTGCTTTGGCCTAAGCAAGCCTTAGTATTTATATGAAAGATAATTAGATAAGTTTGAAAGAAAAAGAAAAAAATAATAAACAAATCTAATTATTGATTAGCAAGGTGCTTTGGCCTAAGCAAGCCTTAGTATTTATGCGAAAGATGATTAGATAAGTTTAAGAAAAAATATATAAAATCCTCTGATTAAGCTGGGTATTTGTGCCTAATAAAGCATAAGTATTCACGCCTAAAAGGGATCCATATAATAAATCCTTAGTTTTGTGGCCTTATTTGCTCGAGTCCTTAAGTCCTTGGGGTGTTTTCTCACCCGGTGCCCTAAGACCGTTTGGTTTCGGAGTCATCGATTAAAGGCTCGTTACATGGGCAGATTAGAAAGCCTAATAGAACTAAGAAAAAATACCATTAAAAAAATAAATATATATATATAAATAAATAAGGCATAAGAGTTAGAGTTAAGGAACCCTTAGTCAAAATTTTCACAGTCACAAGTGCAATGACTTAGGGTAAAGTAATAGACTAGATGAGAAGTACAATTTGACTCCTTACCTTGATTGATAACAAATTTTGAATAGAGACTAAGTTTAGGAATGAAAAATTAAGTTTTCCTATAACTTATAGATTGCTTAGATCTTACAATTATATTTCAAATATTTTCCCTTTCAAAATGCTTTTCGAAAATACTAACTCTTTATTTTCCTTTCTTTATGGATTTTGTGGGTGCAATCCGCTGAAAACCCTCACGAGACAAAACTCGTCCTCTAGGGGAAACCTAGAGGTTAACGGCTTGTTGCACATGCTCAATGCAATCGCATGACCTGCGAAGGTGGTCTAATATCCTTAATATAGTTTAGTTGTTTTGCTCGAGGACGAGCAAAAGATAGGTATGGGGGTGTGATTGGTCGCTAATATTGCATATTTAATATCATATGTCCATACTTATTATAGAATAAAGCCTGCATTGTCCTAATTAATTGTTTGATTTATTTGCAAGCCCAATCTTTAAGGAGATGAAGAGAAATGAGCCCAAAGCCCACCAAAATTCTGAATTAAATCAGAATTAATTCGCACTCACTGAATCAGGGCAAAATCAAGAGGTTGAAAACCAGTTGAGAAGAATCCTCTCAGAATCGATCGGTTGAAGCAAAGATCAAAGGCCATTTCTTTAAAATCTCGGAGCCAAACTGCAAATCCAACCCCAGATAAAGACAGAACGAGACGCCGGGGAGACCCACCAACAGGGTGTGGCCACCTGGCCACACCCTGGCCGCGGAAACGCGGCCCAAGCCGCGTTTCCGCGGCAAGGTTGGGGAGTTAGGGGGAGCGTTTGCTCCCCGATCTCCCCGGGATCCTGCATACTGGGTTTTTGCCTATAAAAGGCATTCTTTGTGCTGAAAAGGGACGCCAATGCAGAGTTAGGATTTAGCCAAGTTTTTCATTTCTTAGTTTAGGTTTTTCTTTTCTCTTTATGTAAATTGTATGTAAGTTTAGGTTAGATGATGATTCATGTAAGTAAGAGAGAGAGGCATATGTTGAGAGTGACACCGATGTACTCTCCTCCTTTCTCCATCGTTTCAAGCAATAAAAGGTAACATTTGTATGTTCTGCTTTACTTCATTTTCTTTTGTTTTCGTCTTCCTCTTCTACTTTACCTCGTTGTTTTTGTTGAGTTTACAAGTGAATTCCAAAGCACAAGTATAACGATGTTTTGTGAGTGCCAACTATAGTTCATGAAGACGTTCTCCTCCTCAAGACGTATCACTTCATGCTTGTGCTAGACTTGATAATATAATGCGAATGGGGACTGAGCTCAGGCTTATGATCTATGCGTTGAACGCCTCCTAAACAAAGGTAGAACATGCAAAGGTTTTCAGGTAAGTCATCAAGCAAAACTAGGTAAGTATTTCTTCACTCTCTTTCTTTCTTTCTTTTCTTTTATTTCTTTAGTATAGATCATCACCTCTTCCAAATCGTTTTCACTCTTCTTTCCCCTTTCTTTGTAAATAGCCATTCTCCATTTCGCTCCACCTTCTTCATCTCTCATTTTCTTCTAACTTTAACCTTTAACTTTCATTTTCTTAACTTTAAACAGAGAAGAACTCTCGTTTTGTTTTCATAACGATTTCAATAAAGAACGTAAACGCTTCCATCGCAAAAACCTCCTTGTGGATCACGACCCGCATAGCCACTTGCTATCACGGAAGAATTGAGCATGCACATCCTAATCTTAAGTTCTATAATTCCGTACTTTTTGTGCAGGTTTTGCATCAATCAACCACCACCGGAACACCACCTTAAGGTAACATTTTCCTTCCCTTTCTTCTTTTTCATGCATCTATGCATTAATTCATACATTGAGGACAATGCATGAGATAGGTGTGGGGGGGGTCTAACATAACTTAGTTTTTTTTTGTTAAAAAAAAATTTCTTTACTTTTAAAAACTTTTTGAAAATAGAAACAATATTTTGACATATTTTTTGTAAGAAATTAAGTCAATTTTAAGGAATAGGAAAATCAAAATTATGATTTCTTAAATTTGGTCAAAATAAGATTATTTGTTTGATTTTTAGGGTTAGGTAGATAATTTGTCAAGGTAATTTAGTCTTGATCTTTACCTTAATGAAATATGCACACTTCATATACTTACACACTTAGGGTTTAAAACAAAGATTCTTATGCCTTATATATAAAAAAAAGAAAAAAAGAAAAAAAATATCTATAAATGATGAACAAATCTAATTATTGATTAGCCAGGTGCTTTGGCCTAAGCAAGCCTTAGTATTTATGCGAAAGATGATTAGATAAGTTTGAGAAAAAAATATATATAAAAATGCTCTGATTAAGCTGGATATTTGTGCCTAATAAAGCATAAGTGTTCACGCCTAAAAGGGGTTCAAATAATAAAATCCTTAGTTTTGTGGCCTTATTTGCTCGAGACCTTAAGTCCTTGGGTGTTTTCTCACCTGGTGCCCTAAGACCGTTTGGTTTGGGAGTCATCGATTAAAATCTCATTACATGTGCAGATTAGAAAGCCTAATAGAACTAAGGAATAATACCACAAAAATATATATATATATATATATAAATAAATAAGGCATAAAAATTAAAGTTAATGAACCCTTAGTCAAAATTTTCACGATCACAAGGTGCATATGACTTAGGGTAAAGTAATAGACTAAATGAGAAGTACAATTTGACTACTTACTTTGATTGATAACAAATTTTTGAATACAGACTAAGTTTAGGAATGAAAAATTTAGTTTTCCTATAACTTATAGATTACTTAAGTCTTACAATTATATTTCAAATATTTTTCTCTTTCAAAATGCTTTTCGAAAATGCTAACTCTTTTGTTCCTCTTTCTTTATGGATTTTGTGGGTGTAATCCACTGAAAACCCTCACGAGACAAAACTCGTCCTCTAGGGGAAACCTAGAGGTTTAACGGCTTGTTGCACATGCTCAGTACAATCGAGTGACCTGCCAAAGTGGTCTAATAATCTTTGGTATAGTTTAGTTGTTTTGCTCGAGGGCGAGTAAAAGGTAAGTGTGGGGGTGTGATTAGTCACATATATTGCATATACATTGTCACCTTACCATACTTTTTAGCTAATAAATCCTATTAATAAGTCTTCTTTTTTTTTGTTAAATGTAGGCCCAAGTGCTAAAAGAAAGAAAAGAGAAACAAGCCCAAAAGCCCACCAAATTCAGATTTAATTCAGAATAAATTCGAAATCAAGGAATCAGGGCAAAATCTTGGCATATCAAGAGGTTGAGAGGAATCCTCCCTGAATCAAGCGGTTGAAGCCAAACAATCAAAGGCTGTTCATCAACTTTTGGAGCAGAAATAAGAAAACCAGAAGAAGATACGGGAAATACACAAAACCGGGGATCTCCACAAATTGGGTGTGGCCACCGGGCCACACAAGGGCCGCGAAAACGCGGCCATAGCAGCGTTTCTGCGGCCTTGTTAGGTCAGTTGGGGAGCGTTTGCTCCCCCAATCTTCCCCGGATTCCCCCTTTTGGTTTTTCCCTATAAATACTAGTTTCAGCAGAGAAAAATGAGACGACCATGCAAAGATAGGATTTAGTCCAGTTTTCCATTTTTTAGTGTAGGTTTTTATTTTTCTTTTCATGTAATTTTTAGTTTTTATTTATGTAATTCAAAGGAGATCAGACTTTCATAGAAGAACAAGAACGAAGCTTGTGCTGAGAGTGACATCGGTGTAAGGTTTCTTTCTTTTCTTTTATTGTTATGGAATCGAATCTGTATTTTCCTTTTGTATATACTTCGTTTTAGTGTTCTTCTTCTTCTTCTTTTCTACTTCACTCATTCTTGTACCAATTGCTATCCAAGTGAGTCTTATAGCATCGAAAGAGCCTTGCCTTTGCGAGTGCCACCGATAGCTCATGACGATGGATTTGAGTCTCTCTGTATCATTTCATGCTTATTTTGTCTTGATGATGTAATGTGGAAGAGACAATAATCAACTCTTATGGGCTATGCGCTGATTGCCTCCACTTCAAGGAAAGATCGTCGCCAAAGATTCAAGGTAAGCTTTTGGTCAAAAGGAGGTAAGTAATTATTTTTAGTTTTTCTTTCTTTTCTTGTGACTTTTAGTTTAGATCACCAACACCACATCTTCCAAATCTTTTTCACTCTTTTTCAATTTATTTATACATAGTCATTTTCTATTTTTCTCCACCTTCTCATTCTACCACTTTCTTCCACACTTAACTTTAACCATACTCTTTTTCATTTTCATTTCTTAAAACAAAGAAGAACTTTCATTTTTTCTTCACAAAGATTTCAATACAAACTTTGAACGCTTCTATCGCTAACCTCCATGTGGATCACGACCCGCATAGCCACTTGCTATCGCGGTAGAATTGAGCACTTGCACATCTCTATTTTAAAATTCTGAAATACGGTATTTTTTGTACTAGTTTAAGCTTAATCACATGACAACCTAGAAAGTCCATTGGGGACTGAAAAGGGTAATAATAGACTCTGAGGGGATCTATTAGAAACTCGCTAGGAGAGTTAGAAAATAAATCTCATAAGAGGTTCTCTAGGATGTCAAAGGTAATCATTAACATGATATAAATAACTCCATGAAGATTCAAATAGGGATATGAATGTTCCCTAAAAAGTTGTTAGAGGTAATCATTAACGTAACAACTAAATTTCTTACTGGGGAATTAGAAGGAGGTTTTGTCCGAGATCATAACAACTTCTTCACTTGAGGATTTGTAAAAACAACTTGTCAGAGGTGTGATGTTAACATGATAAGAATTCATTTACTGTTAGAGATGTTTGAACTAATATCAATTTGATGGACCTATCATCCTATTGAGGATGATGGCAAGTGGAGTTTGATTCAATTAAGGATATTAGCAAAATCCACTGGAGATATTAAAGAGGGTTTTACTGTCAGAGGTTAAATGTTAACTAATAGTCTTGATCTGTAGTTCATTTTATTAGAAAAATTATTTCAGTTTGATGTGGTCCTACTATTCCATTGACAGGAAATGAGAAGGAATTTTGGTGGAATTATCCGTAATATCGTTAAGGAATTCCGCCATGGAATAGGAGACAATATTCCCAAAGTTTTCTTGGGATCAAATTGATCCTGCTAAGGAATAAAAGAACAATATTCCAAGTGAAGGAAAAGTCAGAGGTGGAACTTCAACTTGACCTTTTTACCCTGTGGATCTACCATTCCATGGAAGAAAATTGGTAGAGGATTATAGAGGAATCAAATGGGATCAGGTCCCTTAAAATTTTCAGCAAATTCTCAGCTATCATCAGATTTGGTAAGCCTTTACCAATTACAGTTTGAGTTAAGCTGGCCATGTTATTCCCCTAAACATGATGAGTTATCGAGGACTTTGCATTGGGCTTAAAAGTTAACTTTTTCCTCTATCCTTATCCACTAAAAGCTTAGGATCGTTTGTAATTCTGTGGGAATGTCAGTTAGCAACTAACATTCCTTATGGAATCTTTTCTGCGTCTTTAATGTTGACGTTGTGCAGCGTTGTCTTCTGATGTCTGATCAGCCTGACTTCACAAAGATTCCCAATAACCAGAGGTGTAATGTTAACTTGATTAAGAATAATATTCTTTAGATATTTGTCATTGATCGGCATCATCAACATGTCACCGTTTGGGTTAGACAGGCGATACGCTCAGTTTAAGTGGAGTATCTCTACTACGTATGGCCCTTCCTATTTGGGTCAGAGTTTGCCTTTGGACATATGTATCATGATCATAGGTCATCTGACAGCTAAGATCAAATCTTCTTTTTGGAAAATTCTCTCTTTGACCTTCTTGTTGAAAGTTTTTGATATTCGAGCCTGATAAAGTTCAATGTGTTGTTAAGCCTGTAATCGCATTTCATCTAAAGCTTCAAGCTCTTGAATACGTAACTGATGGTCATCTAGGTCACCAAAGCAACACGAAGTGATGGTATTTGAATCTTTATAGATACAACTGCTTCACATCCGTATACCAGAAAGAAAAGTATATTGCCTATTGGGGTTCGGACAATAGTTCGATAGGCTCATAGATATTCACTAAGCTTCTCGTTCCAATCTTGTTTTCTGGTGGAGATGAACTTTTTGAGCAGCTTGATGATTGTCGTGTTGAATGCTTCTACTAACCCATTGGCGGAAGGATTGTAAGCAGTTGACGCCATATTCTAAATCAGGTACTTGTCACAGAACCGATAAAATAATCGACTTGCAAATTGAGGACAATTATCGTGGATGATCCGTCTGGGGACACCAAATCAGTGGATGATATGATATTTAATGAGTTGACCACATTGGCAGTTTTAACTATAGTGAGTGGGATAGACTCTGTCCACTTTGAGAAGTAATCAGTTAGATGACCCCTAACTGATGGAGGACTGATTGGTCCTATTACATCAATTTCTCAGGCTTTGAATGGACATGCTGCAACTGTGGGATGGAGCAGTTCCGGGAGTTGGTGTATAAAATTGGTATAGATTTCACAAGCCTTACACCTTTTTGTGCATTCGACTGCATCGGCGATCATAGCCAGCCAATAATAGCCAAGTTGGTGCAATGGATCCTTGAGCTTTGGACCTGCTTGATGAGCTACTTGGCATCGCCATAAACTTCAAGGTATTGTACCCTCATTTGTTGGAATAAGGTTCCGTAAACGAGAATGCACGAGGAATGACATGATTCTTTGGTGAGATAAACAATACCCCCACTCCAGTGATAATCTTGCCTTTTGGTCCAGTTCTTGATGTACCATCAAAGAACATCTGCCATTCATCATCACTTGAAGTTATGTTGGCTTCGATAACTTTGCCCCGAATATCTTCATGTAGCTTTGAAGATTCTGATACTGGATGAGCTGCTAAGAAGTCTGCGAGGGCTTGACCCTTAATAGTCTTCTGTGGTACAAAGGTCATATCATATTGGGACAGCAATATGGCCCAATTAGCCAACCTGGAATTCAGAGAACTGGGCCTTGTCACCAGAATCTGAAGGGGATTGACTCTTGAAATAACATGAATAGTTTGCCCAACCAAGTAATGCCGCATCTTCGGGATGGCGAAGACAAAAGAAAGACATTCCTTTTCAACTGTGTTGCAGCAAATTTTAGCCCCAATTAAGGTCCTGCTGAGGTAGTAGATGGCTTGCTCGGCACCTTCAACATTCTTCTGTGTGAGCAGATCACCTAAAGAGTGATCCATAGCTCTTACATAAAATGAGAATGGTTTTCCCGAAACAGGAGATGCCAAGAAAGCAGGCTTGGTGAAGTATGCTTTGATATCCTCAAAAACTTTTAGACAAGTATTATCTCAGACAAAAGATATACCTTTCTTCATTAAGCGCATAAATGGTTGACAGCGACTCGACAGGCTTACGATAAACCTACGGATGTAAGCTAACCTGCGTGAAGACCTTGAACTTCTTTGAGATTCTGTGGAAGTTGCATATCCTGAATAGCCTTGATCTGGTCCGGATCAAGGTGAATCCCTTTGGATGTGACAATAAATCCCAAGAACTTGCCACTTCAAACTCTCAAGAAAGACTTTGTCAGATTCATATTTAGCTGGTAAGCCCACATGAGATTGAATATCATCTTCAAATCATGGATATGGTTGTTCTTGTCACGACTTTTGATTGCAATGTCATTAACATGATATTCCACTGTCTTTTGCAAGTGATCGCGAAAGATCATACTCATTGCATGTTGGTAGGTGGCACCGCCGTTCTTCAAGAAGAATGGCATCACTGTATAACAAAACACACCTAACAGTGTCCAGAATGATGTATGTCTTTCGTCTTATGGGTACATCTTAATTTGGTTGTACCATGAAAATTCATCCATAAAAGACATCCTTTTGAAATCACACATATTGTTAATCATGACATCGGTGATGGGTAACAGAAATTCATCTTTAAGATCAGCCATATTAAGATCATGAAAGTCAATGCTGACCTGGATCTTTCCATTCCTTTTAAGGATGTGTACGATATTAGCGACCTAGTCTGGATGCTGCTCCTCCTGAATGAAGGCACATTTGATGAGTTTCTGAATCTCAGTTTCAATTGCCTCTATAATATCAGGTCGAAACTGTTACTATTGTTGTTTGACCGGCTTAGCATCAAGCTTGATGTTGAGGTGATGCATAGCCACCTAAGGGTCGAGGCTCGACATGTCCTCATAACTCTAAGCAAAGACATCTATATACTCTTTTACAAAGGATATAAGGTCTTGCCTCTCTATCTGTGACAAGCTTACACTTATAGAGATGAGCTTCTGGCATGTTGAATCACCAACATCAACTTGGATTATTTTTCTTCTGTAGGAGGGTCACGTTGTTCAAAACGCTTCTCCCATTGAAGAACCAGTTATTGAGCCCAAGGATCAGTGTCAAATGGCTCAACATCCTCTTCTGGTTCCACCTCGCTGGTCGATGTCATGTTAATAAATAATTTTTTGAAGACAACTCACACACTTACGTCAGATGCCCAATCCGATGAATCTGAAGAATGTGAGGTGATTGGTCACTAATATTGCACATTTATTATCATATTCTCATACTTATTATAGAATAAACTCTACATTTTCCTAATTAAATATTTAATTTATTTGCAAGCCCATTCCTAAAGGAGAGTGAACAGAAATGAGCCTAAAGCCCACCAAATTCTAAACTAAATCAGAATTAATTCGAACCCAGTGAATCAGGGCAAAATCAGAGAGGTTGAAAATCGGTTGAGAAGAATCCTCCCTGAATCGATCGGTTGAAGCCAAGGAAAAGGCCATTTCGTTAAAATCTCGGACTTAAACGAGAAATTCAACTGAAGATAAAGCCAGAACGCGAAACTGGGGAGCTCCACCAATAGGGTGTGGCCACCTAGCCACACCCTGGCCTCGAAAATGAGGCAAAAGCTGCTTTCCGCGGCTCTGTTGGGGAGTTAGGGGAGCGTTTGCTCCCCTGATCTTCCTACGCTCCTATAGGTTGGGTTTTGCCTATAATACTGGGATTTTTAGAGCCTCCAGGGGACGACCATGCAGAGATAGGATTTAGTCCAGTTTTCATTCTTTGTAGTATATGTTTTGTTTTCTTTTTATGTAATTTTAAGTTATATGTAAGCTTAGGTTAGATTGAGATTCATGTAAGTAAGAGAGAGAGGCTTATGTTGAGAGTGACACCGATGTATTCTCCTCCTTTCTTCCATCATTCTGCAAGCAATAAAAGGTAATATTTTTTTATGTTCTTCTTTACTTTTATTTTCTTCTTCTTCTTTCTACTTCACCTCTTTTGGTTTTGATGAGAATGCAAGTGAATCCAGAAGCATAAGTATAACAATGTTTTTATGAGTGCCAACGATAATTCATGATGACGTTCTCCTCCTCAAGATCTGTATCACTTCATTCTTGTTCGTCTTGATGATATAATGCGAATGGGGACTGAGCTCGATCCTATGGCTTATGCGTTGAACGCGTCCAAAGTAAGGTAGAACATGCAAGGGTTCTAGGTAAGTCATCAACCAAACTAGATAAGTACTTCTCTAATCTTCTTTCTTTTCTTTTATTTCTTAGTTTAGATCACCAACACGATTTCTTTCATCACTCCTTTTCCATTTCTTTATAAATAATCATTCTCCATTTTTCTCCACCTTCTTCGTCTATCGCTTTCTTTCTAACTTAACCTAACTCTTTTTTTTTCATTTTTTCAAACAAAGAAGAACCTTCATTTTTCTTCACAAAATTTCAATACAAACCTTGAACGCTTCTATCGCTAACCCTCCTTGTGGATCATGACCCGCATAGCCACTTACTATCGTGGTAGAATTGAGCACTTGTACATCTCTATTTTTAAGTTCTAAAATTTTGTATTTGTGTGCAGGTTTAAGCTTCAATCAAATTTTTGGTGCCGTTGTCGGGGAGGGTAACGATTTTTATTGAATTTTTGAACTAAAATGAATTTTTCTTCTCTGTTGCAGGTTACAGGGCAGGAAAAGCAAGAAACAAGATTGCAGTAACATATAAGTGGTCTTTGGCCTCTGTTCCAAAAAACAGAGACCAAGTACCCTCTAAATTATGGCGTTTGCTCGGCTCTAGCCGCGTTTCCGTGGCAAGGAAGAGTTCACTACTAACTGACTTTTTGCAGGGCTGCTTGCTTTGCAAAATAATAGTTTTCTGCAAACTTTATTTCTTATATGCCACCACCAGAAGCCTGCTAATAAACCAACAGTAAAACATTTATTGAAAAAGTTAAAAAATTAATTAGACGTTTGCATTTTAGGCACGTATCTTTTCAATTCATTTACTTTACTGTTGAAGAGTGCTGGAGCAAGGTACGTTCGCATTGCATTTAGAATAGGACTCATCTATTGGTTGATTTACATCGCTTTGAGTGAATGTTGTTTGCATATCTTGTATACTTGTACAAACTGATCTTAAGGGCACCACCCCATAACAAGATAAGGTGGGGATTTAATCACCCTTCCTTGGCCTAAAAATCAGATTCCAAGCACTCACCAACCCGAGCCTAACTAAAAATGAGCAGACGTTGGCCCTAGGGACATCTCGGACTCAATTAGGAGATTATCCTAAGGGGGAAAGGTGTTGGAATTTGACTCCTGCCAAATCAGTGTCTAGGAAAGGGATTAAGGGCTGAAAGCCCGAAGATTGGTGGTTATTTAATTAAGGAACGTCTTTGACGGATAACCTCCACCAATCTTGCCCTGACCTGGCTGATTAGCTTATGGTCAAAGTCTGCATTATACCTCCCGTGGATAGTCTAACCAGTTAGGAGTCGTCTAGGTCATAATTTACCCTAACTTAGGTTAGAATTTTTCTTTTTTGTTTGCTTATTTGTTTGTTTTTTGTTTGTATTTTATTGTGTGATATGGCTTATAACAACAATTTTTCCAATTTTGATGGTAACCCATATTACACACTAACTTGTTTTTTAGATATTACCAACCCGGCATATCATAACTTTAACCAACCAGTATGCCAGATTGGTCTTATCCGAATCAATAGAACCATGCCCCTAATTTTATAACCACAATTTCCAGAATAATTTCAACTTTTCACAGAGTCGGTGGGGATTCACTTCCCCCGAGTCTAATTTTCAACCAACTTATCCTCCTTATCCATCTAGTCCACAATATTTTCAAGATTCATACTCAGTTCCACCAGTCCAAAATAGAAAACCATCAATTTTGGAAATGAGTATGCGTGAGTCCAACCAAAAATCACAAATATCTGATGGACTCACAATTTCGCCACCAATTCTAAGACAACACTTCATCTTTTCAACAAAATAATGAAGCAATCAACTATGAAAAGATGCTTAAAGCCATGACTCAGGCTCAAAACGCTCGTAATCACGACATAGATATGATGGTCCAATCTCTACGTTCTCACTGTTTGGCCTGTTCTGATGTCGGTAACCATTCTGTTAGAGCCGAAGAGTCAAGTTGTTTTAGAAATCAAGGTTCCATTTCAGAACAATCATTTAAACTTGCCCAAACTCCAAATTTTGAAAATGATATTGACAGTTTGGCAAGTTATCCCTTCCTGAAATTGAACTTGAAAATGAATATGATCATGAACCTCAACTTAGTGATTCAATTCTACTTCCTGATTCAATAATGACTCCGGTGTCTTCACCTGATTTCAATCTCTTTCCCGAGTCAACATTGGATCCTATGTCAATTCATCATGAAATTGAATCACCTATTTTTGATATCATATTAAACTTGATCAATTTCACACTTTTGAAAGTCCTATTGACAAATTGGCAGGTTCTCATTTTATGATATTGAACTCAATGAGAAATGTGACCTAGATTCTCAAATCTGTGATCCAGTTCAAATTTCCGAATCAATATTGACTCCTATTTTGTTACCAGACTTGAGTAATATTTTAGAGTCAGTTTTGATTCTCACACCCATCATTCTTGAACTTGAATCACCAATATTAAGTCACATTCCATTGTTGGAAAATAAATGTGGACTTGAGTTTCAACTTCTTGACTTGGACCCGCTTCTAGAACCAATCTCGACTCCTGAACCTTATCTTGACTTAAGTCACCTTCCTGAGTCGGTATTAGTTCATGTACTTCCTGAGTCCAAGCTAATCATTCTATCTTTTCACACTCCATTTTGGGACAAGGCGGTTGACAAATTTGACTCCGAAATTAATTATGGAATTTGAAAATTAGAAGGGGTTAAATTTTTAATAAAAATCCTTCATGGATACATCATTCTAATGGGTTATATTAGAGAGATTTCTGGTGGGTTCCTCCGAACTCCACGAAAATTCGATTGGGCCGCATTTCGTGGACCAATCAGACCACCCCCGGAACCACCACCTTAAGGTAACATTTCCTTCCCTTTCTTCTTTTTCATGCATCTATGCATTAATTCATACATTGAGGACAATGCATGAGATAGGTGTGGGGGAGGGTTCTAACATAACTTAGGTTTTCTTTTTATTTTAAAAAAATAAAAAATAAAAATAAAAATAAAATTAACATTTTCTTTACTTTTAAAAACTTTTTGAAATAGAAACAATATTTTGACATATTTTTTGTAAGAAATTAAGTCAATTTTAAGGAATAGGAAAATCCAAATTAGGATTTCTTATACTTGGTCAAAATAAGATTATTTGTTTGATTTTTAGGGTTAGGAAGAAAATTTGTCAAAGTAATTTAGTCTTGATCTTTACCTTGATGAAATATGCACACTTCATACACTTACACACTTAGGGTTTCAAAACAAAGATTCTTATGCCTTATATAAAAAATAAAAAAAGAAAAAGAAAAAAATATAAACAAATCTAATTATTGATTAGCTAGGTGCTTTGGCCTAAGCAAGCCTTAGTATTTATGCGAAAGATGATTAGATAAGTTTGAAAAAAATATATATATATAAATCCTCTGATTAAGCTTGGTATTTGTGCCTAATAAAGCATAAGTATTCACGCCTAAAAGGGGTTCAAAGAATAAAATCCTTAGTTTTGTGGCCTTGTTTTCTCGAGTCCTTAAGTCCTTGGGGTGTTTTCTCACCCGGTGTCCTAAGACTGTTTGGTTTGGGAGTCATCGATTAAAGGCTCGTTACATGGGCAGATTAGAAAGCCTAATAGACTAAGAAATAATACCACAAAAAAAAAAAAAAATATATATATATATATATATATATATATATATATATAAATAAGGCATAAGAGTTAGAGTTAATGAACCCTTAGTCAAAATTTTCACTATCACAAGGTGCATATGACTTAGGGTAAAGTAATAGACTACATGAGAAGTACAATTTGACTCATTACTTTGATTGATAACAAATTTTTGAATAGAGACTAAGTTTAGGAATGAAAAAAAATTCAGTTTCTTATAACTTATAGATTACTTAAATCTTACAATTATATTTTAAATATTTTTCTCTTTCAAAATGCTTTTCGAAAATACTAACTCTTTGTTTCTCTTTCTTTATGGATTTTGTGGGTGTAATTCACTGAAAACCCTCACGAGACAAAACTCGACCTCTAGGGGAAACCTAGTGGTTTAATGGCTTGTTGCACATGCTCAGTACAATCGCGTGACCTGCGAAGTAGTCTAATAATCCTTATTATAGTTTAGTTGTTTTGCTCGAGAACGAGCAAAAAGATAGGTATGGGGGTGTAATTGGTCACTAATATTACACATTTATTATCATATTCTCATACTTATTATAAAATAAATTCTACATTTTTCTAATTAAATGTTTAATTTATTTGCAGGCCCATTCCTAAAGGAGAGTGAAGAGAAATGAGCCTAAAGCCCACCAAATTTTGAATTAAATCAGAATTAATTCGAACCTAGTGAATCAGGGCAAAATCAGAGAGGTTGAAAACTGATTGAGAAGAATCCTCCTTGAATCGACCGGTTGAAGCCAAGGAAAAGGCCATTTCGTCAAAATTCCGGACTTAACGAGAAATCCAACTGAAGATAAAGCCAGAACGCGAAACCGGGGAGCTCCACCAACAGGGTGTGGCCACCTGGCCACACTCTGGCCGCGAAAATGCGGCCAAAGCCGCGTTTTTGCTGCTCTGTTGGGGAGTTAGGGGCAGCGTTTGCTCCCCCGATCTTCCTACGCTCCTATAGGTTGGGTTTTGCCTATAAATACTGGGATTTTCAGAGCCTCCAGGGGACGACCATACAGAGATAGGATTTAGTCCAGTTTTCATTCTTTGTAGTATAGGTTTTTGTTTTCTTTTATGTAATTTTAAGTTGTATGTAAGCTTAGGTTAGATTGAGATTCATGTAAGTAAGAGAGAGAGGCTTATGTTGAAAGTGACACCGATGTATCCTCCTTCTTTCTTTCATCGTTTCTGCAAGCAGTAAAAGGTAATATTTTTTTATGTTCTTTTTTACTTTTATTTTCTTCTTCTTCTTTCTACTTCACCTCTTTTGATTTTGATGAGAATGCAAGTGAATCCAGAAGCATAAGTATAACAATGTTTTTGTGAGTGTCAATGATAATTCATGATGACGTTCTCCTCCTCAAGATCCGTATCACTTCATTCTTGTTCGTCTTAATGATATAATGCGAATGGGGACTGAGCTCGATCCTATGGCTTATGCGTTGAACGCCTCCGAAGTAAGGTAGAACATGCAAGGGTTCTAGGTAAGTCATCAACCAAACTAGATAAGTACTTCTCTAATCTTCTTTCTTTTCTTTTATTTCTTAGTTTAGATCACCAACATGATTTCTTTCATCACTCCTTTTCCATTTCTTTGTAAATAATCATTCTCCATTTTCTCCACCTTCTTCATCTATCGCTTTCTTTCTAACTAATCCTAACTCTTTTTTTATTTTCATTTTTTCAAACAAAGAAGAACCTTCGTTTTTCTTCACAAAAATTTCAATACAAACCTTGAACGCATCTATCGCTAACCCTCCTTGTGGATCACGACCCGCATAGCCACTTGCTATCGCGATAGAATTGAGCACTTGCACATCTCTATTTTTATGTTCTAAAATTCTGTATTTGTGTGCAGGTTTAAGCTTCAATTATGAGGGTAGAGGCTTTTCAGATTCTGAATCAGACTAAATTGATGGAGTAATGTATACCAACCCAGTGCGAGTCTGATCGTAGTTGGCAAGTTTTTCTTCTGTTATGAAGGATTGCATAGGAATGTGTCATCCCTTTTCAAAGTTCAAGCCTTCACCACGATGTAAGTTGTATCCCATTTCTTTCATCATACGATGCGCTAATCGTGCATAGTGAAAGAATTGTGGTAGCTTTAGGTCTTCATCCGAATTATTAGATGAAGTAATCCAATGTCAAACTCTGCCAAATATAATTGGCGACTGGCTATTTATGAAGAATGGTAATACAAATACAAACCCATCATCCTCTTCTATCTGCATGCTTGTCATTGACATGATCAGGGGCATGTGTAGAAGGTTCATGTCAATAGAACTATTTATATCATCATCACACTCAGAATAATCGAAATTGACATTTTCATTAAGGACCATTCATCGCCATCCTTGGCGAAATTATTACAATCACGATCATGCAGATATGCCACAATTGGTTCCTCATCAAAAGAAACCTCTGGATCCTCTCCTGATTTCGAACCCACTTCATTTCTACTTTATCATTCTCTTTATAAAGTAGAGAATCGATGAAGTAGTTATCTACCCCTTTGAATGGTTACATCTCGGCTAACACCGTTCTAACTATTGTCTTGTCATCCACATATTTGAAGCATTGGTGGAGTATGAAAGGCACGATCCAGTCGGCATGGATTCAAGGTCACCTGAGCAAGAGATTGCAGGACGTGTTAGCGTCAATAACATAGCACGTCACTTCTAATTTTAGGTCTCCAATTTGACATCAGAGACGAATCTTGCCTAAAGGATAACTGCTCCTAATGTTGAAGCTGTATATGGTCATAGTCGCGGTTGACAACCTACTCAGCAGGATACCTAGAAAATAAAGTAGTCTCTTGGGGATAATGCTCAAAGAAGCCCAGGATCAACTTGTATTCTCTCGATGAGTGTGGACCTGATATACCCTGTATAATACAAAGGCCTGTCGTACCAGTTGTCCTTAAGGAGCATGTCTTCAAGGGTGAAGGTGATGCATAGTACCTGCTTTTGTACAAGATGACATTGAGAGCGTGAAGCTCCATCTTCTTTCCTAGGGATGGGTATTTGTGTTAGAAATGATTCGGAACCAGCAAGAGCATCCCTATTTGCCTCTCTCGTCTCCTTTGAGAGGCGATGTAGCTAGTGCAAATTAATACGAGCTGGGATATTGGCCAATTGTGCCAATATGTCAAAGTGTAAGGAAGTGTTCAGTTCTCTAGTCTTTAAGGACTCATCGAAGCAAAGCTCCTTCTGCTTGTCCGTTGGCACTGGGGCCTGGACAGGTGCTAATGTTGCTGGTTGGGATGCTCCATCAGGTGTCTGCTCGTACTGCCGCAAGTACTATTTACCAGAACATATGCCCACCGGCTGTAATATGGAGGGTTGTTCTGCCAAAGTGTGCTTCTCTCCCTCTGAATCACTGAGAAAGGATACAGTCTTAGCATTGTCGTTTGTAGCAAGAAAGACAGTGTTCATAATTTACCTTTGGGCTTGGACTTGCAAGCCTCCCAATGCTCATCTTGGATGATTTCTAGATGGACCTACATGATCACTCCAGATTCCATTGTGATTGGGATAAGGCCCTTAGCCCTCTGTTGTTCAGTTATAAGGTTGATGACATCCAATGTTGCCTTAAGAATTGGGATGAACCGTCTTGGACAATCATCTTCGGGAATGTCCTGAAATTAAGAGTCACAATGTTAGCAGTGACCTTCTTTTGTTCTCACTTGAGAGTCAAAACTCCAGCATCTATCAAGACTTGCATCCTGTCCTTGAGGACATAGCATTTGTTGGTAGGGTAATGAACAATCCGATGAAAGAGACAGTAATTTGGATCATTTGTACACCCCACTTCATTTAGTCATCGAGCTTCAGGTAACTTGAACTTGTTACCTTTGTGTAGCAAATGGAAAATAGACGCCACCTGCTCATCTTTGAAGGAATACACCTTTGGCGGTAATTTGAATTCCTGGTTGCCATTGGTGTTACCTTCCTATCATGGCTAACCTGTCCCTGATAGTTCAACGGCCATGGTTCCTTTCCTTTTTGACTGAGAAGATTGGGTTGCATCATGCCCCATGGTGTTGACCTTCACTTGTTCTTAAGGATGGAGGGCTTAAATTTCTTAGCCGGTTTCTCGTCTATCTCAGCTTGCTCAACAAGCTCCTTCTATGTATGGGCTTTGACAGCTCTCATACGAACTTCTATCCTTTATCCTGTTAAGGAAGTTATACTGACATATCTGGAGTAACATGGGTAACGGCATACCCGCAGGGCACATGAGGGAAACATTGAGGAACCTCTCAATGTATTCCCGTATAGATTCTCCTCCTTTTTGGACTATTGGGAGGAGTTTGTCCATAGTCACTTGGTGTCGTCTTTGTAAAACCAAGAGATAGGGGTGGCAATTGGGTCGGGTCGGGTCGACCCGACCCAATTACTGCTCGACCCATATAATAATCGGGTCGGGTCGACCCGACCCGTTTATTATATGGGTCAAAAATTTAGACCCAGACCCGACCCAGACTTAATCGGGTTGACCCGACCCGACCCATTTGACCCGATTACTAAGCCTTAAATACAATTTCTTTACACTATTTTACTAAATTATTTGGTGATATGGTTGGTCATCACACTAAACTCATACACTAGAGGTCACAAGTTCGAAATTGGGCTCACGCATATTTTTTGATAATTTAATTTAGGTCAAGGGGAGGAGGCGGTGGCGGCGGTGGAGGAGATCAGAGGGGAGGAGGAGAGAGAATAATTGGGTTTGGCGGGTCAAGCGGGTCTGGCGGGTTCGGGTCGACCCGACCCATTTAATAATCGGGTCAGATGGGTCGACCCGATTACGACCCAAACCTAATTAGCCCAAACCCAGACCCGCTAACTCCGGGTCGGGTCGGGTCGGGTCTGACGGGTTGCGACCCGTCTGCCACCCCTACCAAGAGAGGAACCGGGTTTCTAACTCAATCCAAGAATTAATGAAGCTTTTGTGTAGACTTCTGAACCAGTCAAATGCTACCCCTTAAGGGTACCGATGAATAGTCTTGCCATATCATTATCTACTACGTTACCAGTTTGAGATCGGAAGTAATGGATATGCTGGTTGGGTAAGCCCTTGCCATCTTATGTGTACAACATAGATGGCTTAAACTTTAGTGGGTACGGAATTGAATCCCACTCCAGCAGGTAAGAAGGAGTCATCCCTACCTTCTTCAGCTCATCTCTCTGGGCCAGGGATGCAATCTGAGATTAGATGCCCTTAATGATATCGGCATCGATCGAGGAGGTTTTCTTTGACTTATCAGCCTTAGGACGCTCATTGTCATTATGCTCATCTTCGTTGTGGTTACTACCGCTGTCATTAGTGTTTCGGTTGAAAAAGAGTTGAGCAAACATCTGTTGAATGTTGTCTAGAGCTTCTTGCTGAGCCCTAAAAGTTTACTCTTGTGCTTCCATCCACCGACAGAGATCATCATCATTATTGTCGGTCATGTTAGTCGATACAAGCCCCATCCATGCCAAGCCGATAGTGGCTGAAGAGGCATATCCGCTATCTTCCTCCTCATCAGACCATTGGAAAAAGTTTCTCAATGGCATAGGTGATACGGCGCCAATCGATGAATAAGGCTGTATATAATCATAGGTTATTGTAGGCTGTCTAAAAATCATTAAAGACAAGCCGTCAAAAGCAGAGTCCCAAACTCCAGACGCAGGGCTAATCATAGCCATCAAAGCAGCACCAAGGCGCGTGGGTCGAAACCTGCGTCTCAGTTATAACTGCCCTTGTTATGGGGCCAATCACTGCCCACATAACGGGAAAGTTAACCCCCATTATGGAGTGTTTTTAGGGGGGCACGTTCGCCTCTGAAACCTCTATAAATAGCCCCATTGTTATGAAGAAGGGGTCGGTAAAATTAGACCAGAGAATTCGGGGAGAAGAACTTGACTTAAGAGCTTCCACAGAGAAGGAAAGAGAGTTCAACTCTTCAAGTAACTTGCTGCGTACAAGTTAATCTTTAACTATAATCTCTTTGAGATTCTGGTCGACAGAGCTGTGTTACTCCGTCCTCCAGCCGAACAGAAGATCCCAAAAGTTCCTGACATTCACCGGGTCAACGAAAAACAAGACTCACTTTCTACCACCACCTGAAGAACCCAGCATTAAACAAAGGGAAGATTCAAGATTCAATATCCTCCCTCCCTTGTAATCGGAGTATAAGTCCGTTGTAATTTTTTCAATTGAGTCAAGGAAACTTTACACGAATTTTTCTCCCACCGTACAAGAGATGGAGACTCCGCTGGGGACTACCTTCTCCACTGACGAGCAAGTGATGGCGCAAGGTGACGTCATCTACATGGGGAAAACGGTTGAATCACTTGTGGTGGAATTCGACCAAGCAAAGTATGAAGAGTTCCTTTCTTCCGGCTCTAAGAGCACAAAGGCCCGTGCCTACCGCAGGGTCTCTATGGGGAAGTGCCCCGAAGTCCGCCCTAAGACTCTCTCAGACGCGGCAGCTCCGAAGGATGTTGTGGTCAATCGCGCCAGGCGTAACACCCGCACCAACGTCTCTCAGGAGACCTGCGTGGTCAACCTTTCTAGTGTTCAGCCAGTCCATCCTCTTCCTCAGCACCAGGTCGTCGGGGGTTCCCTTCCACCCCCACAACGGAACCGAAACACTGAACGGTGGCAGAGAAGGGCCTGGTACCTATTTCCACACCTCGGGAAGAAGTCATGTGGGTTCATCCCGACCTTAAGGATGGCCAGCAATGAACCACTGTAACTAGCAGGAAGTCCAAAGGCAAAGCTAAAGCTTCATCCTGTAATGTGGTATGTGCCTCTTCTCGGGAAGCGGAGATTGATGTTCTCTCGCTCACTGATTCAGAAGAAGAAACGTTAGCTCTGGCCGCAGAACCCAACCCACTTATTGCGGAAACCCGTTCGGGCCAGTCATATTTGAAAAAGTATGACGAAATGATAGCAACTCCTCCAAAACCAGCTACAGAGTCAGCCAAGCCCTCCACAAAGCAGCCCGTGGAGAGACAAAAAGAGCTTCGATTTTCCAAAGTTCTCTCGAAAGACATCGCGGAAGGATCCACAACACCTTATCGCTTTGATGTCCTGACTCAACTGGCCAATATCCCGGCCCGAATTACTCTTTATGAGCTCCTTAGACTAGCAAAGTCAACCAGAGAAGCTTTGCAAGAGGCCCTAGCTAATGCAGAGGTTTTCATGACCCAGGTACCAATTGGACCACAGGAGGAAGATGTAGAGGATTGCCTCCACGCCTCCCAAAATGCTCCCTGCATCACCTTTGCGGCAGATGATATGCAAGTTAAGGGGAAACATGATCGACCCCTATACTTCACAGGGTATATTGGATCATCTGAGGTGAACCGCATTCAGGTAGATCCCGGGTCTGCATTAAGCATTATGCCTCGCCGGGTCATGCAACATCTAGGAATTCCTACTCACTGTTTGAGTGCCACCCAGACTACTATTTACGAGTTCAATGCCAATAGTACCCGTCCAATGGGGAAGATCAAGCTCAAATGCCAGATTGGGGACCTAAGGTCGGAGGTGACATGCTACGTGATAGATGCTGACAGCTCCTACAATTTGCTGTTGGGACGACCATAAATTCATCGTAATTCTATCGTTCCCTCTACTCTCTACCAAGTCATAAAATACATCGACGAGAGTGGAAAGGTGCGAACGTTGATTGCCGAAAGGTATCCGTTCAAGGGAGTTGAGAATTATTTCACAGATTCTCTCCTATATCAGGACTCTATGGAAACAGATAAAATCCCACAACAAGAGGAGCCAGACTCTGGTAATGAAGCCGACACCGAGCCAGAAAAAGAAGAGAGCATGTGGGAACTAGATCCACTTGTAACGAGCATTAATAAGCTCGATGTTGATAACACCGCCGATGATGTAGGCGGATGGTATATTAATGAAGAATTAGATTTGGTGTATTTCTCTTTGTTCGCTTCTGATTATGTACCGTCAGACACCAGTACCGAAGTGGATGATGACCTCTGGTCGGCAATGGACGCTTTGACATCATTACATGTACCAGTGAAATCGTCCTTCGAAACATACCGAGATGCTGGTAATGTGCAAGAATCCATATTCATGGTTTCAGCGAGACAGAAAGGCCAAAGACCAATTCTTTTCGGACGAATTGAATCCGAACCAATGACCTGTGAAGAATCAGAAGGCGAGGAGGAATCCCCTCAGTTCGGTCATTATGAGCCAAAGGCACTCAGAATGATGGGAAGCATGGGGTATGATCTAACAAATGGACCAGGGTTGAATTTCGGCAAAGGAAGGAGAACGCTACTTCGATCTTTTGTGCCGAAAGGAAAAATCCCTGATTATTATCATCGGACTCACAGGGGTGGGCTATGTATCAACTCCGATCCCATCAGCCCTGACTCTGGAGAGCATTGGGCCATGCTTGCTTATCGGGCACGTCCTCGTGGGAGTCAGATGTTAGTGTCGGCAACATCTTCGAAGATCTCTCAGTGAATATGATTTCAACAAGCCATCTGGAAGATGGAGATGAAGAAATGATCTAATCCGATACAGATCCTTGGATGCAACACTTAAACAATCATCGGGATACCCGCTTTGAACAGCGCGAGCCACCCACAGAAGATAAGGTTGTTCAAATCAATCTAGGAGATGAGGCTAATCCTAAGCCCATCTTTATAAGCGAAGGACTGTCACCTTCGGAGAAAAAGGGTCTAATATCTTTTGTGCAAGAATATATAGACGTCTTCGCCTGGAATTATGAAGACATGCCTGGACTTGATCCTCGATTGGCTATGCACCGCCTCAACATTAATACGGACGTAAAGCCCGTCAAATAAGAACAGCGACGGTTCCGTCCAGAAATAATGAAGGCAATTCAATCAGAAGTCAGAAAGCTTATAGACTCTAGCTTCATTAGGGAAGAACAACATCTTGATTGGGTAGCCAACATCGTCCCGTTGCTAAAAAGAACGGAAAGATCCGAATCTGCATTGATTTTCATGATATAAACGAGGCCTGTCCCAAGGATGAATTCCCACTGCCAATCACAGATGTCAAGATTGACAATACGTGTGGATTCGAGCGAATGTCCTTCATGGATGGATTTTCAGGATATAATCAAATCAAAATGTATCCTGATGACAAAAAATATACCTCTTTCAGGACACCACTAGGGGTATACTGCTACACCGTCATGCCCTTCGGACTAAAGAATGCAGGGGCGACATATCAAAGGGCCATGAATGCCATTTTCCAAGAACACATGCGCAAAACGGTGGAATGCTATGTTGACGACATCGCAGTAAAAAGCCGCGCTAAAGGTGATCATATAATTGATCTAAAGGTTGTCTTCGACATCATGCGGGCTCATCAATTGAAGATGAACCCCACCAAATCCTTCCTGGGGGTGGCCAGTAGTAAATTCCTAGGATTTGTTGTAACTTCCACCGGAATTCATTTGGATCCGGAAAAAGTTCGCGCTATCCAGGAGATGCAACCTCCGAAAAACCACAAGGAGCTCAGGGGATTGCAAGGACGATTGGCGTACATCCGAAGATTTATCTCAAATCTCTCCGAAGATGACAACCCTTTACCAAATTAATGAAGAAGGGTGTTTTATTCATTTGGGACAACGCTTGCCAGCAAGCATTTGAGGAAATTAAGCAGTACCTCATACAACCACCAGTCCTTGCAGCTCCAGTGTCCGGAAAACCTTTCCTGATATACGTCCGAGCGATGGATCATTCTTTAGGAGCTTTATTAGCCCAGAATGATGATCAAGGACGAGAGCAAGCGATTTACTATTTAAGTAGAACAATGATCGGGGCCGAACATCGATATAACCCGATCGAGAAGGAATGTTTGGCGTTGGTGTTCGCTGTTCAGAAAGTGCGACACTATTTGGTAGGCCAGACAATAAACGTCATATCAAAGGTTAACCCCCTGAGGTTACTTATGACAAAGCCTTCATCGTTAAAACGGCCGACTGGAAAAATGGGCCATATTACTATCCCAATATGAAATGCACTTTTTACCACAAAAAGTCGTGAAAGGACAAGCGGTGGCAGATTTCCTGGCTGAGCATCCAGATCCGAAGGCAGCCAAACTTTACGAGGATCTCCCAGACGAGGTCGCTGAAGCCTGCCAGACTCAGACATCCTTCGAAAGGCAAGTGTTGCAACTTTTCTTTGATGGTGCATCGAGAACAAGCCCAAAAGGACATGTAGTGGCAAGAGTAGGAGTAGTACTCGTCTCCCCACAGAACTATGTGATTCCTCGAGCTGTCTCGTTAACCGAGCCTTGTTCCAACAATGTAGCGGAGTATAATGCCCTCTTGATTGGGATGCAACTCGCCAATAAGGTTGGCGTTAAAAATCTTGAGGCATATGGTGACTCTAAGCTCATCGTCAGTCAAGTTCGCGGGGAGTACGAAGTCAGACATGAAGACCTAGTACCCTATTACAACGCAACTATCTACATGGCCAAGTGGTTGACCAACTTTTACATTAACCATGTACCACGCAAGCAAAATGGCATGCAGATGCACTAGCGTCCCTCGCTGCCTCCTTAGCTCTTCCGACTGGAGCAGTAGAGAAAATATTTGTTCACAGCCACGACTTGTATTGCCCGAGAATTGTTCTTGAGGACTACCAGGAGCCAACGGGTGATTGTCAAGACAAAGAAGCTCTTGAGTCGTCAACCAGTCCAGAGCCCAGAGACTGGTGATTCCCTTACATCGATTATGTCTTGTACGACATCCTGCCTGAAGACACCAAAGAAGCCAAATCACTGTGCCTATAAAAGGCAACAGTCCTTCAAGAGTCATCATTAGACTCTCCTTCTCCTTCGTTTGCATCTGTTAGGGTTTGAGAAAGAAGCTTTCTTTGTTGTCTTCGTTTCCTTCATCTAACATCGAATCCTCGATCACAATGGCACCAAAGGCTAAGCATACTGCTTCGTCTTCAAAGGCCATCATTCTTGAGACTCAAATGGGCAGTTCCTCCATGCAGGAAACCCCTATTTCAGGTAAAAAAGCCATCGGACTTGATTCCCACCATTAAAGGGGTTTATAGAGTTCTTTTAACTTTTAAAATCCTTTTGAATATGAACCGCCAACGCGGGCTCAAGCCCGTGTTTAAACTTCAGGTGCGGTTCTTGAGTTAATGGATAAGACGCAGGTTTGATAACCTCTGCATCTTCTATCCGCTTAAGTCCGTACCTGTTTGTTGAACACAGGGCCCCAATGAACCTTGCGTTTTGAATTCAACACTTAGAATATTTCTAAGTGTGAAAGATTCAGACGCAGATTTCTTATGACTCTTGTGTCTTGTGAAATCAGATGCTGGTCCTCATGAACCTTGCATCTGAGTTCAATACTTAGAAATTTTCTTAGATTTTTAAAATGCGGGCTCCATACTAGCCTTGCGATCATTGGATCTGGACGCAGTTTTGATGATCTCCGCGTCTGGGTTTATTTCTGCGTTCGAGTTGTAAACACTTAATCATTTTCTTTCAGATTTCTGATCAAGTGTTATTTTCTTTTGCAGTGAGAATTCCTCCAATCCTCTCTCCAAAAAGTGCCACTTCGGGCACGTAGGTGGTGCTGATCGCAATCTAACCTTCGTGGTGCAGAAGACTGGTCCTGTGACTACTGACAAGTCGAAGGAGCGAAGGGAGAGGATCTCTAAGGTCGACGACCTTCCGGGAAATTATGACCGACGGATAATTTGAGACGGATTCACGTGCTCTGTTAAAGAAACCCGTCTTCTTCTTTGGGGACAACATTAGCGAGGATGGTAGCATCTTGCATGAAGGCGATTACAAGTGGCTTCGCTAGATAGGGGATAGGAAATTCTTTGTTCCCAATATGGAGAGAATGTATCCCTTATCCTATCTCCAGCACATGTCTGTCCACCGTGCAATGGAATGGGAGCTTACCCGATCTGTCCCCGGTGTCTCTCTCGGCATACTAGGCACCAAAACTGTACACTCTGGCGAACACGGGAAGGAAATTTTTGGTTTATTTCCTGGGTTACTCAGGTCTAAATACCCAGTAGGGGAAACCCCTCGGCTCAGCACTACCTTCATTAATCAATTCATGAAGGTAAGGGGTAATTTTCCAGTTGATTTCCGCCTGCTCGTGTGGGTTCATTCTTCCGACAAGTCCTGGTGGGGCAAGATGGTGGGCTTTGTCCTTGCCGAACTCGGAGCACTGTTGGAACAAGTGGGATTGCGTCATGCGGTCGGGGCTGTGCAGTATGGCATCCCGCAAAGTTCCCACAATTTTTATGGGATCCTGGAGCACTACAACCCTTTGACGGGGACATTCTTCACCCCGGTCGGTGAAATGGGGCTCACCCTGCATGAACTATATGAAGTTTTGGGGCTGGTTATGGGAGACGCCCCTTATGAAGAATACGTTCCAACTTCTGAGGAGCTTCATCTCTTGAGGAAAGAGTGCCCTCAGATATATGAGACTTACTGGGAAGTATTGTGTCACTTCCATATCTGCGGTCAAATAACCTCCTGGAGGACTAGGGGAGTTAAGCAGATGTCTTGGGCGAGCTACCTGTTTAATGGTATAACTGAGAAAGATCACACAGTGACCATTCTAGCTCCCAGCTCCGACGAGGAAATCGCCAAGAGGATTGATGCCTATGTGAGTTCTTATACCACAGAGTCGAATGAAGACACTTTCAAACCTGATACGGTTTTTGAAAGTTTCCATCATCAAACCCGGGTCCCCATTTCTGATCGGGCATTACTGGCGGGCATTCTCATGCTGTGGTTAAAGCGCTGTGTAGTGCCGACACTGCCACATGAAGTGATTGTTGCCGACGTGGTGTATCCGGTGGTCCTATTGGCCTATGGTAGGCCCATCGCTCTCCTTCCAGCAATGGTGGCTAGAATCCAAAGTGGATTATGGGCCCTGGCTCAGAGCCAGTGCAAAGTGAAGGCCATCGTCGACTAAGAAGGTAGACCGGAGGTTGACTAGGAGGGGAGGCCGAGAGTAAAGACTCCCAACCCCCAGATTGAGCTTCCCTATACGTACCTAATGGCTTGGCACATTATGAACTGCCCCTCACTGATGAAGCCAGTGTCTCAATCCGAGGGGTTTGTCCCTTTTGTGCAGCGGCTGGAGAGCTCGAGCTGGTCCCACTACTATATGTTCTACGTTTGGAAATGTATTTTGAACGTTTCGAATTATCATCTCGACCGCTGCTTCCCCGAGATTACTGGTGCATCTTATGGGAATAAATTTCCTGACCTCGCAGGTCCGGATGACTTCACAAGGTTGCCATCGGGAGTCTTCTGGTGGCTTATCAACATTCGGCCCGGGTATCTGCTCTTTCGGTAAGGGAACTCATGACAATCGAGCCCTATATGCCGAATCGTTTTGCCCAACAATTTAGTTATGATCAACTGTATGTCGGCAACCCCAACGCCAAACTCTCCTTCAGTGGGAATCTATTTGAAGGTGCTCGGGCCTGGTATTACAGTGTGGCTGGAGGGACAAAGGCCATTTTCTGCTTGCCTAACAAGACTCCTAACTGCTACGCGAGCCTCGATTTCTGCACTTGGTATTTCTAGGCTAGCAAGATGCCTGATTATTTAATAAATTACTCATGTATCAAAGGCACTAATGCGTCCTATGAGGACAAATTGGCGTGTTCTGCAAGGACTGAACGTCAGTTCTGTGGACGCAGGGGTAATACTCCATACAAGATCAAGCCGACTGTCCACCCCTGGATTAAAGTACACCAATGACAAAACTCAAAGCATCGGGGAGGTTTAAACTGTGTATCTAGACACTCAACACGATCAGTTTTGGCGGCTTCAAAGAGTTCCACAGTACACTCACGAAGGCCATACTCCAAACAAGATCAAGCCCGGAGCATTGTTAGTATAATCATGAGAAGGGTGAATTCAGCTTGAGTCCAAAATATTTCGAAATCCGTCTCAGCCAACTGCGGAATGTCAAAAACTTTGGAGGGGGTTCTGTAGGCTGTCTAAAAATCATTAAAGACAAGCCGTCAAAAGCAGAATCCCAAACTCCAGACGCAGGGCTAATCATAGCCATCAAAGCAGCACCAAGGCGCGAGGGTCGAAACCCGCGTCTCAGCAGCACTGCAGCACCAAGGCGCGAGGGTCGAAACCCGCGTCTCAGCAGCACAGCAGCACCAAGGCGCGAGGGTCGAAACCCGCGTCTCAGCAGCACTGCAGCATCAAGGCGAAAGGATCGAAACTCGCGTCTCAGCAGTACTGCAGCACCAAGGCGCGAGGGTCGAAACCCGCGCCTCAGTTATAACTGCCCTTGTTATGAGGTAAATCACTGCCCACATAACGGGGAAGTTAACCCCTATTATGGAGTATTTTTAGGGGGCACGTTCGCCTCTGAAACCTCTATAAATAGCCCCATTGCTATAGAGAAGGGGTCGATAAAATTAGACCAGAGAATTCGGGGAGAAGAACTTGACTTAAGAGCTTCCACAGAGAAGGAAAGAGAGTTCAACTCTTCAAGTAACTTGCTGCGTACAAGTTAACCTTTGCCTTATAATCTCTTTGAGATTTTTGGTCGACAGAGCTGTGTTACTCCATCCGCCAACCGAAGAGAAGATCCCCAAAAGTTTCTGACAATCACCCGGTCAACGGAAAATAAGACTCACTTTCCACCGCCACCTGAAGAACCCAGCATTAAACAAAGGGAAGATTCAAGATTCAATATCCTCCCTCCCTTATAATCGGAGTATAAGTCCATTGTAATTTTTTCAATTGATTCAAGGAAACTTTACACGAATTTTTCTCCCACCGTACAAGAGATGGCGACTTTGAAACATACTGAAATGCTGGTAATGCGCAAGAATCCATATTCATGGTTCCAGCGAGATGGAAAGACCAAAGACCAATTCTTTTCGAACGAATTGAATCCGAACCAATGACATGTGAAGAATTAGAAGGCGAGGAGGAATCCCCTCAGTTCAGTCATTATAAGCCAAAGGCACTCAGAATGATGGGAAGCACGGGGTATGAGCTAACAAACGGACCAGGGTTGAATTTCGGCAAAGGAAGGAGAACGCTACTTTGATCTTTTGTGTCGAAAGGGAAAACCCCTGATTATTATCATCGGACTCACAGGGGGTTGGGCTATGTATCAACTCCGATCCCATCAGCCTCTGACTCTGGAGAGTCATTGGGCCATGCTTGCTCATCGGGCACGTCCTCGTGGGAGTCAGATGTTAGTATCAGCAACATCTTCGGAGATCTCTCAGTGAATATGATTTCAACAAGCCACTTGGAAGATGGAGATGAAGAAATAATCCAATCCAATACAGATCCTTGGATCCAACACTTAAACAATCTTTGGGATACCCGCTTTGAACAGCGCGAGCCATCCACAGAAGATAAGGTTGTTCAGATCAATCTAGGAGATGAGGCTAATCCTAAGCCCATCTTTATAAGCGAAGGACTGTCACCTTCGGAGAAAAAGGGTCTAATATCTCTTGTGCAAGAATATATAGACGTCTTCGCCTGAAATTATGAAGACATGCCTGGACTTGATCCTCGAGTGGCTATGCACCGCCTCAACATTAATACGGACGTAAAGCCCATCAAACAACAACATCGACGGTTTCATCCAGAAATAAAGGAGGCAATTCAATCAGAAGTCAGAAAGCTTATAGACTCTGGCTTCATTAGGGAAGAACAACATCCTAATTGGGTAGCCAACATCGTCCCCGTTGCTAAAAAGGACGGAAAGATCCGAATCTGCATTGATTTTCATGATCTAAACGAGGTCTGTCCCAAGGATGAATTCCCACTGCCAATCACAGATGTCATGATTGACAATACGTATGGATTCGAGCGAATGTCCTTCATGGATGGATTTTCAGGATATAATCAAATCAAAAATGTATCCTGATGACGAAAAACATACCTCTTTTAGGACACCACTGGGGGTATACTGCTACACCGTCATGCCCTTCGGACTATAGAATGCAGGGGTGACATATCAAAGCGCCTTGAATGCCATTTTCCACGAACACATGTGCAAAACGGTGGAATACTATGTTGACGACATCGTAGTAAAAAGCCGCGCTAAAGGTGATCATATAACTGATCTAAAGGTTGTCTTCGACATCATGCGGGCTCATCAATTGAAGATGAACCCCACCAAATCCTTCTTGGGGGTGGCCAGTGGCAAATTCCTAGGATTTGTTGTAACTTCCACTGGAATTCATTTGGATCCGGAAAAGGTTCGCGCTATCCAGGAGACGCAACCTCCGAGAAACCTCAAGGAGCTCAGGGGATTGCAAGGATGATTAGCGTACATCCGAAGATTTATCTCAAATCTCTCCAGAAGATGCCAACCCTTTACCAAATTAATGAAGAAGGGTGTTTCATTCATTTGGGACAACGCTTGCCAGCAAGCATTTGAGGAAATTAAGCAATATCTCACACAACCACCAGTCCTTGTAGCTCCAGTGTCCGGAAAACCTTTCCTGATATACGTCCGAGCGATGGATCATTCTTTAGGAGCTTTTTTATCCTAGAATGATGATCAAGGACGAGAGCAAGTGATCTACTATTTGAGTAGAACAATGATCGGGGCCGAACATCGATACAACCCGATCGAGAATGAATGTTTGGCGTTGGTGTTCGCTGTTCAGAAAATGCGACACTATTTGGTAGGCCAGACAATAAACGTCATATCGAAGGTCAGCCCCCTGAGGTTACTTATGACAAAGCCTTCATCGTTAAGCGGTCGATTGGTAAATAGGCCATATTGCTATCCCAATATCAAATGCACTTTTTACCACAAAAAGCCGTGAAAGGACAAGCGGTGGCAGATTGCCTAGCTGAGCATCCAGATCCGAGGGCAGCCAAACTTTACGAGGATCTCCTGGACGAGGTCGTTGAAGCCTGCCAGACTCAGACATCCTTCGAAAGGCAAGTGTGGCAACTTTTCTTTGACGGTGCATCGAGAACAAGCCCAAAAGGACATGTAGTGGCAGGAGTAGGAGTAGTACTCGTCTCCCCATAGAACTATGTGATTCCTCGAGATGTCTCGTTAACCGAGCCTTGTTCCAACATTGTAGCGGAGTATAATGCCCTCTTGATTGGGATGCAACTTGCCGATGAGGTTGGCGTTAAAAATCTTGAGGCATATGGTGACTCTAAGCTCATCGTCAGTCAAGTTCGCGGGGTGTACGAAGTCAGACATGAAGACCTAGTACCCTATTACAACGTAATTGTCTACTTGGCCAAGAGGTTCACCAACTTTTACATTGACCATGTACCACGCAAGCAAAATGCGCATGCAGATGCACTAGCGTCCCTCGCTGCCTCCTTAGCTCTTCCGGCTGGAGTAGTAGAGAAAATATTTGTCCACAACCACGACTTGTATTGCCCGAGAATTATTCTTGAGGGCTACCAGGAGCAACGGGTGATTGTCAAGACAAAGAAGCTTTTGAGTCGTCAACTGGTCCAGAGCCCAGAGACTGGCGATTCCCTTACATCGATTTTGTCTTGTACGGTATCCTGCCTGAAGACACCAAAGAAGCGGCTGTCATTAGAAGGAAAGCTCCCAAATTCTACTATAATGCGATCGGACGAAAATTGTATCATCGATCGCATGACGGGATCTTGCTTCGCTGTCTTTAATAAAAAGAGGCACATAAGGTATTGAAAGAAGCTCATGACGGCATGTGTGGAGCCCATCAACCTGGCCCAAAACTTGCATATCGACTCCAAAGGTTGGGATATTATTGGCCTAAGATGATCGCTGACGCCATCACTTATGCCAAAAGATGTCACGCCTGCCAAGTGCAAGGCGATTTCATCCATCAAGCCCTAGGGTACCTTCACTCTACGACATCTACCTGGCCATTTGAAATGTGGGGAATGGATGTAGTTGGTCCTATCAGCCCACCATCCTCAAAAGGACATCGGTTTATTTTGTCCATAACCGATTACTTCTCCAAATGGGCTGAGGCCATTCCTTTGAAAGAGGTAAAGTCATCGGATGTGATCAAGTTCGTTAAACATCACGTCATTTACCGTTTTGGTGTACCTCAGCAAATTGTCCATGACAATGGACCCTAGTTCATCAGTCAAGCTTTCCAGAGGTTCTGTGCTAAGTTCAGAATCCAGAGTGTATCCTCAACGGCATACTACCCTGCCGCTAATGGTCTCGCATAAGCTTTCAACAAAACCATCGGCAAACTTCTCAAGAAATTCGTCTCGAAAAGTCAGCATGACTGGGACGACAAGCTAGGTGAATGCTTATGAGCCTATCGCACGACTGTTCGAACCCCAACTAAAGCTACACCATTTTCTTTGGTATATGGGTGTGAAGCCGTGCTTCCACTGGAAATCCAAATTCTATCTCTTCGCGTCGCCTTGACAACAGAGATGACAAATGAGGAGAAGCAGCGACAGCGACTCCAAGAATTGGAGGCCTTAGATGATAAATGTCTGCAGGCCCAACAACAAATCGAGCTCTACCAAGCCCAAATTACCAGAGCCTTCGATAAGAAAGTTAAAGTGCGAACTTTTAAGAAATGTGACCTCGTCTTAGCCGTCAGAAGACCTATGGTGATGACACATATGACAAAAGGAAATTCCAGCCTAAATGGGAGGGACCATTTGTAGTAGAGTCAGTCTACTCAAATGGATCATATCGCCTCATAACTGCAAATGGCGATACACTCATGATGCCGATCAATGGCAGATTCCTAAAAAAGTACTATCCTTAATAGTACTCTTCCGCTGATCAAGTTAAAATTACACCTCTGATCAAAGCACCAGATCCAAGAAAAGTTTCTTTCCTTTATTAGGTCATATCACGATAGATCGATAACAAGCTAATCGGGCACTGACTGTACCATGATGCATGATGTAAATATTGATAAAGAAACAAAAGACGAAACTTGGATTCTAACGTCAGACGCCTCCGACGGCTAAGGACAGAGGAAAATGTTGGCTTCTAAGACCAACATAAGTCTTCGACAACTCATCATGCTAAGGGGAATAGCATGGCTAGCCCAACACAAACGGTAGTTGGTAAAGGCACCTCAAATCCGTTGATAGCTAAGGGTTTGCTAAAAATCTTAAGTGGACGTAGTTCCACTATTTCCTCCAAAATCCCTTATCAATTCTCATACACAGAATGGTAAGTCTACAAAATACAATCATTGCTACGTTAATATTATATCTCTGGTAATGAAAATTTTCAATACTCCTTATCGAGTACAAACTTTACTTGTCAACCCTATACGGAGTAGCAAGCCTTCAAGTTTGCCAGGTTAACACTATACCTCTGGCAGTTCAAACTTCACTTATTAATTCTCATCAATAGAATGGCAGGCCCTCAAACTGCTCATATCGCAAATCAATTTCTATCAAGTTCAATACCACACCTCTGACAAATTACTGTTAAAGTTTAACATTACACTCCTAACAGTAATTAAGTTGCTGCCAAGTTCAATATTAAACCTTTGACAGTCATCTTCCCTCAGACTTCCATATCGAAGCTGAAATGAACGATGCTAAGTTTAACACTACACCTCTAGCGTCCAAGTCATTGCTAAGTTTAACAATACACTTAAAGCCATGACTTTCCCTCGGACTTCCTTATCAAAGTCGAGATGACCAATGCCAAGTTTAAAATTACACCTCTAGCATACCCTCGCTGCCAAGTTAAACATTACACCTATGACACTGATACTTTCAATTTTCCCAAATAAAACTGAAATACTTTTGAGCCAAGTTCAATATCACACCTCTGACTCACACCCCTGTCAAGTTAATATCAAACTTCTGACTTGACTTAATTCAACCCGTTAAGTTAATATCACACCTCTAATGGTAAAGATTTTCCTAGATCCCCTGTGAATCTAGTCTCACTTGTTATTCTCGTTAACAAAACAACAAGTCTACCTAAAAATATTGTTAGGTTAACATTACATCGTTAACAGTGTTTTCATTAGATCCCCAGCTGATCTTAATCAAATTAATCCCTAACCTCTGATAAAAGCTCATCTTCCCTGGGGGTACAAGTTCCACCTGTCACTTTCCTTTATAGAGTGGCAGGTCCGCAAAAATTATTTTATCCCTTATCAAGTTAATATCACACCTCTGACAGCATTGTTGAGTTCCTGAAATAGGATCTCTCTCTATAAAATTTGACTCGTTAAGATTATCATCATAGTTTTGACAAGTCAAAGATTCTTTGCTTCTATTCTTCTGACTTAAAAAAAAGGAGTTCAAGACAATAGAAGGAGAAAAAAGAAAAATGTCACTTTTATTAATATCCAACATATGAAAGTGATACAAAACGCTCTCTTATATAATAAGATTGAGTTTTACAATAAAGGAGTACAAAGAAGTCCCTCCCACTCAAAGGTTGCACTCACTCCTTGAAGCCTCTCACCATTCCAAGTACAAGATGTTCGGAAGGGCGCCAAAGATGGGTTGAGCACTGTGATGACGTTTGGAGGCTGATTACGTCACCATGCATGGCGTGAACATCGAAGGAGTCCATTGTTGACCAAGAACAATGGTGTTTCTTGAGGTCGAAAGCCAGCAGAATCTTCTGATTCCACCTGACCAGCAGAAGTGGGCTATAATCCTTCGTTGATGAACACCTCCACCACTAGAAAATCATCCAATGAGCATGAAGCTTTCATCGATGCCACTTCTGGGGTAAGTGAAGGGAGAATCCAAGACCATACCCACCACTATATCCACCGCCATACCCACCGTGACCACGCCATGTCAGAAGCATGACTGGTGCATCCTGTCCAATAAGGTCTCGGCGGATGTCAGATCCTCGTCTCCCGAGAACAGGAGCCATGACTTCTTCTCCAGTGGTCGACCATTGAACACGTTCGTTGGCCGAAATATTCTCCCAGGGGCACAGCGAATATGAAAAAGGATGATTAAGTCTACCTGTGAGAAGCAAAAATCAGAAGATTAAAAGCTCAAGATACTTCAACCGAAAAACTAAGTGACAGACGCGGCTATTGCTGAAAGCTTCAGACACAGGGATGACCAGCGCAGCAAATCAGAATTCTGTTGTGATAGAAACAGACGCGATCAAAGTTGTGATACACAAAGATTCGAACGCGGTCTAGTTTTGCACCTGCGTCTAAAATATGAGACGCAAAGAGAATCAGACGCGAAAATTACCATCTCCCTGTTTGATAAACAGGGGTTGCTACATTCAAGTCTGAAACCTTCGATCTGAGTTGTAATTCTTCTAAGTCTACAGTCTCAGACACGAACTCTGTATGGAAAGCTCGCGGTCCAGGTGTAAAAGTCCATTATACTCGCGTCAAGAGGATTCTGAGTCAGAGTTTACACTCAATCAATGTGCACTTCATCTGAAGTCTCAATGGCATAACTTTCAAATGATGGGCGCACCAGTCAGATTTCAGGAGAAGGTCAAGAAAATGAATCTCTTTAAGAGATAGCAAAACTGAAACCCAGTGGGCTGAAAATTTCATGACAAACAAAGAATTCCGAGTCGCAGAATAACCCTTTAAGGGTTGAACTATCTGCATCAAGGCGCAAACATAAAGGGTGCTCAAGGAGACGCTTGTTGATCTTGAAATCACTTGACAGTGATAATCTTCTGGAGAGATTAAAGTAAAGCATGAAAGCTTTGGGTCGTCATCGTCCATGGGGCAAATCGCATTAAAAAGTCCTTGAGGGAAGAAGATGAAAATCTCTCAGAGCGCTGGCTCTCGAGGGAAAACAGTCTAAGTAATGGGCTGTTAAAAGGAGGGGGTGAGGCCTATTTATAGGCAACCCTTAAATCCTGTAATTAGTGGCTCAATAATCAGAACCGTCAGCTTTAATTCCCGCACGAATGTCAAAGCCCAATGAAGAGCTAACGCGTGGATTGTCGCTTCGGGAAGCAACGAAGACGCAGGCCTCCAAACCGCCAGAGCCGATTTGGCATTAAAAGGCATTAATGTCTAAGCCCAATGAAGAGCTGACGCGTGGACTGCTGCTTCGGGAAACATCGGATGATGCGAGTCCCCAATCGTCAACGTCGACTTGACAAGCCGCGTGTAACGCTTGGGAAGTTGCACCAAACGCAGGCCTGAGAGCCGCGTCCAGGAACTTGCGTCCCTTTGTGAATCCGAAAACGGCGTCCTTTTTCATTCCAGTTAAGAGAACTGTGACCGCGTCTCTCAGAACTGCAAATCAAAGCCGCATTTTGCCAAAAAAAACGACTCAGTTCAGCCTGAGTTTATTACTCATAGTCAGTCAAGGATCACAATCAGATACTGCAACTAAGAAATTGGATTCATCTACTGTGAAACAACAAAGATGGAGAAAAATTTCGAAGACTTTTATTATTTGAGCCAAAAATGATAAAAGTAATACGAATGCTCTTGATGAATAGAGTGTTATTTTCTTTACAAAAAAAAGGGAGGCTAATAATCTTGATTCGCCAAAGAACGGATTTGTTCCCGGAGGTGATGCATCTCGTGCTGACGCGCTTTCTCAGCCTCCATGAGAGCTTGGACCCGCAACTCCTCCTCAGACAAGAATTTCTTCACAGCCAACTGCGCTCGTAGAGATTCCAACCTGGAGGAATGAGTGGAGAGGTTTTCTTCAGCCTGCGTCTTGGCAGCTTCCAGCTCTTCCAGCTTCTTTCTGGCAGTGGCAAGTTTTTGCTCGTTGATTTTAATCAAGGCTTCTGCCTTGGCTATGGTGGCCCGAGCAGTGATAATAACCTGCTCTGCGCTCTGCATGACGATTTCAGATTCCTTTGAATCGCCAATCAGCCTTTGGTGGTCAGCCTGAAAATGTTGGAGATGGCGGGTCTCTTTAGCTATTTGTTCCTCCATCTCCTTCCGCTCTTGTTCTTGAGCAGCAAGAAGCCTATTCAGGGTCGCCCGAGCCTCGTGTACTGAGCTAGCATCTTCCAAGGACTTGAGCTCTTTCAAGTCACTTCCCAACTGCTCCACCAGCATCAGGCATGCCCTGGCCTGCGAAGGACCTCCAGTATGACCGATGTTCCTGATCAGATTTTCAAGAAGTACGCGGGCAAACTCGAAAGAGCTGCCCCCAGAAAGGATGTGGTCAATGCATGATCGCATGGAAGCGAAGAACTGCTGCACCATTTTACGTTCAGTTCTTCCATGATATCATTGGCTGGAGAGAATTCCGCTGACGAACTCCCGGATCCCCTTTCCACTACAGGACGAGAGGCAAAGATCAGTTCATCTTGCGCAGGAGGGATGTCAATTCATCAGAAGCTGAGATGGTTGCCGACACTTCCAGCGCAGTTGCCGTCGTAGCAGCCTCCACGGCGACTGAAATAGCAGCAAACCTGACCTCTTCGGGGCCCTCGGTCGAGGCTTGAATTGTATTGCCTTCTGGGTCGACGCTGCCGCAAGATCCTCTACCTGAGCTCCCTCAGCGCTCTCTGCAAATCACCAAAACGTCAACCATGACAATAAAAAGGAGAACATTCAAAGCATCGATATTTTCTTACCAAGCTGAGGATTCTAAGACGGCGAATTCCGGGGCAGATCTTGTAGGGTTGAGGTCTCCCCAACTTCAGTAATTGCCCTCTCTTGAGGCATTTCAGTAACAGGAGCCTCAACGCTCTCCTGCTGGGCCAGCTCTTGTATCATTTCCTCGATATGGGAGGAAGTTGCAGCCTCACTGTCCACGACCAGCCCTGTAGCATAAAGTTAAAGGAAAAACGTCAGAACCTTTCCCTAGTTAAAAGAGAAACTGGGTCAAAAAGAAAAAAATAACAATGAGAGTACCTTCAGCAGCAGCAATTGTTGCTATTGGCGAAACCGTCATAGGGTCACACCTATGTATTTCTTCCTCCGAAATATGTGAGAATTTGCTCGGATCTGGAAGAGTGGGTTCATCGCCAAAATTGACTTCATCGCCCGAATAATATTCATCCTCTCTGGATGATGAAGACGATAGATCAACACAAGAGGCCTCGGCAATCGAGACCTTGCCACCGAGTACCCCAGTAGTAGGGCTGGGGTCGACTACCCGCGAGCTGGGCATTAATACAATAGGAGACCCAAGCTGTTGTGCCTCATCTCTCCTCGCTTGAGCTGAAGAAGACCCTGGCTGAATTGAGACCCCCTGGAATCTCAACATCATCCCTTCCCACCAGGTCAACCTCGAGTTGCTCAGCCTCATCAGTCGCAGTGGGTTTATCAGCAAGCTCCCCTTCTTCTAAAATCACGGGGCCCCTGCTGCGCAATCCACGAGGACGAACAAGGGGGGTTTCGTCTTCCTTCTCCTCTTCCTCCCTCTGCTCCTCAACACCAGAAGGGACGGCCTCGGACATGGAAGCTTCAGCCGCCGAGTCTCTCCGGCCTTCTTCAGGGTCGGCTTAACTGTAGAAGTAGAGCCATGGGGACGTTTAGGCACCGCCCGTCGACGCCTTCTAGCAGGCTGCTTCTTAGGTGCTGCTGCTCTCGGCTCCACCCCTGTCTCCCCTCTGGCCTCTTTCTTAGCTACCTGGTATTCATCGATGCCTCGCATGCGCTTGTTGGACGCCAATTTGTCCTTATAGGACGCATTAATGCCCTTCATACATGAGTAATTTATTAAATATTCAGGCATCTTGCTAGCCTGGAAATACCAAGTGCAGAAACCGAGGCTCGCGTAGCAGTTAGGAGTCTTGTCAAGCAAGCGGAAAATGGCCTTTGTCCCTCCAGCCACACTGTAATACCAGGCCCGAGCACCTTCAAATAGATTCCCACTAAAGGAGAGTTTGGCGTTGGGGTTACCGACATATAGTTGATCATAACCGAATTGTCGGGCAAAACGATTCAGCATATAGGGCTCGATTGTACATGAGTTCCCTTGCCGAAAGAGCAGATACCCGGGCCGAATGTTGATAAGCCACCAGAAGACTCCCGATGGCAACCTCGTGAAGTCATCCGGACCTGCGAGGTCAGCAAATTTATCCCCATAAGATGCACCGGTAATCTGGGGGAAGCAGCGGTCGAGATGATAATTCAAAACGTTCAAAATACATTTCCGAACGTAGAACATATAGTAGTGGGACCAGCTCGAGCTCTCCAGCCGCTGCACAAAAGGGACAAACCCCTCGGATTGAGACATCGGCGTCATCGGTGAGGGGCAGTGCATAACGTACCAAGCCATTAGGTACGTATAGGGAAGCTCAATCTGGGGGTTGGGAGTCTTTATTTCGGCCTCCCCTCCGAGTCAACCTCCGGTCTACCTCCTGAGTCGATGATGGCCACCACTTTGCACAGGCTCTAAGCCAGGGCTCGTAATCCACTTTGGATTCCAGCCACCATTGCTGGAAGGAGAGCGATGGGCCTACCATAGGCCAACAAGACCGCTGGATACACCACGTCGGCAACAATCACTTCATGCGGCAGTGTCGGCACTACACAACGCTTCAACCACAGCATGAGAAAGCCCGCCAGTAATGCCCGGTCAGAAATGGGGACCCGGGCCAGATGATGGAAACTTTCAAAAATCCTATCAGGTTTGAAAGTGTCTTCATTCGACTCTGTGGTATAAGAACTCACAGAGGCATCAATCCTCTCGGCGATTTTCTCATCGGAGCTGGGAGCTAGAATGGTCACTGAGTGATCTTTCTCAGTTATACCATTAAACAGATAGCTCGCCCAAGACATCTGCTTAACTCTCCTAGTCCTCCAGGAGGTTATTTGACCGCAGATGTGAAAGTGACACAACACTTCCCAGTAAGTCTCATATATCTGAGGGCACTCTTTCCTCAAGAGATGAAGCTCCTCAGAAGTTGGAAGGTATTCTTTATAAGGGGCTTCTCCCATAACCAGCCCCGAAACTGCATATAGTTCATGCAGGGCGAGCCCCATTTCTCTGACCGGGGTGAAGAATGTCCCCGTCAAAGGGTTGTAGTGCTCCAGGATCCCATAAAAATTGTGGGAGCTTTGCGGGATGCCATACTGCACAGCCATGACCGCATGACACAATCTCACTTGTTCCAACAGAGCTCCGAGTTCGGCAAGGACAAAGCCCACCATCTTGCCCCCACCAGGACTTGTCGGAAGAATGAACCCACCCAAGCGGGCGGAAATCAACTGAAAAATCACCCCTTACCTTCATGAATTGATTATTGAAGGTAGTGCTGAGCTGAGGGGTTTTCCCTACTGGGTATTCAGACCTGAGTAAACCAGGAAATAAACCCAAAATTTCCTTACCGTCTCCGCCAGAGTGTACAGTTTTGGTGCCTAGTATGCCGAGAGAGACACTGGGGACAGATCGGGTAAGCTCCCATTCCATTGCACGGTGGACAGACATGTGCTGGAGATAGGATAAGGGATACATTCTCTCCATATTGGGAAGAAAGAATTTCCTATCCCCTATCTGGCGAAGCCACTTGTAATCGCCATCATGCAAGATGCTACCATCCTCGCCAATGTTGTCCCCAAAGAAGAAGACTGGTTTCTTTAACGAAGCACGTGAATCCGTCTCAAATTCTCCGTCGGTCATAATTTCCCGGAAGGTCCTCATGTCGACCTTAGAGATCCTCTCCCTTCGCTCCTTCGACTCGTCAGTAGTCACAGGAGCAGTCTTCTACAATACGAAGGTTAGATTGCGGTCAGCACCACCTACGTGCCCGAAGTGGCACTTTTTAGAGAGAGGATTGGAGGAATATCTCACTGCAAAAGAAAATAACACTTGATCAGAAATCTGAAAGAAAATGATTAAGTGATTACAACTCGAACGCAGAAATAAATCCAGACGCAGAGATCATCAAAATCTGCGTCCAGATCCAATGATCGCAAGGCTAGTATGGAGCCCGCGTTTTAAAAATCCAAGACTTATGAAAAATTTCTAAGTATTGGACTCAGACGCAAGGTTCGTGAGGACCAGCATCTGATTTCACAAGACGCATGAGTCATATGAAATCTGCGTCTGAATCTTTTACACTTAAAAATATTCAAAGTGTTGAATTCAAAACGCAAGGTTCATTGGGGCCCTGTGTTCAACAAATAGGTATGGACTTAAGTGGATAGAAGATGCAGAGGTTATCAAACCTGTGTCTTATCCATTAACTAAAGAACCGCACCTGAAGATCAAACACGTGCTTGAGCCCGTGTTGGCGGTTCATATTCAAAAGGATTTTAAGAGTTAAATGAACTCTATAAACCCCTTTAATGGTGGGAATCAAGTCCGATGGCTTTTTTACCTGAAATAGGGGTTTCCTGCATGGAGGAACCGCCCATTTGAGTCTCAGGAATGATGGCCTTTGAAGACGAAGCAGTATGCTTAGCCTTTGGTGCCATTGTGATCGAGGATTCGATGTTAGATGAAGGAAACGAAGAGAACAAAGAAAGTTTCTTTCTCAAACCCTAACAGATGCAAACGAAGAAGAAGGAGAGTCTAATGATGACTCTTGAAGGACTGTTGCCTTTTATAGGCACAGTGATTCGCAAAGATACGCGGCACTTGGCTCGACGCCTAATCACCGCCTGACGCGTGGACAGCGCATTTAATGTAGTGTGAAGTTCGCACGCCAAAAAGAAGATGTCCCCTCAATTCTACAGGACACGTGGCAACATACTCATGGCACGGATTTGCATCCAATAGTCGCGTCCTCATCTCTAAAGACGCGTCCCTTCGATGGACACATCTTTTCAACACGGCCAGAGTTGCGTCCGAAAAGCCGCATCTTCATTCCAAAAGACTCATCCCTCCGAAGATTGCATCTTTTCAACCCGGCCAAAGTCGCGTCTACCTCATGGAGTAACAGTCGCGTTGTCATCCCAAAAGATGCACCCCTATAGAAGGCGCGTCTTTAAAGCAGTATTACCCCTGCGTCCACAGAATTGGCGTTCAGTCCTTACTTCTGCAATTCAGTTCAACAGTACACTGGCACAAGCAGATGACTGTCCACCCCTCGTTTAAAGTACACTAACGACAAAACTCAAAGAATCGGGAGGTTTAGACTGTGTATCTAGACACTCAACACGATCAGTTTTGGCGGCTTCAAAGAGTTCTACAGTACACTCATGAAGGCTATACTCCAAACAAGATCAAGCCCAGAGCATTGTCAGTATAATCATGAGAAGGGTGAATTCAGCTAGAATCCAAAGTATTTCGAAATCCGTCTCAGCCAACTGTGGAATGTCAAAAACTTTGGAGGGGGTTCTGTAGGCTGTCTAAAAATCATTAAAGACAAGCCGTCAAAAGCAGAGTCCCAAACTCCAGACGAAGGGCTAATCATAGCCATCAAAGCAGCACCAAGGCGCGAGGGTCGAAACCCGCGTCTCAGCACCACTGCAAGCACCAAGGCGCGAGGGTCGAAACCCGCGTCTCAGCAGCACTGCAGCACCAAGGCGTGAGGGTCGAAACCCGCTACTTGTGGCGGAAACCCATTCGGGTCAGTCATATTTGAAAAAGTATGATGAAATAGCGACAACTCCTCCAAAACACGCTACAGAGTCAGCCAAGCCCCCACAAAGCAGCCCGTGGAGTGACAAAAAGAGCTTCGGTTTTTCAAAGTTCTCTCGAAAGACATCGCGGAAGGATCCACAGTACCTTATCACTTTGATGTCCTGACTCAACTGGCCAATATCCCGGTCCGAATTACTCTTTATGAGCTCCTCAAGCTATCGAAGTTAACCAGAAAAGCTCTACAAGAGGCCCTAGCTAATGCAGAGGTCTTCATGACACAGGTACCAATTGGACCACAGGAGGAAGATGTAGAGGATTGCCTCCACGCCTCCCAAAATGCTCCCTGCATTACCTTTGCGGAAGATGATATGCAAGTTAAGGGGAAACATGATCGACCCCTATACTTCACAGGGTATATTGGATCATCTGAGGTGAACCGCATTCAGGTAGATCTCGGGTCTGCATTAAGCATTATGCCTCGCTGGGTCATGCAACATCTAGGGATTCCTACTCACCGTTTGAGTGCCACCCAGACTACTATTTATGGGTTCAATGCCAATAGTACCCGTCTAATGGGGAAGATCAAGCTCAAATGCCAGATTGGGGACCTAAGGTCGGAGGTGACATGCTACGTGATAGATGCTGACACCTCCTACAATTTGTTGTTGGGACGACCATAGATTCATCGTAATTCTATCGTTCCCTCTACTCTCCACCAAGTCATGAAATACATCGACGGGAGTGGAAAGGTGCGAACGTTGATTGCCGAAAGGCATCCGTTCAAGGTGTTAGCGTCAGAAAAGGGGGATTCGATTGCAAAATTCTTTTGACTGGATAGAAGATTACAACAGATCAGTATTCCGATTACAAGGGAGGGAGGATGTTGAGTCTTGAATCCTCCCTTTGTTTAAGGCTGGGTTCTTCAAGTGGCGGTGGAGAGTGAATCTTGTTCTCCGTTGACCGGGTGAACGTTGAGATCTTCCGGGGCTCTTCTCTTCGGGTGGTTGACGGAGTAACACAGCTCTGTCGACCAAAACTCTCAAAGAGATTGTCGGCAAAGACTAACTTAAACACAGCAAGTTAGCTGAAGAGTTGGACTCTCTTTCTCTATCTCTCCTCTCTAATCGACCGACCCCTTCTCAATAACAAGCAAGGCTATTTATAGAGGTATCAGGGGTGAAGTGCCCCCTAAAAACACTCCACAATGGGGGTTAACTTCCCCGCTATGTGGGCGGTGACAGGCTCCATAACCAGGGCAGTTGCAACCGAGGCGCGGGTTTCGACCCTCGCGCCTTGATGCTGAGACGCGGGTGTCGAGCCTCGTGCATTTGCTGAGATGCGGCTGTCGAGCCTCGCGCATTTGCTGAGACGCGACTGTCGAGCCTCGCCTTGATGCTGAGATGCGGGTTTGAACCCTCGCACCTTGATGCTGAGACGCGGGTTTGAATCCTCGCGCCTTGATGTTGAGACGCGGCTGTCGAGCCTTGCCTTGATGCTGAGATGCGGGTTTGAACCCTCGCGCCTTGATGCTGAGACGCGGCTATCGAGCCTCGCCTTGATGCTGAGACGCGGGTTTGAACCCTCGCGCCTTGATGTTTGAGACGCGGCTGTCGAGCCTCGCCTTGATGCTGAGACGCAGGTTTGAACCCTCGCGCCTTGGTGCTGAGACGCGGCCAAAATTCTGCTTTTCAATGGCTTGTCTTTTAGTGATTTTTAGACATCCTACAGAACCCCCTCCAAAGCTTTCGACATTCCGCAATAAAGTGGGACGGATTTCGAAATACTTTAGACTCTAGCTGAGCGTACCCTTGTGACTGGACTGTCAATGCTCTGGGTTTGATCTTATCTGGAGTATAATCTTCGTGAGTGTACTGTGGAACTCTTTGAAGCCACCAAAGTTGATCGTATTGAGTGTATAGATGCACAGTCTAAACCTCCCCCGATTGCTTTAAGTCTGTCGTGGGTGCACTTTAAGCTAGGAGTGGACGGTCGTCTGCTTGTGCCAGTGTACTGTTGAACTGATTTGCAGAAGTAAGGACTGAACGCCAGTTCTTTTGGGACGTAGGGATAGTACTGCTTTTAAAGATGGGCGCATCTTTTGGGATGAAAACGCGACTGTTATTCCATAAGGCAGACGCGATTTTTTATCTGGGTTGGAAGGATGCGAACTTCGGAGAAACGCATCTTTTTGGAGTGAAGCCACGACTTTCTGGACGCAACAATGGCCGAGCTGAAGGGATGCGTCCATTGAAGAGGCGCGACTGTTGGGTGCGAATCCGTGCCATGCCATGAGTGCATTGCCATGTGTCCTGTGGAACCGACGGGTCACTTTCTTTTTGGCGTGCGAACTTCATGCTGCATTAAATGCACTGTCCACGCGTCAGGCAGTGATTCGACGTCGAGTCAAGCGCCGCGTATCTTTGCGAATCGTCGTGCCTATAAATGGCAACAGTCGTCGAGAGAGTCATCATTTAGTCTCTCCTTCGTCTACGAGCGCCTTTGTTAGGGTTTGAGAAAAGAGCTTCTTTGTTCTCTCTTCTTCCATCTAACATCAGATCTTTGATTCGCAATGGCACCCAAGGCTAAGCAAACTGTTTCGTCTTCAAAGGCGATTGTCGCCGAGACTCAAAGGGGCGGTTCCTCCATGCAAGAAACCCCTATCTCAGGTATAATGCTATTAGGCTTAATTTTTCGCCATTAAAAGGGTTCACAGAGTTCTTGTAACTTCTAAAAATCCCTTTTTTTGAAGGAGACCCGCCAACGCGGGCTCGGCCCCGTGTTTGATTCTCAGACACGGTCCTTGAGTTTGATAAACAAGGCGCGGGTTTGATGACCCTGCTACTTTTATCTGCTCGAGTATGCGTTTGTTGAACACAGGGCCTGAGTAAACCTTGCGTTCCGGACTCATCACTTAGAATACTTCTAATTGTGAAAGATTCGAACGCAGACTTGATTCTTGCATTTTGTGACATCAGACGCTGGTTTTCATGAATCTTGCGCCTGAGTCCAAGTACTTAGAGATTTTTCATAAGTCTTGGATTTTCAAAACGCGGACTCCATGCCGGCCTCACGGTCCTCAGGTTCGGACGCGGATTTTGACAATCTCTGCGTCTGGAATCTCTTCTGCGTCTGAATTATAGACACTTAATCGTTTTCATTTAGATTTCTGATCAAGTGTCATTTTCTTATGCAGTGCGATATTCCTCCAATCCACTCTCCAAGAAGTGCCACTTCGGGCACGTAGGTGGTGTTGACCGCGATTTAACCTTCGTGCTGCAACGGACTGCTTCCGTGACTGCTGACAAGTCGAAGGAGCGAAGGGAGAGGCTCTCCAATGTTGACCCGGTGACCCTCCGGGAGCTCTGACTGACGCGACATTCACAACGGATTCTCGCATTCCGATGAAGAAATCTGCCTTCTTCTTCGGAGACAACATTAGCGAGGGTGGCTACACCTTGCATGACGGAGATAATAAATGGCTTCGTCAGATAGAGGGTAGAAGGTACTTTCTTCTGAACATGGAGAGAATGTACTCACTATCTTATCTCCAGCATATGTTTGTCCCTCGGCCAATGGTGTGGGAGATTAGCCGACCTGTCCCCGAAGTTTCTCTCGGCACCCTGGGCTCCAGGAAGGTATATAATGCTGGTCATGAGAAGGAGGCTTTCGGCCTGTTTCCCGGGCTTCTCAGGTCCGAGCACCCAGTAGGAGAAACTCCTAAACTCGGCACCACCTTCCTCAACGTATTCATGAAAGCGGGGGGTGATTCTCCGGTCGATTTCCGTCCGCTCGGGTGGGTTCATTCCACTGAGAAGTACTGGTGGGGCGGGATGGTAAGCTTCGTCCTTGTCGATCTTGGAGGTCTGTTGGAGAATGTGGAATTGTACCAAGCGGTCAGGGCCGTACAGTATGGCATTCCACCAAGTTCTCAAAATTTCTTTGGGATCCTGGAGCGTTACAATCCTCTGACGGGGACATTTTTTACTCCGGTCGGAGAGATGGGTCTTGCCCTGCATGAGTTGCACGAAGTCTCGGGGCTGGTAATGGGGGATACTCCCTATGAGGAATACGTCCCGACCTCTGAGGAGCTTCACCTCCTGAAGAAAGAGTTTCCTCGGGTGTACGAGACTTATTGGGAGGTGTTATGTCACTTCCACATTTGCGGCCAGATAACTTCTTGGAGGACGAGGGGAGTTAAGCAGCTGTCTTGGGCAAGCTACCTGTTTAATGGTGTCAATCAGAAGGACCAATCAGTGACCCGACTGGCTCCTAACTCCGACGAAGAGATTGCCGACAGGATCAAGGCTTCTGTAGACTCCTACACCACAGAGTCGAACGAGGATACTTTCAAACCTGACACGATTTTCGAAAGTTTTCACCACCAAGCCTGGACCCCTATCTCCAATCGGGCACTGTTAGCGGCCTTCTTAATGTTGTGGTTGAAGCGTTGTGTGGTGCCGACACTGCCACATGAAGTAATCGTTGCTGATGTGGTGTATCCGGCGGTGCTCTTGGCTTTGGTAAGTCCATAGCCCTCCTCCCGGCCATGGCAGCCGGTATTCAAAGCGGGTTGCGGGCCTTAGCTCAGAGTCTATGCAGGGTAGAGAAGGTTGTCGACTCCCACGGTGAGTGATTGGTAGTGAAAAGTGCATTTTTATCATTATATTTACCATCACATTTTCATATTTTTCCTATAATTCTGCACATTTACTAATATTTTATGATTTATTGTGCGCAGGCCTCGAAATATTAAAATAAAGAAATAAAGCTTAAAAAGAAGCTCAAAAGCCCATATTCAAGCCCAATGTAAAAGTTGCAAATATCAATTGCCAAAATTACAAATACTAAGGGCAAAAGTTGCAAATACAAAGAAGAGGGAAGGATAGACTTCTATTCAACCCTAAACACTTGCAGGATGAGGAAAAAAGCCAAAGAAGAGAGTGCAAAGATAAGGAAATTCGTGGATAAAAGATTTGGGATCTAGTAACTTGCTTCCCAAGTTATATCCAAATCCAAAGATAAAGAGCCAGGATCAAACTTCCAGAAGCAAACGCCCAGATGGACGGACCAGGAGAAGTCACGCGCCAAAGCGCGTGACCATCTGCCACTACCAGGCCGCGAAAACGCGGCCCAAGCCACGTTTCCGCGGCAGTATGGTCGAGTCAGGCGATAAGGTTTTTTGGTAGAGTCATCCCGAGACTCTACCTCCTTCTGCACCTATAAATACCCCTGCAGTGCAACCGAGAAGGGCGAACAGCGAAAATACAGAGCAAATTCTAGGGTTTCTTAGGCTAACTTGTAGTTTAGGTTAGATTTTATTTTCGTTTTTCTTTTGTAAATTTTGTAACTGAGACTGGAGGAAGCTTTCATGGAGGAAGGAGTCCATGCTTGTACTGAGGTGACAGCGGTGTAAGCCTACTTTTCTTCCATTGTTAATGAAATCCACTTGAGGTTTGTTTGTGTTCTTTTATTCTTGTTTAATCTTGTGTTTCTTTTGTTCTTATTTTCTTCTATTTTCTCTCTAATGTCTTGTGAACCATGAGATCTAATTGCGTTGAGACTGCCTAGCCGAAGAAGGGCCCTTGATGGCCTATGGAGATGAACAAACCTTCGTTAGTTTGTCTTTTATTTTTGTAGTGTAGATTAAGAAGGTGGACGATCCTATACGCCATACTTGTACGCCTTCCAAGACAAGGTAAGTCATCGCACGGATCAAAGGTAAGCAAGGTAGAAGAGGAATGTATGTATAGTTTTCTTTCTTTCTAATTCTAGTTTAGATCTCCATCTCTCTCAAATTTACTTTTCACGTTCTCATTGTAAATATCATATACCATTGTAAGTAATAAAAGAAAATAATTTTTAGAGAATCTTACTTAAACGCTTCCATCGCTAGTCCCTCCCTGAAGATCACGACCCGCATAGCCACTGCTACCGCGGATTCGAATTGAGAACCTTGCACAACTTGTTCTTAAATCTAACATTCTTTATTTTGTTGCACAGGTAAATCTCAATCAAAATTTTGGCGCCGTTGCCGGGGAGAGACGGTAAGTTTATCTCTAAAAATTTTTTTTTAATTATTAACTAATTCTTTTATTCTTTCTATTTGCAGGTTTGGAGAACAGGAAACAGCAGAAGTGGACATATAGCAACTCTGTGCCTCTGCCCTCGAAGGCAGAGCATCAGAGCCTACTACAGTGCTGCGGATCCGCGGCAATAGCCGCGTTTCCGCGACCTTAGTAGTTCATTACTGTCAGATCTTTCTGCAGGTTGCTACAAATTGCAAGATTTGTTTTCTGCTCTGTTAAAATTTGTTCTGTGATAAACCTGTATACTGGTAATTAATCAACAGTAAAATATTTGTTGAAAAAGATAAAAAATTGATTAGACGTTTGCATCCTAGGCACGTGTCTTTTCAATTCCTTTATTTTACTGTTGAAGAGTGCTGGAGCAAGGTACGTTCGCATTGCATGTAGAATAGGACTCATCTCTTGGTTGATTTCCATGCTTTGAGTGAATCTTATTTACATATTTTGTACACTTGCACAAATTTATTCTAAGGGCATAACCCATTAACAAGATAAGGTGGGGATTTCATCACCCTTGGCCCAAAAATCATATTCCAAGCACTCACTAACCCAAGCCTAACTAAAAATTAGTAGACGTTGGCCCTAGGGACATCTCGGACTCAATTAGGAGATTATCCTAAGGGGGAACGGTGTTGAAATTTGACTCCTGCCAAATCAATGTCTAGGAAGGGGATTGAGGGCCGAAAGCCCGAAGATTGGTGGTTATTTAATTAAGGAACGTCTTTGACGGAAAACCTCCCACCAATCTTGTCCTGACCTGGCTGATTAACTTGTGGTCAAAGTCTGCACCCTACCTCCCGTGGACAGTCTAACCAGTTAAGAGTCGTCTAGGTCATAGGTCTACCCTAACTTAGGTTAGAATTTTTTTTAATTTTCTTTTTGTTTGCTTATTTGTTTGTTTTTTTTCTTTGTTTGTGTTTGTGTGATATAGCCTATAGCAACAATTTTTTCAAGTTTAATGAGAATCCATATTACACACCAACCTCTTATTCGGATATTACCAACCCGGCATATCATAATTTTGACCAACCTAGTGTGCCAGATTGGTCTTATCCGAATCATTACATGCCCCAGTCCCAATACTATGAACAAGATTGGAATAATCATCACTACTCTTCACAGAGTCAATGGGGATTCAACACCCCTGAGCCATATGGTCAACCACCTGTTCAACCATTATCTTCATATACGTCTCTTCCCACATCACCAAGGTTTCAGTCCACCATTGATCTATTCGATGGGTTAGAAGAAAAAGTGGATCGGTTGCAAGATATAATGAATGATCAAATTTCTAGACTTTCAAACATTCTTGAGCAAGTTGATAGGAACCAAGAATCATTCTGTCTAGAAGACCTTGATCAAAATTCAATTTCATCACATCAATATGAACTTGCTCAACCCCAATCCTTGGACAAATTGGCTAGTTTTAATTTCAATGAGATTGAATTAGATTGTGAATGTGAACCCGATCCCCAACTTTGCGATTCAGTTTCCATTTTCGAATCTATGTTGACGTCGGTATCCTTACCCAATCTGGACCAATTTTCTGAGCCAACATTTATTCCCGAACCCATAGATCATGAAATTGAATCACCCATTTTTGATGATCATCATATTGAACTTGACCAATTTCATGCTTTTGAAAGTCCCATTGACAAATTGGCAAGTTCTCATTTTTATGAGATTGAACCTAATGAAATATGTGACCTAGATTCTCAAATCTACGATCAAGTTCAAATTTCCGAATCATTATTGACTCCTGTTTTGTTACCCAACTTAGGTAATATTTTAGAGTCAGTTTTGATTCCCACACCTATCATTCCTGAACTTGAATCACCAATATTGAGTCAAATTCCATTGTGGGAAGATGATTGTGGACTTGAGTTTCAACTTCTTGACTTGGACACACTTCTTGAAACAAGCTCGACTCCTGAACCCTTACTTGATTTAAGTTTCTTTCCTGAGTCGGTATTCGTTCCTGAACCTATCATTCTTGAGTCCAAGTCAACCATTCTACCAAGTCACATTCTTTTGTTGGACATAGGTATAGACCATGACTCTGTGATGATTTTCCAGGACTGGTCATGTAAAGGAAGTAAGTTTCACGAGAGGATCTTCCATGATCCTATTCATACTGGGGACTGTAAATATGTAAATAAAAAAGAGGTCAATAAAAGTAGGTCCCGTGAACTACCACATTATCTTGATTGGGTAGCAACGCTTGGCCCAATTAGACCACCACCGGAACCACCACCTTGAGGTAACTTCTGCCTTCCCTTCTTCTTTTTCATGCATATATGCATTCATTCATACATTGAGGACAATGCATGAGATAAGTGTGGGGGTAGGCTTTACTAACATACTAACATAGGTAGAAACTAACCAAAATTTGTTAATAAAAAAATTATAAAAAGGAAATATTTTGACTTATCTTTTGAAAGAAATCTAAGTTAGTCTTAAGAATTAGGAAAATCATGATTAGAATTTCTAAAAATTTGATCAAAATATATAAATTGTTGAATTTTTAGGTATAGGAGGAGAAATTGAATAAGTAGTTAGTCTTAATTTTTACCTTAATGAAACATGCATACCTAATGCATATCAAGGATTCTAAGACAAAGACCTTTGTGCCTCATAAAAAATTTTATTAAAAAAAATATAATAAAATATTTTCACCAATTAAGCTAGATACATGTGCCTCATGAAGCATAAGTATTCATGCCTAAAGGTGAGTAAATAATATAAAGTTCTTAGTTTTGGGGCCTAGTTCACTCGAATTTGAGTTCGTGGGGTGTTTTCTCACCCGGTGCCCTAAAACCGACCGGTTTGGGAGCCACCGACTTTAAGTTCACTACATGGGTGGATTAGAAAGCCTAAGAAAACTAAGGAAAATTACTCATATATGTATTAACACATCTAATAGTCAATTAGTTAGGTATGAGAGCCTCAAGAAGCCTTCATGCTTACACGAAAGAAAATTAGATGAGTTATATATATTATAAAAAAAAATAACAATAAAGAGGCATGAGAGTCCAAGTTAAGGAATTCCTAGTAAAAATTCACAAGGATGCATATGACTTAGGGTAACGAAAAAGACTATACAAACATTCAATTTTGACCCTTACCTAAAAAGGAAAACAATTTGCTATATAAAGACTAAGTTTAAGAATGAATATAAATGAGGATCCTAAAAACTTATAGATTACTTAGTCTTTTCAAACATATTTCAAATATTTTCCTTTTTATGGATTTTGTGGGTGCAATCCGCTGAAAACCCTCACGAGACAACACTCGTCCTCTAGGGTAACCTAGAGGTTTAACGGCTAGTTGCACATGCTAAGTGCAACCGTGATTCCTACGAAAGTGAGTTAGGTTAGATTAATTTTTCTTCTTTTTCTCTTTGATTTTTACTCGAGGACGAGCAAAAAGATAAGTGTGGGGGTGTGATTGGTAGTGAAAAGTGCATTTTTATCATTATATTTACCATCACATTTTCATATTTTTTCCTATAATTCTGCATATTTACTAATATTTTATAATTTATTGTGTGCAGGCCTTGAAATATTAAAATAAAGAAATAAAGCCTAAAAAGAAGCCCAAAAGCCCATATTCAAGCCCAATGTAAAAGTTGCAAATATCAATTGCCAAAATTGCAAATACTAAGGGCAAAAGTTGCAAATACAAAGAAGAGGGAAGGATAGACTTCTATTCAACCCTAAACACTTGCAGGATGAGGATAAAAGCCAAAGAAGAGAGTGCAAAGATAAGAAAATTCATGGATAAAAGATTTGGGATCTAGTAACTTGCTTCCCAGTTATATCCAAATTCAAAGATAAAGAGCCAGGATCAAACTTCCAGAAGCAAACGCCCAGATGGACGGACCAGGAGAAGCCACCGCCAAAGCGCGTGACCATCTGCCACTACCAGGCCGCGAAAACGCGGCCCAAACCGCGTTTTTGCGGCATTATGGTCGAGTTAGGTGATAAGGTTTTTTGGTAGAGTCGTCCCGGGACTCTACCTCCTTCTGCACCTATAAATACCCCTGCAGTGCAACCGAGAAGGGCGAACAGCGAAAATACAGAGCAAATTCTAGGGTTTCTTAGGCTAACTTGTAGTTTAGGTTAGATTTTATTTTCGTTTTTCTTTTGTAAATTTTGTAACTGATAGTGGTGGAAGCTTTCATGGAGGAAGGAGTCCATGCTTGCATTGAGGTGACAGCGGTGTAAGCCTACTTTTCTTCCATTGTTAATGAAATCCACTTGAGGTTTGTTTGTGTTCTTTTATTCTTGTTTAATCTTGTGTTTCTTTTGTTCTTGTTTTCTTCTATTTTCTCTCTAATGTCTTGTGAACCATGAGACCCAATTGCGTTGAGACTGCCTAGCCGAAGAAGAGCCCTTGATGGCCTATGGAGATGAACAAACCTTCGTTAGTTTGTCTTTTATTTTCGTAGTGTAGATTAAGAAGGTGGACGATCCTATACGCCATACTTGTACACCTTCCAAGACAAGGTAAGTCATCGCACGGATCAAAGGTAAGCAAGGTAGAAGAGGTATGTATGTATAGTTTTCTTTCTTTCTAATTCTAGTTTAGATCTCCATCTCTCTCAAATTTACTTTTCACCTTCTCATTGTAAATATCATATACCATTGTAAATAATAAAAGAATATAATTTTTAGAGAATCTTACTTAAACGCTTCCATCGCTAGTCCCTCCCTGAGGATCACGACCCGCATAGCCACTGCTACCGCGGATTCGAATTGAGAACCTTGCACAACTTGTTCTTAAATCTAACATTCTTTATTTTGTTGCACAGGTAAATCTCAATCAGTGAGCCGATTGTTGACTCAGAGGGGAGGCCGATAGTAAAGCGTCCCAACCCTCGGGTTGAGCTTCCCTACACGTACCTAATGGCTTGGTACGTTATGCACTATCCCTCTCTGATGACGCCGGTGTCTTGGTGTGAGGGATTTATCCCTTTCGTACAGCGGTTGGAGAGTTCAAGCTAGTGTAATACTTATATGTACTACATTCGGAAGTGCATTCTAGCTGCTTCGAACTACCAGCTCAATCGCTGCTTCCCCGAGATTACTGGTGCATCTTATGGGGACCAATTTGCCGACCTGGTGGGTCCAGACAACTTCACGAGGCTGTCGTCGGGAGTTTTCTGCTGGCTGATCAATATTCGGCCTGGGTATGTGCTTTTTCGGCAAGGGAATTCGTGCACAATCGAGCCGTACATGCCGAATCGCTTCGCCCGATAGTTCGGCTATGATCAGTTATATGTCGGCAACCCCAATGCTCATCTCGCCTTTAGTGGGAATTTGTTTGAAGGTGCTCGGGCTTGGTATTATAGCGTGGCTGGAGGGACGGAAGCGCTTTTTCATCTGCCTCCCAAGGGACCGAAAGGCTGTACAAGCCTTAGCTTCTGCACCTGGTACTTCCAAGCCAACCAAATGCCTGACTTCTCACCAGAGTACTCATGCATTGAGAGTATCAATGCCTCTTACGAAGCAAAGTCGGCGTCCAAAAAGCACTGGTGAGGCGTCGATGAATATCGGGCGGCTCAAAAGGAGGCCAGAAGGGTGTCAAGGGGGGAGCCGAGAGCAGCAAAGGGTCGACAGGCAGTACATAAGCGTCCTCAGGGCTCTACTTCCATCATTGAGCCTGCCCCCAAGAAGGCCCGGAGAGATTTGACGGGCGAAGTTTCCTTGTCCGAGGCCATCCCTTATAGTGTTGAGGAGCAGAGGGAAGAAAATGAGGAGGATAGTGCCCCTCTTGTTCGCACTCGTGGATTGCGCAGCAGGGGCCCCGCATTCTTAGAAGAAGGGGAATTTGCTGACGAACCCACCGCCGCTGACGAACCCACCTCAGCTGATGAAGCTGAGCAGCTCGAAGTTGACCTGATGAGCAGGGATGACGTTGAGATTCCAGGGGTCTCAACTCAGACTGGGTCTTCTTCGGCTCAAGAGAGGAGGGATGAGGTACAACAGCCCGGGTCCCTGGTATTTTAATGCCCAGCTCACGAGTAATTGACCCCAGCCCTACCACTGGGGTATTTGGCGGCAAGGCCCCGATTGCCGAGGCTTCTCGCGTTGAACTATCGTCCTCATCATCCGGAGAGGATAGATATGATTCAGGCGATGAGGTCGATTTTGGCGATGAACCTGTTCTTCCGGATCCGAGTAAATTCTCACATATCACGGAGGAGGAAATATACAGGTGTGATCCGGTGACGGCGTCGTCACTAGCGGCAACTGCTCCTGCTGAAGGTACTCTCTTTGTCTTTTTGACCCAGTTGCCCTTTTTAACTAGGAAAAGGTTCTCTGACGTCCTCCCTTTATGCTGCAGGGTTGGCTGCGGACAGCGAGGCTACGACTTCCTCGCATATCGAGGAGATGGTGCAGGAGCTGGTCCAGCAGGGAAGAGTTGAGGCTCCAGTTACCGAGATGCCTAAAGAGAAGGCAACCATTAAAGTCGGGGGGACCTCAACTCTGCAAGGTTCGCCCCAGAATTCGCCGTCTTTGAACCCCCAACTTGGTAAGAAAATATTGATGCTTTGAATATTTTCCTTTTACCGTCGTGGCTGATGTTCTGGTAATTTGCAGAGAGCACCGAGGAAGCTCAGGTAGAAGATTTGTCAGTCAGTGCCTATTCGGAAGGCCGTACAGCTCAAGCCTCGACCGAAGGCCCTGAAGCGGTCAAGCTTGCAGTTACTTCATCCGTCGTGGAGGTTTCTACAGACGTAGTAGCCCAGCAGCGCCGGCGGTTACTCTTGCTTCTGCCGCACCTGTCATTAGCCCGATTCCTGTACCGGAAGAATCGGTTTACGTCCCTCGCCCCGTGATGGAAAGGGGATCGGGGAGCACTTCAGCGAAATTCTTCCCAGGCGGTGATACCATGGGGGAGCTGGTGCGTCAAGTGGTGTAGCAGTTTTTTGCCTCCATGCGATCATGTATTGATCTCATCCTATCTGGGAATAGCTCCTTCGAATTCGCCCGAATGTTTCTCGAAAATCTGGTCGAGAACATCAATTTAGCCGGAGGCCCTTCACAAGCCAAGGCGTGTCTGCTGCTGGTGGAGCAGTTGGGACATGACTTGAAAAAGCTTAGATCTCTGGAGAATGCTGGCTCATTTCACGAGGCCCAGGAAACTCTGACAAGGCTCCTTGCTGCTCAAGAGCAAGAGCGAAGGGAGATGGAAGAAAGGATAGCTGAAAGGATCCGTCTTCTCCAATGTTTCCGGCTGACCATCGAAAGCTAACTGTCGAGTCAAAGGAGTCCGAGATGGTTATGCAGGGTGCGAAGCGGGTTATCCTCGATGTTCGAGCTACCATAGCCAGAGCTGAGGCCTTGATTGATATCAATGAACAGAAGTTTGCCACTTCCGAAAAGAGGCTAGCGGAGTTAGAGGCTGCCAAGGCGCAAGTTGAAGAAAACCTCTATGTTAGTTCCTCCGAGCTGGAATCCCTACGAGTGTAGCTGGCTGCGCAGAGATTTTTATCCGAGGAGGAGCTGCGGGCTCAGGCTCTCATGGAAGCTGAGAAGGCGCGTCAACATGAGATGCATCGCCTCAGAGAACAAATCCGTTCTTTGGTGAACTAGGATTTTTAGCCTTCTCCTTCTTTTTCTTTTGTAAAGAAAAGGACACTCTATTAACCAAGAGTGTTTGTATTTATTTTTACCATTTTTGAATAAAAATTTTTGTTCCACCTTCATTGCCTCGCTGTAGATGAATCCAACCTCTCAATTGCAGTCTTTGGTTGTGCTCTCTGACTGACTGTGAATAACAAACTTAGGTAGAACTAAGTTCTTTTAATAGGACGCGGCGCCGTTTCAAAGAGAGATGCGGTTCTGAGGAACGCGACTTTGACCTGCCAGTGAAGACGCGGTTCAAGTTGACGCGAAAGACGCAGCTTTAAGTGTGACTTACTGGCCGCAGTCCTTAACTTTATCCAGGCGCAGGAATCAGGATGCATCAAAAATGTGGTCTCACACTCCTTAAAACTGGCGCAGACATATAAGAGGACGCGACGCTGGGTCTTTGACCCGGTGCAAATCCATCATCATCTCGCCATGTCGACGCAGCTCCAAGATACCTGTGAATGTGATAAGCCTTCTCTGCTGAAGACTCAAGCCTCAGGACGCAGCTTCCTCTTATTATGCGCTTTCCCCACTGAGACCCCCATAATGGGTCCCCTTTGTTGATGGACGCAGTTTTGAATCACTCCGAGAGACGCGGAGAGTTTTCTTAAAGAGGACGCCGTTTTTTTTTTTGAAAAAGGGACGAGGGTTCCTGAACGCGGCTCTCATGCCTGCGTTTTGGTGCAACTTCCCAGCCGTTACATGCAGCCTGTCATAAAGATTTTATCGGATCTTTAAACGTCAAATCGTTGTTGACGATTGGGGACTCGCACCATTCGATGTTTCCCGGAACGACCATCCACGCGTCGGCTCTTCATTGGGCTTGGGTGTTAATGCCTTTTAATGCAAAACCGGCGCTGGCGGTTGGAGATCTGCGTCTTCGACGCTTCCCGAAGCGACGCTCCACGCATCAGCCTTCTATTGGACTTTGACACTCGTGCAGTCATTAAGGCTGACAGTTCTGATTAGTGAGCCATTAATTATGGGCATTATAGTTCGCCTATAAATAGGGCTTACCCCCTTTAGCCGTCCATTACTAAAACTGCCTTCTTTTGAAAGCGAGTGCTCTAAGAGATTCTATCTTCTCCCTTCAAGGACTTTACCAGGGGCTTGCCTCCATGGATGAAGATGACCCAGAGCTTTCATGCTTCTGTTTGGTCTCTTTAGAAGATTACCACTGTCAAGTGATTTCAATAACAGAAAGCATCTCCTTGAGCACCTTTTATGTCTGCGCTTCGATGCAGAGAGTTCAACTCTTAATAGAGGCCTCTACGGGTACGCCGTCCCGACTTGCCATGATATTTTTAGTCTGACTATGTTTGAATTTTGATATCTCTTAAAGAGATTCATCATCTGGATTTTCTCCTGAAGTCAGTTGGTGCCTTCCTCTTTTGGAAGTTGCGCCATTGACTTAAACTTCTCTGGACGGGAGTATAATAGACTTAGGCACCTGGCCGCAGGCTTTGCATATAGAGCTCGCGTCTTGAGGCTGTCGACTTAGGAGAATCTCAACTCAGACTGGAGGTCTCAGGCCTGAATCTTGCAACTCCTGTTCATCCAACAGGGAGACGGCAATTTTCGCGTCTGATTCTCTTTGCGTCTTGCATCTTAGACGTGGGTGTGGAACTAGATCGCGTTCAAATTCCGTGTATATCATAGCTTTGATTCGCGTCTGTTTCTGCCTCTACAGAAGTTTGGCTCTCTGCGTGGGCCATTCCTGCGTCTGAAGTCCTCAGCAATAGCTGCGTCTGTCACTTAGTGTTTTCTGTCGAAGTACACTAAGCTTCAGATTTTCTAATTTTGTTGCTTCTTACAAGTAGGCTTGATCATCCTTTCTCATGTTCGCTGGGCCCCTGGGAGAATATTTCGGCCAGCGAACTTGTTCGATGTTCGTCCACAAGGGAAGAAATCATGGTCCCCGTCGTCCGCAAGGGCAGAAATCATGGTCCCTGACGGGGACTTAACCCTCGCCAAGATCTCTTCGGACGCGATGCACCAGTCATGCTTGCGGGCATGGCATGGTTAGAGTGAGTATGGCGGCGGGGGTATCGGTGGATATAGTGGTGGGTAGCATCCCCTTTGAGGTCTCAAAACCTCCTTTTTACCCCAGAAGTGACATCGAGGAAAGCTTTATGCTCATTGGATGACTTTCTGGAGGTAGAGATGTTCATCAACGAAGGATCATACCCCCACTTCGGATGGTCAGGTGGAATCAGAAGATTCTGCTGCCTTTCGACCTCAAGAAACACCATTATTCTCGGTCAACCAGAGACTTCTTCGATGTTTACATCATGCATCTTGGTGCAACCAGCTTCTGATCGTCGCCGCAGTGTTCGATTCTATTTTGGCGCCTTTCCAAACATCTTGTACTTGGAATCAAACGCAGCTTTAAGGAGTGAGTGCAACCTCTGAGAGAGAGAGGGACTTCTTTGTACTCCCGTATTGTAATACTCAATCTTATTGTATAAGAGAGCGTTTTGTATCACTTTCATATGCCTGGATATAAATAAAAGTGACACTTTTCTTTTTGTCTCTTCTATTGTCTTGAACTCTCTCGTTTCTTTTTAGTCAGACGCATAGAAGCAAAGAATCTTTGGCTGTCAAAACTATGATGATAATTTTAACAAGTCAAATTTTGTGGAAAAAGATCCCATTTCAGGAACCCCACAATACTGTCAGAGGTGTAATATTAACTTGACAGAGATAGAATAATTTTGTGGACCTGCCACTCTATAAAGGAGAGTGACAGGTGGGATTTGTACCCCCAGGGAAGATGAACTTTTATCAGAGGTTTGGGATTAACTTGATTAAGATCAGCTGGGGAGTTAATGAAAACACTGTTTAATGGTGTAGTGTTAACCTGACAATGTTTTTTTAGTAGACTTGTTGTTCTGTTGGGGAGAATAACAAGTGAGACCAGACTCGCGGGGAATCTAGGAAAGTCTTTACCGTTAGAGGTGTGATATTAACTTAACGGGTTGAATGTAGTCTTGTCAGAAGTGTGATGTTAACTCGACAAGAATGTAAGTCAGAGGTGTGATATTAACTTGACTCAGAAACATTTCAGTTTTCGCTTAGGAAAATCAAAAGTGTCACTATCATAGGTGTAATGTTTAACTTGACAATGAGGGTAATGCTAGAGGTGTAATTTTGAACTTGGCATTAGTCATCTCGACTTCAGCGAGGAAGTCCGAGGAAAAGTCATGGCCATAAGTGTATTGTTGAACTTAGGCGATGACCTAGATGCTAGAGGTGTAGTGTTAAACTAGCATTGTTTATTTCAGCTTCGATATGGAAGTCTGAAGAAAAGATGACTGTCAGAGGTGTAATATTAACTTGACAGAAACTCGATGTACTATTTTAGAAGTATAATGTTAACTTAACAGTAATTTGTCAGAGGTGTGGTATTAACTTGGTAGAAATTGATTTGCGACATGAGCAATTTGAAGACCTGTCATTCTATTGATGAGAATTGACAAGTAAAGTTTGAAGAGCCAGAGGTATAATGTTAACTTGGCAAGTTTGAAGTCTTGCTGCTCCACGTAGAGTTGACAAGTAAAGTTTGTACTCGACAAGGAGTATTGAGAGTTTTCATTACCAGAGGTATAGTGTTAACGTAGCAATAATTGTATTTTCTAGACCTACCATTCTGTGGATGAGAATTGGTAAGGGATTTTTGGAGGGAAGAGCGGAACTACATCCACTTAGGATTTTTAGCAAACCCTCAGCTGTCAACGGATTTGAGGTGCCTTTACCAACTACCGTTTAAGTTGGGCTAGCCATGCTATTCCCCTCAGCATAGTGAGTTGTCGAAGACCTATGTTGGGCTTATAAGCCAACATTTTCCTCTACCCTTAACCGTTAAAGGTGTTGGATCAAATGGGAACATGTCCCTTAGGATTTTTAGCAAATCCTCAGCTATCAACGGGTTTGATATGTCTTTACCAACTGCCTTTTGAGTTGGGCTAGCCATGCTATTCCCCTCAGCATAGTGAGTTGTCGAAGACTTATGTTGGGCTTATAAGCCAACATTTTCCTCTATCCTTAACCGTTTAAAGGTGTTGGATCAAATGAAGAAGCTCTTCTTGTTTTAATCAGAGGTGAACTTTTAACTTGATCGGTAGAGGAGTACTATTAAGGATAGTACTTCTTGAGGAACCTGCCATTGATTGGCATCATGAGCGTATCGCCATTTGAGGTTATGAGGTGATATGATCTATTTGAGTAGACTGACTCTACTACAAATGGTCCTTCCCATTTGGGCTGGAATTTTCCTTTTGTCTTGTGTGTCATCACCATAGGTCGTCTGACAGCTAAGACAAGATCACCTTTCTTGAAAGTCCGTACCTTAACTTTCTTGTTGAAGGGTCTGGTAATTCGAGCTTGGTAAAGCTCGATTTGTTGTTGGGCCTGCAGACGCTTATCGTCTAAGGCCTCTAATTCCTGGAGTTGCTGTCGATGCTTCTCTTCTGTTGTCATTTCTGCTGTCAAGGTAACGCGTAGAGATGAAATTTGGATTTTCAATGGAAGCACGGCTTCACACCCATATACCAAAGAAAATGGCGTAGCTTTAGTCGGGGTTCGTACAGTTGTGCGATAGGCCCATAAGAATTCACCTAGCTTGTCGTCTCAGTCACGTTGACTTTTCGAGACGAATTTCTTGAGGAGCTTGCCAATGGTCTTGTTGAAAGCTTCTGCGAGACCATTAGCGGCGGGGTAGTATGCCGTTGAGGATACACTCTGGATTCTGAACTTAGCGCAGAATCTCTGGAAAGCCTGGCTGATGAACTGGGGTCCGTTGTCATGGACAATTCGCCGAGGTACACCGAAACGGTAAATGACGTGATATTTCACGAACTTGATCACGTCAGATGACTTCACCTCCTTCCATTTGGAGAAGTAATCAGTTATTGCCAAAATAAACCGATGTCCTTTTGATGACGGCGGGCTGATAGGGCCAACTACGTCCATCCCCCACATTTCGAATGGCCAGGTAGAGGTCGTAGAGTGAAGGTACCCTGGTGCTTGATGGATGAAATCGCCATGTACTTGGCAGGAGTGACATCTTTTGGCATAGGTGACGGCGTCAGCAATCATCTTGGGCCAATAATATCCCAGCCTTTGGAGTTGGTATGCAAGTTTTGGGCCAGGTTGATGGGCTCCACACATACCGTCATGAGCTTCTTTTAATATTTCCTGTGCCTCCTTTGGTGAAAGGCAGCGGAGCAAGATCACGTCATGCGATCGACGATACAATATTCGCGTGATCGCATTATAGTAGAATTTGGGGGCTTTCCTTCGAATGGCAGCCGCTTCTTTGGTGTCCTAAGGCAGGATGCCGTACAAGACATAATCAATGTAGGGGAATCGCTAGTCTCTAAGCTCTAGATCAATTGACAATTCAAGCGCTTCTTTGTTTTGAGAATCTCCTGTTGGCTCCGGGTAGTCCTCAAGAACAATTCTCAGACAATACAGGTCATGGCTGTGGACAAATATTTTCTCCACTGCTCCGGCCGGTAGAGCTAAAGAGGCAACGAGGGATGCTAGTGCATCTGCATGCGCATTTTGCTTGCGTGGTACATAGTCGATGTAGAAGTTTGTAAACCTCCCAGCCATGTGGACAGTTGCGTTGTAATAGGGTACTAGGTCTTCATGTCTGACTTCGTACTCCCCGCGAACCTGGCTAACGATGAGTTTGGAGTCACCGTATGCCTCGAGATTTTTAACGCCAATCTCATCGGCGAGTTGCATCCCAATCAAAAGAGCATTGTACTCCGCCACATTGTTGGAACACGGCTCAGTTAATGAGACAGCTCGAGGAATCACATAGTTCTGTGGGGAGACGAGTACTACTCCTACCCCTGCCACTATGTGTCCTTTTGGGCTTGTTCTTGATGCACCATCAAAGAAAAGTTGCCACACCTGCCTTTCAAAGGATGTCTGGGTCTGGCAGGCTTCAGCGACCTCATCTGGGAGATCGTCGTAAAGTTTGGTTGCCCTCGGATCTGGATGCTCAGCCAGGAAATCTGTCACCGCTTGTCCTTTAATGGCCTTCTGTGGTGAAAAGTGCATTTCATATTGAGATAACAATATGGCCCATTTTGCCAGTCGGCCATTTAGCGATGAAGGCTTTGTCATAAGTAACCTCAAGGGGTTGACTTTTGATATGATATTTATTGTTTGGCCTGCCAGATAGTGTCGCATTTTCTGAATGGCGAACACCAGTGCCAAACATTCCTTCTCGATCGGGTTGTACCGATGTTCGGCTCCGATTATTATTCTACTCAGATAGTAGATCGCTTGCTCTCGTCCTTGATCATCATTCTGAGCTAGTAGAGCTCCCAAAGAATGATACATTGCTCGGACGTATACCAGGAAAGGTTTTCCGGATATCGGAGCTGCAAGGACTGGTGGTTGTGTGAGGTATTGCTTGATTTCCTCAAATGCTTGTTGGCAAGCGTCGTCCCAAATGAACGAAACACCCTTCTTCATTAGTTTAGCGAAGGGTTGGCATCTTCCGGAGAGATTTGAGATAAACCTGCGAATGTACGCCAATCGTCCTTGCAATCCCCTGAGTTCCTTGAGATTTCTCGGAGGTTGCATCTCCTGGATAGCGAGAACCTTTTCTGGGTCCACATGAATCCCCGTGGAGGTTACAACAAATCCTAAGAATTTGCCACTAGCCACCCCCAGGAAGGACTTGGTGGGGTTCATCTTCAATTGATGAGCCCGAATGATACCAAAGACAGCTTTCAGGTCAGATATGTGATCACCTTTAGCGCGGCTTTTTACCGCAATGTCATCAACATAACATTCCACTATTTTGTGCATTTGCTGATGGAAAATGGCATTCATGGCCCTTTGATATGTTGCCCCTGCATTCTTCAGTTCGAAGGGCATGACGGTGTAGCAGTAGACCCCTAGTGGTGTTCTGAAGGAGGTATGCTTTTCGTCGTCAGGATACATTTTGATTTGATTATATCCTGAGAATCCGTCCATGAAGGACATTCGTTCGAATCCACATGTATTATCAATCATGACATCTGTGATTGGCAGTGGGAATTCGTCCTTGGGACAGGCCTTGTTCAGATCACGAAAATCGATGCAGATTCGGATCTTTCTGTTCTTCTTGGCAACGGGGACAATGTTGGCTACCCAGTCGGGGTGTTGTTCTTCCCTGATGAAGCCAGAATCTATAAGCTTTCTGACTTCTGATTGAATCGCCTCCATTATCTCTGGGCGGAATCGTCGCTGTTGTTGTTTGACAGGCTTTACGTCCGAATTGATGTTGAGGCGGTGCATAGCCACTTGAGGATCAAGTCCGGGCATGTCTTCGTAATTCCAGGCGAAGACGTCTATATACTCTTGTACAAGAGATATTAGATCCTTTTTCTCCGAAGGTGACAGGCCGTCACTCATGAAGATGGGCTTAGGATTAGCCTCATCCCCCAGATTAATCTGAACAACCTTGTCTTCTGTGGTGGCTCTCGCTGTTCAAAGCGGGTATCCCAAAGAGTATTTAAATGTTTGATCCAAGGATCTGTATCGGATTGGATCATTTCTTCATCTCCGTCTTCCAGGTGGCTTGTTGAAACCTGTAAGATCACCTAGAGGGGGGGTGAATAGGTGATGGCTAATCTAATGGTCACTTATGAACAAATAATGCGGAATTAAAACTAAGTAGACCAAATTAAACTTCTTTTAATTTAAACACTTATGTATAACACAAGAGTGTTGCCGAATTCCCCTTGCGAGGCTCTGGACAAGCTCCTCTAGATTCCCCTTGAATGGGTTGAGGTGCCGCGTTGGCTCTCTTGGTTGAATACTAGTGTTAACAACAATCCCACGCAATTATATATCAATTAAGCACAAGGGTATATATCATGCATATATAAGATGAACACAATAAATTGAATGCAAGATATAAAATAGAGACAAAAGAGAAAGAGGGAAGAGTAAGCAATCGCAAACACAAAGGGTTTGTTTCGAGGTTCGAGCACACTTGCTCTACATCCCCGCCTTCGACACACGAAGGATTTCCACTATGCAAGATCCCACCGATCTCTCCTCGTGCCGTACACCTACAAACCCTCGGACTCCCAAGTCCCGTACACACGCAAGCCCCCTAAGCTTGCCGAGGCCGCACCTCGAACCACCAAGAGTTCACAACCGAACTCCAACCACAACGAGCACACTTGCCCGCTTCCTCAAAGTACAAAGAAAGGATCTCTTTGATGATCACAACACTTGATCACCTAAAGAGCACTCTCACTACAACACACCTATAGGAATATCTAGCAATGGATAGCTCAAGTGTGGTGTGAGAAAATCAAGGAAAGAAAGCTATGGAGGAAAACTCAAGAATCACTTTAACACTCTCTTAATAAAAACTCTTCCTTTTGATTGGAAGTATTTGCACTTAAATCTTATGGAGAAACTCTTCTAAAAGTATCAGAAAAACTGCTCAAGAAATCTCCAAAATCTTACCTCAAAACAATTGACAAAACCCCCTTTTATAGGCTGCCAGAAAATAGAGCCGTTGGGGCTGTGTCAGTGCTGTCGGTCGACCGCCGGTCGACCGGCCAACGGTCATTTTTCTGACCGTTGCAGCCACCGGTCGACCGGCTCGGTCGACCGATAACCTGGAATGAACTGTCGGTCGACCTATCGGTCGACTGGACATTTCCAGAGAGCAAACTCTCTTGGTCGGTCGACCGACCCGGTCGACCGGCCACTGTGCTGACAACGTGCACAGGGCTGTGCACATCGGTCGACCGGACCGGTCGACCGGTTTGGCCTGTCAGCCAGTCTCCAGGTCAGAAAACAGGATTTAAAAATCTTTTATAAAATCCTAAAAATACATAGAAATTCTACAAAAATAGTTTTACCAATATACTTGAAAGAACAAACATGCTTGCACAAAATCAAGACATGTTATAGATGTTTTGGTCTATTTTTGTAACTTGGAAATATTAGCTCAATAACCAAAATGTATTTTTCCAAAACATGTTTTTCCAAACTTGTTTTTCTAAATCTTCATCAAATACAAAAACAAGATATTTGAGTTCATTTTAAAGCATAGTGTATATGGATATGATCCACTACACAATCAATAAGAAATATCTATGTTTTGATCATAAAGCTCTAAACTTGGTTATGGTTTGAGAAGATATATATATGATAGAAATACCAAAACCCAAAGTTTTCATATTTTGTCTCAAAGAAAATCTTTTACTAAATAAAAATTCTTTTCTAAAAAGAAATCTTTTATGAAATCAATTAAATCAAGAGTTCTATCAAGAGTGTGTGTGTGTGATATAACTTGAGCAATCCACCAACTATCTATCCTTTACATTTTTACTAAAACAAAAATACAAATTCTATACCTAGACCCAAGTCTTCAACTTCTTGAAGTCTTCCCTTGAAGGCTTCTCATCTTCTTGACTTGGTCCAAGCTTGATCCAAAAACTCCTTGGATCACCACATGCAAGCTCCAAATCTTGTTCTTTTATCCTTTGTTGAGCTATGCACCTACTAAGATCTTGATCATGAATCTGTCACTAATTAAACACAAGATCATTAGTAACTATAACTACATGAGTTGATCATCATCAAAACTAGGGTGAAGGGCCTTTGGGCCAACAATCTCCCCCTTTTTGATGATGACAAAACTCATGGAGTTATATATGCATGGATTAAAGTAAAGCTTCAAAGAAGCTCCCCCTTAACTCATGCATAATAAATAAGCAATAGATATTCAATGAAGCACATAAAAATGTATGCAAATGAATGCATGTAAAACAAAACAAATCTTTTATTTCTTGTGATGCATGAGTAAAAGCACAAGTATAAAAACTCAAAATCATCTCAAAATCTTTCTCTCCCTTAAGTAAGGAACAAATACTTCTCCCCTTAAGGAAATCATGCATATAACTCAAATACTTCTCCCCCTTTTTGTCAATCATCAACAAAGGGTTCAAAGTTCAAATCATCAAACAAATTTTCTCCCCCTTTTTGTCAAAAATAAGGAAATCAAGGAGGGTAAAATACAAATCAATCAATAAGATTTATATGCGATATAAATTCATGAAGAGGAAGACGTTAAGTTAGCTTCCCGACACATATACATTACATGAAGGAGGGATGACAAGCCCTAATTCACATAACGTATAATATGTCATGCATAAGAGGAGATGTGAAGCTCCCCCTACACACGTATATCATGAAAAGAAGAGTTGTCAAGCTCCTCAAATTATAATATACTCAACATGAATCTATATGTAGAAGAGATGTTAAGCTCTCCTTGCATATAGACAATACAAATCAAAATTTGAATTTTTCTTTATCAAAACAAAATTTTAACTTTTTCTTAGTAACAACAAATTTTGAGATATCAATTGTAAAATAATCAAATTTTGAATTTTTGATACCAATTTCAAAAAAAATACAATGCACAAGCTTATTATGAAATACCAATTTGAAGTCTAATTAAGCTTAGCATTAACAATCTATGTGCTTTAAAAGATACCAATTGTAAAACAAGCACACAACTATCATATATATGTATGAAGAGATTATATCAATAGAGATGGATACATACATATAAAGAAAGCAAAATATGAGTATATACCAAAAAGGTTCATATTGATACCAATTGCAAATAACCAATGATACCAATTGAAGAGATTAAGCTTATCATATACTCTACCACTAGAAGAATTCGAACTAGTTAAATGAAAGTGTTTATGAACTAGTACGAAATCCTTCCATCAAGGAATAAGTTAAAAGTTTTTCATGAAATATCAATGAAACACAAGGCACTAAGAAACACTCTAATCCATAAAGTCCATATTTTCAAAAATGAGTGTACTAATGTTATGTGAAACATGGCATCATGAAAATTGCAATAAAACTCAATATTCCTTAAAATCATAAATTTTGAAAATACGAAAATCATCACAAATTTTAATATATGAAAATCATCAAAATTATATTCATAGCATATGTATGTTTTGACAAGACATTAAGTATACATACATATCCCCAAAATACAATTGAGTCCTTATAAATAGATTTGCATGAAAAGCAAATGACTCAAGGGTTATCCATGTATATTTTAATGTTTTGGCAAAAGAAACTTATACATGAAATGAAATCACATGATCAAAACATAAATCTAAATGGGAATACAAGTTTAAGAATGTAATGATCATCAACACAAGGCTATACTAGTACATCTAATAGGCACAAATAAGCATTCAACCCAATCATATATAGATTTATTTGTGGTCCATAAGGTGTACAAATATAAATCCAAGTGTTGACAAATACTAACATCTAAACTAATATTCAATACAATGTAGCATCAAAAATTTTGAAATCACAAAGAATTTATCATAAAAATAGAATCATGTGCAATACTTGAAGAATAGATAACTAATTAAATGGATTTTTGACAAACTAGTTAAAGATCCTTAAAAAATATAAGATCATATGTATTTCATGAATACTACTAAATACATAAAAGTTCAAGCACTCATATTCCATAAAGCTCCAAATTATATATTTTCTTAAAGATTGAGTGTTCAAAAGTTATGTAAATAGTATCTACATGAAAATAGTCATTGAAGCCCAAAACGATCATAAGTCAAATTTTTAACAACAAATCATGAAAAATCATTTTTCACTAAAATCAACAATTTTCATGGTATATGTATGGTTTATACAAATCTAACAATATGCATACATATCCCAAAAATAAAAGAGTCTATTAAATGTTTGCATGAAGGCAAGAGACTCACGGGTATACATGTATATTTATTAGATTTGAATTAAGCATGCATATACATGAAGTAAATCACAAAAATTGGCAAAACATGTATATATGAGAATTATCAAAACTAGAGTATACATATGCATAAAGTGGATACAAGTGAGCATGAAGTTCAATTATTTAAGAGTCAATTGTAATTCACTATTTGTATATGTATACATACAAGTTTGATATATTCTACATCTAAGCATGTAAATACCACATGAAGCACAAATCAAACAAAATCATGAACATGCTATGAATGTATGAAATAAGTAAAAGCATGTATATAAAAATAGGAGTTAAGAAATTGTTACCAACTTCAAAGCTCCAAGCATGGTGGTCTTTTCCACCAAAATTTCCTGATAGCAATGCATCTATAAGAGTGTCCATCATATCCATTGCATTCACTACCAAGGCACCAATCCTCTCACGTTTTGTGAGAGCCCTCACCTACATCAAAATCAAAGGGTGGGGGTTTTGGTACCCATGTTTTCTTGGGTCCTTTGGGGTTAGCATTGTTGTAAGGAACCCAAAATTTATTATACTTAGCAAAATATATATATGGTTTCTTATCAAAACAATATTTTGCTAGATGGCCTTTGCGGCCACAATGTGTACATATGTACACCTTAGCATGATGTTTATGAGTGTGATTGTGATCGTGATGTGCACTATAAGCATGAGCATGATGTGTATGAGCATGAGCATGGGGAACTTGTTTCTTTTGAAACAAGGATTCCAACTTAGAATGGTAAATGCACATGTGCTCAAATTAGAGCTCAAATTATCTATCTTATTTTTCAAATTATTAATCTCACTAGTGGAGGCATGTAAAGCATGGTGAGATATATGATCAATTTTCTTTTTCTTTTTACAAACATCTTCTTTTTCTTTTTCACAAATCTTTCTTTTCAAAGTCTTGTTTTCTTGAAAAACAACTTCTTTTTGAGTTTCCACCAAAATAATCTTTTCCTTCAAAATAGTGTTCCCTTCACATAAATCATTTATTTTAGACATAAGGGAAACATTCTCATTTTTCAAATCATTATTTTCTTTTCTAAACATGCAAGTTTATTTCTAAAAGAATCATTTTCTACATGCATGCAATCAATGTTCTTTTTCAAATCTTTATTATTCTTTTCTAAGCATGCAATGTTATCTCTACATGAATCATGTTCATTATGCATGCAAGCAATGTCCTTTTTCAAAATTTATTTTCTTTCTTAATTATGTCATATCTTTCAAGCAATAATTGACATAAAGAATTTAGCTCATCATATGACATACTAGCATCCTCATCATCGGATTCGGTATTTACCTCAAGGGGGTCATCCCCTTGGACCATGTAGCACTTGTTGGAGGTGTCGCTTCCAACATCCGAATCGCTCCCCGCATAGTATTGTTCATTTTCGCCAAGGGAGATGAGGGTGTTCCATACTACAAAAGCCATATCAATATTAGCAACCCTACATAAATAATCATCATTTAGGGTGCTCTTTAAAGCATGTAGGGCTTTTGTATTAGCCTCAAGATTCTTACCATCTATACAATAAGCATTATTAGTAGTGACAAGATATACATTATAACCTAGGGCTTTTAGGAATAATGACATCTTAACTTTCCAAATGTGGATGTTAAGAATATCAAAGGTGGGTGGTGACATAAAGTCCATGGTGAGGTGTGTGTGTACAATAAATATTGTGATTAGCCCAAATGTAGGATCTTTAACTCTTAGGTTGTTAGACCCTTATCAAGAGCACTAGCTCTGATACCAATTGTAAGATCACCTAGAGGGGGGGTGAATAGGTGATGGCTAATCTAATGGTCACTTATGAACAAATAATGCGGAATTAAAACTAAGTAGACCAAATTAAACTTCTTTAATTTAAACACTTATGTATAACACAAGAGTGTTGCCGAATTCCCCTTGCGAGGCTCTGGACAAGCTCCTCTAGATTCCCCTTGAATGGGTTGAGGTGCCGCGTTGGCTCTCTTGGTTGAATACTAGTGTTAACAACAATCCCACGCAATTATATATCAATTAAGCACAAGGGTATATATCATGCATATATAAGATGAACACAATAAATTGAATGCAAGATATAAAATAGAGACAAAAGAGAAAGAGGGAAGAGTAAGCAATCGCAAACACAAAGGGTTTGTTTCGAGGTTCGAGCACACTTGCTCTACATCCCCGCCTTCGACACACGAAGGATTTCCACTATGCAAGATCCCACCGGATCTCTCCTCGGTGCCGTACACCTACAAACCCTCGGACTCCCAAGTCCCGTACACACGCAAGCCCCCTAAGCTTGCCGAGGCCGCACCTCGAACCACCAAGAGTTCACAACCAAACTCCAACCACAACGAGCACACTTGCCCGCTTCCTCAAAGTACAAAGAAAGGATCTCTTTGATGATCACAACACTTGATCACCTAAAGAGCACTCTCACTACAACACACCTATAGGAATATCTAGCAATGGATAGCTCAAGTGTGGTGTGAGAAAATCAAGGAAAGAAAGCTATGGAGGAAAACTCAAGAATCACTTTAACACTCTCTTGATAAAAACTCTTCCTTTTGATTGGAAGTATGTGCACTTAAATCTTGTGGAGAAACTCTTCTAAAAGTATCAGAAAAAACTGCTCAAGAAATCTCCAAAATCTTAACCTCAAAACAATTGACAAAACCCCCTTTTATAGGCTGCCAGAAAATAGAGCCGTTGGGGCTGTGTCAGTGCTGTCGGTCGACCGCCGGTCGACCGGCCAACGGTCATTTTTCTGACCGTTGCAGCCACCGGTCGACCGGCTCGGTCGACCGATAACCTGGAATGAACTGTCGGTCGACCTATCGGTCGACTGGACATTTCCAGAGAGCAAACTCTCTTGGTCGGTCGACCGACCCGGTCGACCGGCCACTGTGCTGACAACGTGCACAGGGCTGTGCACATCGGTCGACCGGACCGGTCGACCGGTTTGGCCTGTCAGCCAGTCTCCAGGTCAGAAAACAGCATTTAAAAATCTTTTATAAAATCCTAAAAATACATAAAAATTCTACAAAAATAGTTTTACCAATATACTTGAAAGAACAAACATGCTTGCACAAAATCAAGACATGTTATAGATGTTTTGGTCTATTTTTGTGACTTGGAAATATTAGCTCAATAACCAAAATGTATTTTTCCAAAACATGTTTTTCCAAACTTGTTTTTCTAAATCTTCATCAAATAAAAACAAGATATTTGAGTTCATTTTAAAGCATAGTGTGTATGGATATGATCCACTACACAATCAATAAGAAATATCTATGTTTTGATCATAAAGCTCTAAACTTGGTTATGGTTTGAGAAGATATATATATGATAGAAATACCAAAACCCAAAGTTTTCATATTTTGTCTCAAAGAAAATCTTTTACTAAATAAAAATTCTTTTCTAAAAAGAAATCTTTTATGAAATCAATTAAATCAAGAGTTCTATCAAGAGTGTGTGTGTGTGATATAACTTGAGCAATCCACCAACTATCTATCCTTTACATTTTTACTAAAACAAAAATACAAATTCTATACCTAGACCCAAGTCTTCAACTTCTTGAAGTCCTCCCTTGAAGGCTTCTCATCTTCTTGACTTGGTCCAAGCTTGATCCAAAAACTCCTTGGATCACCACATGCAAGCTCCAAATCTTGTTCTTTTATCCTTTGTTGAGCTATGCACCTACTAAGATCTTGATCATGAATCTGTCACTAATTAAACACAAGATCATTAGTAACTATAACTACATGAGTTGATCATCATCAAAACTAGGGTGAAGGGCCTTTGGGCCAACAAAACCATGTTCACTGAAAATTCTCCGAAGATATTGCCGACACTGACATCTGACTCCCATGATGACGTGCCTGAAGAGTAATCGTGACCTGACGATTCTCGAGAATCAGAGGCTGATGGATCCGGAGTTGATACATAGCCCAACCCCCTGCGAGTCTGATGATAATAATCGGTGCTTTTCCTTCCGGCACAAAGGATCGAAGTAGCGTTCTCCTTCCTTTGCCAAAGTTCAACCCGGGCCCGCTTGTTAAGTCATACCCCATGCGTTTCATCATTCTGAGTGCTTTTGGTTCGTAATGATCGAACTGAGGGGATTCCTCCTCGCCTTCTGATTCTTCGTGGGGCGTTGGTTCAGACGAGATCCGCCCAAAAAGAATTGGTTTTTGGCCTTTCCGTCTTGCTGGAACCGTGAATATATATTCTTGCGCATGACCATTATCTTGTAACGTCTCGAAGGACGATTTCACTGGTACATGCAATGATGTCAAAGCACCTATTGCTGACCAGCGATCATCATCTACTTCGGTACTAGTGTCTGACGGTACCGAATCAGAAGCAAACACAGAAAAATACGCCAAATCTAATTCTTCATTAATGTACCAACCGCCTGCATCGTCGGTGGTATTATCGACATCGAGCTTATTAGTGCTCATTACAGGTGGATCTAGCTCCCACACGCACTCTTCTTCTTCTAGCTCGGTGTCGGCTTCATTGCCAGAGTCTGGTTCCTCTGGTTGAGGGATTTCATCTGCTTCCACAGAGTCTTAGTACAGGAGGGAATCTGTGAAATAATTCTCGACTCCCTTGAACGGATGCCTTTTGGCATCAACGTTCGCACCTTTCCACTCTCGTCAATGTATTTCATGACTTGGTGGAGGGTAGAGGGAACGATAGAATTACGATGAATCCAGGGTCGTCCGAACAGTAAATTGTAGGAGGTGTCAGCATCTATGACATAGCATGTCACTTCCGACCTCAGGTCCCGATCTGGCATTTGAGCTTGACCTTCCCTATTGGACGGGTACTATTGGCATTGAACCCATAAATGGCCGTCTGTGTAGGGCTCAAACGATGAGTAGGAATTCCCAAATGTTGCATGACCCGGCGAGGCATGATGCTCAATGCAGACCTGGGATCTACTTGAATGCGGTTCACCTCAGATGATCCAATATACCCTGCGAAGTAAAGGGGTCGATCATGTTTCCCTTTGACTTGCATATCATCTGTAGTGAAGGTGATGCAGGGAATATTTTGGGAGGCATGGAGGCAATCCTCTACATCTTCCTCCTTTGGTAGCTGGGTCATGAAGACCTCAGCATTAGCCAGAGCTTCTTGTAGAGCTTCTCTGGTCGACTTTGATAACCTGAGAAGCTCATAAAGCGTAATCTGCGCCGGGATGTTGGCTAACTGAGCCAGGACATCAAAGCGGTAAGGTGTCGTAGATCCTTCTGCTATGTCTTTTGAAAGAACTCGAGAAAACCGAAGTTCTTTCTGTTTCTCCCCGGGTTGCTTCGTGGAGGGCTTAGCTGGCTCTACAGCGGGTCTTGGAGGAGTTACCGCCATTTCGTCATACTTTTCAAATATGACTGCACTGAACGGGTTTCCGCCACAAGTTGACTGGGTTCTGTGGCCAGAACTATTGTCTCCTCTTCTGAGTCGGTCAACGAGGGAACATCAGTATTCGCTTCTCGAGAAGAGGCGTACACCACCTTACAAGACGAAGCTTTAGCTTTGCCTTTGGACTTCCTGCTGGTCATAGTGGTCCATTGTTGGCCATCAATAAGGTCGGGATGAACCCACATGACTTCTCCCCGAGGTGTGGGAACAGGTACCAGGCCCTTTTCTTGCTGCTGGTGAGGGTCTGTGTTGACCATTCTCAGCTCTCCTCTTGGGACAGGGACTACTCCAGAGGGTGTTGGGGGTTGTCTCCCAAACTGAAGAAACGACGTCATGTTAGCCGCCACCTTCTTCTGCTCTGGACGGAGTTTTAATACCTCCGCGTCAATCAGAGCTTGAAGGATGTCTTTGAAGACATAGCAGCTTTTGGTGGGGTGTCCCAACATCCTGTGATACATACAGTAGGTGGGATTATCGGTTTTACCGACCTCCTCGGGGCGCCTAGCTTCAGGGAGTTTTAGTCGATTGCTCTTGTTGAGCAGTTTGAAGAGGGAGTCGACATGCTCATCCTTGAAGGAATATTGCTTGTTGGCGCGTGGTTGGCTTGAAGAGCCACTCCCCTTGACAGGTTGAGGTTTGACAAAAGATTTGGTTTCTGTCGCCAAGTTATCCTTCCGTTTGGCTTGGAGGGATGTGTCTGGCGCACGCCTCGTTGACCTCTCCGGCCTGGGCTTAACTTTTTCCGCTCTGACGCGGGCGACAATCTCCTCAGCCTGTTCACCTTGTTGGACTAATTGCTTCCAGGTGTGACTTTCAGCAACTCCTATTTGAGCAAGGAGTGAGGTTGGAGATTGTGGCGGCATGTTTCCACCAGGGTAACCTGAGTCATACCGCTCGGACATCGGAGTGCCACGTTCCGAAATCTTTCCACGAAACATTTGACAGACTCTCCCTTTCGCTGTTTAGTAGCCAAAAGGGTGGGCATTGTGACCTCCGAGTCATCTTCGAAGAAGCGCGTTAAGAAAAGCTTCTCCAAATCACCCCAGTTCTTGATGGAGCCTTCTGGGAGCTTCATGAACCACTCAAAGGCGAGCCCTTTCAGGGTGCCAATGAATAAGCGTGCCAAGATAGCATCGTTATCTACTACATTCCCTGTTTGGGATTTAAAGTAGTAGATATGTTGGTTGGGTGACCCCTTCCCATCGAACGCTTGGAGGGTTGGAGCCTTGAACTTGGAAGGGTACGGAACCAGGTCCCACTCGGTCGGATAAGGTCGGACCACTCCAGCTTCTTGGAGGCCTTTACGATTGGTAAAATCCTCTAGGCGTCGCTCCAATCGACTCATTCTCTTAGAATGAACCTTCTGATAGTCTTGGTCGTCTTTTCCCCGTGATGAGGATTTAGACGAACTAGAAGTAGATTGCTCGTTCTTCTCGGAGTGTTTGGAAGATGAGCTTTCCCCCTCTTTTCGTTTATCTTTAGATTTTTTAGGGGGAGATTTCCTCCTGTCTTCAAGTAATTGTGCGAGCATCTGTTTGAGGGAGTCGATCGATTCCTGTTGAGCACGAATCATCTTGAGCTGTTCTTTCTGGACCTGGGCTTGCTGCTCCAAGCGCTTAGCGGTCTCCTCAGGAGTGCTCGTCATGTATGTGAAGGCCTTTTTCTCTATAGAAGAGTTTGAAGCCTGCGACTCTGCAATGGCAGAGTGCGAATCATTAATCTCAATGCCCCGGGCTAGGGCATTGTAGTTAATCGGGGGAATGGCCCCAGTCCAGGTGCGAGTGTGTCGGTACACTCCTTCCGGTTCAAAGTCGGACTCGTCGGAGCTGACTACAGGCTGTTTTCCCCTGCTCCTGCTCGTCATATTTGCAGTGAGCTCTGGATACTCAGTGTCAGAGAAGATCCTCCGCCTGTAAGAGCGTCTTCTTTTGGCTGATGGGGGAACCAGGGTCAGCTGTCTAACCAAAGACTGCTAGTTCACGCCTGAATCACAACGGCACTCAGAGAGCATAGAGATGAGCCGTTGGCAGCAACATGATGAAGCGATCTGATTAACACTTCTTTTCTTCGTCAAGTAATCCCTTAGATCCGCGGGAAGGGGATCAGAGAGATTAGTCTCGCAGTTCTCGCGTCGCAGCTTTAGGACGCGTGTCTGGCGTCTCTGCTGAGAAGAGACGCGACTGTCGCGTTGCTGATTGGTGCATCGGAGCAGAGACGCTTGAGAGAAAGCGGGCTGCTGGGCCCTACGCCTAGAGGTGCGCGCTTCTTGTGCTTGATGAGGCGCGTAAGCTTTGCCTTGGCGTCTGGAGAGTGGAGTTTTAGAGGAGCTAACTTGGGGAGTCTCGCGTTTGGGCCACCAAACGCGGACTTCGCGTGCTGGATATGGCGCAACTGAGACGCCATTTTGAACCTTGCGACCTGCCTCAGTTAGACGATCAGAAATTTCAACTTGCAGCTGACGCGCACGCCTCCTCTGTCGGCGCTCAGCGTTTCGGTTGCGTCGTGGAGGTGGAAAGAAACCAACGACGACCTGGTGCTGAGGGAGAGGGTGAACTGGCTGGACACCAGAGGGCTTGATCACGCGGGTCTCCTGAGAGACGTTGGCGCGTATGTCACGTATGGCGCGGTTGCGCGACATTCTTTACAGCAGCTGCGCCTGAGGCCACGCGGGTCTCCTGAGAGACGTTGGCGCGTGTGTCACGCTTGGCGCAGTGGGCCGCGACACCCTTCACAGCAGCTGCGCCTGAGATAGTCTCAGAGCGGGTTTCAGGGCAAGTCCCCGTAGAGACCCTTCGGCTGACGCAGGTCTTTGGGCTCTTGGAGCCGGAAGAGAGAAACTCTTCATACTTTGCCTGGTCGAACTCGACGATAAACGATTCGACCATCTTCCCCTTATAGAGGACGTCACCTTGCGCCACGATTTGTTCGTCAGTAACAAATGTAGTCCCCAGCGGAGTCGCCATCTCTTGTTAGCGTCGGAAAAGGGGGATTCGATTGCAAAATTCTTTTGATTGGATAGAAGATTACAACAGATCAGTATTCTGATTACAAGGGAGGGAGGATGTTGAGTCTTGAATCCTCCCTTTGTTTCAGGCTGGGTTCTTCAAGTGGCGGTAGAGAATGAATCTTGTTCTCCGTTGACCGGTGAACGTTGAGATCTTCCGGGGCTCTTCTCTTCGGGTGGTTGACGGAGTAACACAGCTCTGTCGACCAAACTCTCAAAGAGATTGTCGGCAAAGACTAACTTGAACACAGCAAGTTAGCTGAAGAGTTGGACTTTCTTTCTCTGTCTCTCCTCTCTAATCGACTGACCCCTTCTCAATAGCAAGCAAGGCTATTTATAGAGGTATCAGGGGTGAACGTGCCCCCTAAAAACACTCTACAATGGGGGTTAACTTTCCCGCTATGTGGGCAGTGACAGGCCCCATAACTAGGGCAGTTGCAACCGAGGCGCGGGTTTCGACCCTCGCGCCTTGATGCTGAGACGCGGGTGTCGAGCCTCGCGCATTTGCTGAGATGCGGCTGTCGAGCCTCGCGCATTTGCTGAGACGCGGCTGTCGAGCCTCGCCTTGATGCTGAGATGCGGGTTTGAAGCCTCGCGCCTTGATGCTGAGACGCGGGTTTGAACCCTCACTCCTTGATGTTGAGACGCGGCTGTCGAGCCTTGCCTTGATGCTGAGACGCGGGTTTGAACCCTCGCGCCTTGATGCTGAGACGCGGCTATCGAGCCTCGCCTTGATGCTAAGATGCGGGTTTGAACCCTCGCGCCTTGATGTTTGAGACGCAGTTGTCGAGCCTCGCCTTGATGCTGAGACGCGGGTTTGAACCCTCGCGCCTTGGTGCTGAGACGCGGCCAAAATTCTGCTTATCAATGGCTTGTCTTTTAGTGATCTTTAGACAGCTTACACAAGGGAGTCGAGAATTATTTCACAGATTCTCTCCTATATCAGGACTCTGTAGAAACAGATGAAATCTCGCAACCAGAGGAACCCGACTCTAGTAATGAAGCTGACACCGAGCCGGAAAAAGAAGAGTGCATGTGGGAACTAGATCCACTTGTAACGAGCATTAATAAGCTCGATATTGATAAACACTGCCGATGATGTAGGCGGATGGTATATTAATGAAGCATTAGATTTGGCGTATTTCTCTGTATTCGCTTCTGATTCAGTGCCGTCAGACACCAGTACCGAAGTGGACGATGATCTCTGGTCGGCAATGGACGCTTTGACATCATTACATGTACCAATGAAATCATCCTTCGAAACATACCGAGATGCTGGTAATGCACAAGAATCCATATTCATGGTTCCAGCAAGACGGAAAGCCAAAGACCAATTATTTTCAGACGAATTGAATTCGAATCAATGACCTGTGAAGAATCAGAAGGCGAGAGGAATCCCCTCAGTTCGGTCATTATGAGCCAAAGGCACTCAAAATGATGGAAAGCATGGAGTATGATCTGACGAATGGTCTAGGGTTAAATTTTGGCAAAGGAAGGAGAACGCTACTCCGATCTTTTGTACCAAAAGGGAAAATCCCTGATTATTATCATCAGACTCGCAGGGGGTTGGGCTATGTGTCAACTCCGACCCCATCAGCTTCTGAGTCTGAAGAGTGATTATGCCACGATTACTCTTCAGGCACATCATCATGGGAGTCAGATGTTAGTGTCAGCAACATCTTTAGAGAACTTTCAGTGAATATGGTTTCAACAAGCCACCTAGAAGACGGAGATGAAGAAATGATCCAATCTGATACAAATCCTTGGATCAAACACTTAAACAATCTTTGGGATACCCGCTTTGAACAGCGTGAGCCACCCACAGAAGATAAGGTTGTTCAGATCAATCTAGGAGATGAGGCTAATCCTAAGCCCATCTTTATAAGTGAAGGTCTGTCACCTTCGGAGAAAAAGGGTCTAATATCTCTTGTGCAAGAATATATAGACGTCTTCGCCTGGAATTATGAAGACATGCCTGGACTTGATCCTCGAGTGGCTATGCACCGCCTCAACATTAATACGGACGTAAAGCCCGTCAAACAACAACAGTGACGGTTCCGTTCAGAAATAATAGAGGCAATTCAATCAGAAGTCAGAAAGCTTATAGACTCTGGCTTCATTTGGGAAGAACAACATCCTGATTGGGTAGCCAACATCGTCCCCATTGCTAAAAAGAACGGAAAGATCCGAATCTGCATTGATTTTCGTGATCTAAACGAGGCCTGTCCCAAGGATGAATTCCCACTGCCCATCACCGATGTCATGATTGACAATACTTGTGGATTCGAGCGAATGTCCTTCATGGATGGATTTTCAGGATATAATCAAATCAAAATGTATCCTGACGACGAAAAACATACCTCTTTCAGGACACCACTGGGGGTATACTGCTACACCGTCATACCCTTCGGACTAAAGAATGCGGGGGCGACATATCAAAGGGCCATGAATGTCATTTTCCACGAACACATGCGCAAACGGTGGAATGCTATGTTGACGACATCGCAGTAAAAAACCGCGCCAAAGGTGATCATATAACTGATCTAAACGTTGTCTTCGACATCATGTGGGCTCATTAATTGAAGATGAACCCCACCAAATCCTTCTTGAGAGTGGCCAGTGGCAAATTCCTAGGATTTGTTGTAACTTCCACCGAAATTCATTTGGATCCGGAAAAGGTTCGCGCTATCCAGGAGATGCAACCTCCGAGAAACCTCAAAGAGCTCAGGGGATTGCAAGGATGATTGGCGTACATCCGAAGATTTATCTTAAATCTCTCCGGAAGATGCCAACCCTTTACCAATTAATGAAGAAGGGTGCTTCGTTCATTTGAGACAACGCTTGCCAACAAGCATTTGAGGAAATCAAACAGTACCTCACACAACCACCAGTCCTTGTAGCTCCGGTGTCTAGAAAACCTTTCCTGATATACGTCCGAACGATGGATCATTCTTTAGGAGCCTTATTAGCCCAGAACGATGATCAAGGACGAGAGTAAGCGATCTACTATTTGAGTAGAACAATGATCGGGGCCGAACATCGATACAACCTGATCGAGAAGGATTGTTTGGCGTTGGTGTTCGCTGTTCAGAAAATGCGACATTGTTTGGTAGGCCAGACAATAAACGTCATATCAAAGGTTAACCCCCTAAGGTTACTTATGACAAAGCCTTCATCGTTAAATGACCGTCTGACAAAATGAGCCATATTGCTATCCCAATATGAAATGCACTTTTTACCACAAAAAGCCGTGAAAGGACAAGCGGTGGCAGATTTTCTGGCTGAGCATCCAGATCCGAGGCAGCCAAACTTTACGAGGATCTCCCAGACGAGGTCGCTGAAGCCTGCCAGACTCAGACATCCTTCGAAAGGTAAGTGTGGTAACTTTTCTTTGACGGTGCATCGAGAATAAGCCCAAAAGGACATGTAGTGGCAGGAGTAGGAGTAGTACTCGTCTCCCCACAGAACTATGTGATTCCTCGAGCTGTCTCGTTAACCAAGTCTTATTCCAATAACGTAGTGGAATATAATGCCCTCTTGATGGGATGCAACTCGCCGATGAGGTTGGCGTTAAAAATCTCGAGGCATATGGTGACTCTAAGCTCATCGTCAGTCAAGTTCGCGGGGAGTACGAAGTCAGACATGAAGACCTAGTACCCTATTACAACGCAACTGTCTACATAGCCAAGAGGTTCACCAACTTTTACATTGACCATGTACCACGCAAGCAAAATGCGCATGCAGATGCACTAGCGTCCCTCGTCGCCACCTTAGCTCTTCCGGCTGGAGCAGTAGAGAAAAATTTGTCCACAGCCACGACTTGTATTGCCCGAGAATTGTTCTTGAGGACTACCAGGAGCCAACGGGAGATTGTCAAGACAAAGAAGCTCTTGAGTCGTCAACCGGTCTAGAGCCCAGAGACTGGCAATTCCCTACATCGATTATGTCTTGTACAACATCCTGCCTGAAGACACCAAAGAAGCGGCTGCCATTAGAAGGAAAGCTCCCAAATTCTACTGTAATGCGATCACACGAACATTGTATCGTCGATCGCATGACGGGATCTTGCTTCGCTGCCTTTCATAAAAAGAGGCACAGGAGGTATTGAAAGAAGCCCAAGACGGCATGTATGGAGCCCACCAACCCAGTCCAAAACTTGCAAATCGACTCCAGAGGTTGGGGTATTACTGGCCAAAGATGATTGCTGACGCCATCACTTATGCCAAAAGATGTCACGCCTGCCAAGTACATGGCAATTTCATCCATCAAGCCCCAGGGTACCTTCACTCTATGACCTCTACCTGGCCATTTGAAATGTGGGGAATGGATGTAGTTGGTCCTATCAACCCACCATCCTCAAAAGGCCATCGGTTTATTTTAGCCAAAACCGATTACTTCTCCAAATGGGCTGAGGCCATTCCTTTGAAGGAGGTGAAGTCATCTGACGTGATCAAATTCGTTAAACATCATGTCATTTACCGTTTTGGGGTACCTCAGTGAATTGTCCATGACAATGGACCCCAGTTTGTCAGTCAGGCTTTCCAGAGGTTCTGCGCTAAGTTCAGAATCCAGAGTGTGTCCTCAACAGCATACTATCCCGCCGCTAATGGTCTCGCAGAATCTTTCAACAAAACCATCGGCAAGCTTCTCAAGAAATTCGTCTCTAAAAGTTAGCGTGACTGGGACGATAAGCTAGGTGAATGCTTATAGGCCTATCGCACAACTGTGCGAACCCCGACTAAAGCTACACCATTTTCTTTGGTATATGGGTGTGAAGCCGTGCTTCCACTAGAAATCCAAATTCCATCTCTACGCGTCGCCTTGACAGCAGAGATGACAAATGAGGAGAAGCATCGACAGCGACTCCAAGAATTTGAGGCCTTAGATGATAAACGTCTGCAGGCCAACAACAAATTGAGCTCTACCAAGCCCGGATTACCAGAGCCTTCAGCAAGAAAGTTAAAGTGCGAACTTTCAAGAAAGGTGACCTTGTCTTAGCCGTCAGAAGACCTATGGTGATGACACATAAGACAAAAGCAAAATTTCAGCCCAAATGGGAAGGACCATTTGTAGTAGAGTCGGTCTACTCAAATGGATCATATCGCCTCATAACTGCAAATGGCGATACAGTCATGATGCCGATCAATGGCAAATTCCTGAAGAAGTACTATCCTTAATGTACTCCTCCGCCGATCAGTTAAAAGTACACCTCTGATCAAAACTCCAGATCCGAGAAAAATTTCTTTCCTTCATTATGTCACACATGATAAGATCAATGACAAGTTAAGTGCGCATTGATTATACCATGATGCATGTTGATATTCCTATCTTCATCAACGTCCGATGCCCCCAACGGCTAAGGACAGAGGAAAATGTTGGCTTCTAAGCCCAACATAAGTCTTCGACAACTCATCATGCTGAGGGGAATAGCATGGCTAGCGCAACTCAAACGGTATTTGGTAAAGGCACCTCAATCCGTTCATAGCTGAGGGTTTGCTAAAAATCCTAAGTGGATGTAATTCCACCCTTTCCTCTAAAATCCTTACTAATTCTCATACACAGAATGGTAGGTCTACAAAATACAATCATTGCTACGTTAACACTATACCTCTGGTAATGAAACTTTCAATACTCCCTATCGAGTACAAACTTTACTTGTCGACCCTATATGGAGTAGCGAGCCTTCAAGTTTGCCAGGTTAACACTATACCTCTGGCACTTCAAACTTCACTTGTTAATTCTCATCAATAGAATGGCAGGCCCTCAAACTGCTCATATCGCAAATTAATTTCTGTCAAGTTCAATACTACACCTCTGACAAATTACTGTTAAAGTGTAACATTACACTCCTAACAGTAATTAAGCTACTGCCAAGTTCAATATTAAACCTCTGACAGTCATCTTCCCTCAGACTTCTAGATCGAAGCTGAAATGAACGATGCTAAGTTTAACTACAACACCTCTAGCGTCCAAGTCATTGCTAAGTTTAACAATACACTTAAGGCCATGACTTTCCCTCGAACTTCCTTGTCAAAGTCGAGATGACCAATGCCAAGTTTAAAATTACACCTCTAGCATTACCCTCGCTGCAAGTTAAACATTACACCTATGACAGCGATACTTTCAGTTTTCTCCAAATAAAGTTGAAATACTTTTGAGCCAAGTTCAATATCAAACCTCTGACTCACACCCTTGTCAAGTTAACATCACACTTCTGACAAGACTTAATTCAACCCGTTAAGTTAATATCACACCTAACGGTAAAGATTTTCCTAGCTCGTCCGCGAATCTAGTCCCACTTTTTATTCTCGTCAACAGAATAACAAGTCTACCTAAAAGCATTGTTAGGTTAATATTACACCATTAACAGTGTTTCATTAAATCTCCAGCTGGGTCTTAATCAAGTTAATCCTGAACCTCTGATAAAACTCATCCTCCCTGGGGGTACAAATTCCACCTGTCACTCTCCTTTATAGATTGACAGGTCCACAAGAATTATCTTATTTTTGTCAAGTTAATATCACACCTCTGACAGCACAGTTGAATTTCCTGAAATAGGATTTTTCTATAAACTTTGACTAGTTAAGTTTGTTATCATCTTTTTAGCGAGCTGAAGATCTTTTATTTCTATTAGTCTGACTTTCAATACAAAAAGGGGAGTTCAAGACAATAGAAGGAAACAAAACAAAAGTGTCGCTTTTATTTATATCCAACATATGAAAGTGATACAAGACGCTCTCTTACACAATAAGATTGAGTGTTACAATAAAGGAGTACAAAGAAGTCCCTTTCTCTCAAAGGTTGCACTCACTCCTTGAAACTTCCCACCATTTCAAGTACAAGATGTTCAGAAGGGCGCCAAAGATGGGTTGAGCACTGTGATGACGTTTGGAGGCTGATTACATCACCATGCATGACGTGAACATCAAAAGAGTCCATTGTTGACCAAGAACAATGGTGTTTCTTGAGGTCGAAAGGCAGCAGAATCTTCTGATTCCACCTAACCAACCGAAGTGGGCTATGATCCTTCGTTGATAAACGCCTTCACCACCAGAAACTCATCCAATGAGCATGGAGCTTTCATCGATGCCACTTCTGGGGTAAGTGAAGGGAGAATCCAAGACCATACCCACCACTATATCCACCGCCATACCCACTCTGACCACGCCATGTCAGAAGCATGACTGGTGCATTGTGTCCAATAAGGTCTCGGCGGATGTCAGATCCTCGCCTCCCGAGAATAGGAGCCATGACTTCTTCTCCAGGGGTCGACCATCGAACAGGTTCGCTGGCCGAAGTATTCTCCCAGGGGCCCAGCAAATATGAAAAAGGATGATTAAGCCTACCTGCGAGAAACAAAAATCAGAAGATTAGAAGCTCAGGATACTTCAACAGAAAAACTAAGTGACAGACGCGGCTATTACTGAAAGCTTCAGACAAAGGGATGACCCGCGCAGTAAATCAAAATTCTGCTGCGACAGAAACAGACGCGATCAAAGTTGTGATACACACAGATTCGAACGCAGTCTAGTTTGCACCCGCGTCTAAAAAATGAGACGCGAAGAGAGTCAGACGCGAAAATTGCCATCTCCCTGTTTGATAAACAGGGTTGCTACATTCAAGTCTGGAACCTTCGATCTGAGTTGAAATCCTTCTAAGTCTACAGCCTCAGACGCGAGCTCTGCATGGAAAGCTCACTGTCCAGGCGCAAAAGTCCATTATACTCGTGTCCAGAGGATTCTGAGTCAGAGTTTACACTCAATCAATGTGCACTTCATCTGAAGTCTTAATGGCGCAACTTTCAAATGATGGGCGCACCAGTCAGATTTTAGGAGAAGGTCAAGAAGATGAATCTCTTTAAGAGATAGCAAAACTGAAACCCAGTGGGCTGAAAATTTCATGGCAAACCAGGAAATCATACCCACAGAATAACCCGTTGAGGGTTGAACTTTCTGCATCAAGGCGCAGACATAAAGGGTGCTCAAGGAGACGCTTGTTGATCTTGAAATCACTTGACAGTGATAATCTTCTGGAGAGATTAAAGTAAAGCATGAAAGTTTTGGGTCGTCAACGTCCATGGGGGGAAAATCCCATTAAAAAGTCCTTGAGGGAAGAAGGTTAAAATCCCTCAGAGCGCTGGCTCTCGAGGGAAAACAGTCTAAGTGATGGGCTATTAAAAGGAGGGGGTGAGCCTATTTATAGGCAACCCATAAAGCCTGTAATTAATGGCTCACTAATCAGAATCGTCAGCTTTAATTCCCGCACGAATGTCAAAGCCCAATGAAGGGCTGACGCGTGGATTGTCGCTTCGGGAAGCAACGAAGACGCAGGCCTCCAACCGCCAGAGCCGATTTGGCATTAAAGGCATTAATGTCTAAGCCCAATGAAGAGCTGACGCGTGGACTGCCGCTTCAGGAAACATCGTATGATGCGAGTCCCCAATCGTCAACGTCGACTTGACAAGCCGCGTGTAATGCCTGGGAAGTTGCACCAAACGCAGGCCCGAGAGAGCCGCGTCCAGGAACTTGCGTCCCTTTACGAATCTGAAAAACGACATCCTTTTTCATTCTAGTTAAGAGAACTGTGACTGTGTCTCTCGGAGTGATTCAAAGCTGCGTCCCCTCAGCAAAAAAGGACATTCTAGGGTCGCGCCTTGAAATCACATAAAATTGGAAAGCTGCGTCCTGAGACTTGTTTCTACAACAGAAGGTCTATGTCATTCACAGGTATCTTGGAGCTGCGTCTACATTGCAAGACGACAATTGTGTTCCTATCATAACTCAATATAATTTAAGTTTGCACTGAGTCAAGGTCTAGAGACGCGTCTCTACTAAGACAGTGTCGCGTCCTCATATCTACACGCCAGTTTTGAGGAGCATAAGACTGTGTCCTCACTGCATCCTGAATTCTACATTTGGGTAGAGTTAAGGGCTGCGGCCAGAGAGCCGCGTCCTTCCATAAGCAGAGTTGCGTCCTTCACGCAAGCTTGAACCGCATCTCAATTTGCAGGTCAGAGTCGCATCTCTCAGAACTACAAATCAAAGCCGCGTTTTGCAAAAAAAAAAACTCAGTTCAGCCTGAGTTTATTATTCATAGTCAGTCAAGGATCACAACCAGAGACTGCAACTAAGAAATTGGATTCATCTACAGTGAAACAATGAAGATGGAGCAAATTTCGAAGACTTTTATTATTTGAGACAAAAATGATAAAAGTAACACAAACGCTCTTGATGAATAGAGTGTTCTTTTCTTTACAAAAAAAGGGGAGGCTAATAATCTTGATTCGTCAAAGAACGGATTTGTTCTCGGAGGCGATGCATCTCGTGCTGACGCGCTTTCTCAGCCTCCATGAGAGCTTGGACCCGCAACTCCTCCTCAGATAAGAATTTCTTCGCAGCCAACTGCGCTCGTAGAAATTCCAACCTGGAGGAATGAGTGGAGAGGTTTTCTTCAGCCTGCGTCTTGGCAGCTTCCAGCTCTTCCAGCTTCTTCCTGGCAGTGGCGAGTTTTTGCTCGTTGATTTCAATCAAGGCTTCTGCCTTGACTATGGTGGCCCGAGCAGTGATAATAACCTGCTCTACGCTCTGCATGATGATTTAAGACTCCTTTGAATTGCCATCAGCCTTTGGTGGTCAGCCTGAAAATGTTGGAGATGGCGGATCTCTTCAGCTATTTGTTCCTCCATCTTCTTCCGCTCTTGTTCTTGAGCAACAAGAAGCCTATTCAGGGTCGCCCGTGCCTCGTGTACTGAGCCAGCATCTCCAAGGACTTGAGCTCTTTCAAGTCACTTCCCAACTGCTCCACCAGCATCAGGCATGCCCTGGCCTGCGAAGGACCTCCAATATGATCGATGTTCCTGATCAGATTTTCAAGAAGTACTCGGGCAAACTCGAAAGAGCTGCCCCTAGAAAGGATGAGGTTAATGCATGATCGCTTGGAGGCAAAGAACTGCTGCACCATTTGACGTGCCAGTTCCTCCATGATATCATTGGCTGGAGAGAATTCTGCTGACGAACTCCCAGATCCCCTTTCCACTACAGGACAAGACAAGGTAAAAATCGGTTCATCTTGCATAGGAGGGATGTCAACGACAGGTTCATCAGAAGCTGAGATGACTGCCGACACTTCTAGGGCAGTTGCCATCGTAGCAGCCTCCACGGCGACTGAAGTAGCAGCAAACCCGACCTCTTCAGGGCCCTCGGTCGAGGCTTGAATTGTATTGCCTTCTGGGTCGACGCTGGCCGCAAGATCCTCTACCTGAGCTCCCTCAGCACTCTCTGCAAATCACCAAAATGTCAACCATGACAAAAAAAAGAGAGACATTCAAACATCGATATTTTCTTACCAAGCTAAGGATTCGAAGACGGCGAATTCCTGGGCGGATCTTGTAGGGTTGAGGTCTCCCCAACTTCAATATTGCCCTCTCTTGAGGCATTTCAGTAGCAGGAGCCTCAACGCTCTCCTGCTGGGCCAGCTCTAGTATATTTCCTCGATGTGGAGGAAGTTGTAGCCTTACTATCCACGACCGGCCCTGTAGCATAATGTTAAAGGAAAACGTCAGAACCTTTCCTAGTTAAAAGAGAAACCAGGTCAAAAAGACAATGAGACTACCTTCAGCAGCAGCAATTGTTGCTATTAGTGAAACCGTCACAGGGTCACACCAATGTATTTCTTCCTCCGAAATATGTGAGAATTTGCTCGGATCTGGAAGAGCGGTTCATCGCCAAAATTAACTTCATCGCCCGAATAATATTCATCCTCTCCGGACGATGAAGACGATAGTTCAACACAAGAGGCCTCGACAATCGAGACCTTGCCACCGAGTACCCCGGTAGTAGAGCTGGGATCGACTACCCGCGAGCTGGGCATTAATACACTAGGAGACCCAGGCTGTTGTGCCTCATCTCTCCTCGCTTGAGCTGAAGAAGACCCTAGCTGTGTTGAGACCCCTGGAATCTCAACATCATCCCTTCCCACCAGGTCAACCTCGAGTTTCTTCTTAGCCTCACAATCGCAGTGGGTTCATCAGCAAGCTCCCCTTCTTCTAAAATCACGAGGCCCCTGCTGCGCAGTCCACGAGGACGAATAAGGGGGGTTTCGTCTTCCTCCTCCTCTTCCTCCCTCTGCTCCTCAACACCGGAAGGGACGGTCTCAGACATGGAAGCTTCAGCCTCCGAGTCTCTCCTGGCCTTCTTCGGGGTAGGCTCAACTGTGAAAGTAGAGCCATGGGGACGTTTAGGCACCGCCCGTCGACGCCTTCTAGCAGGCTGCTCCTTAAGTGCTGCTGCTCTCGGCTCCACCCCTGTCTCCCCTCTGGCCTCTTTCTTAGCTGCCTGGTATTCATCGATGCCTCGCATGCGTTTGTTGGACTCCAATTTGTCCTCATAGGACGCATTAATGCCCTTGATACATGAGTAATTTATTAAATAATCAGGCATCTTGCTAGCCTGAAAATATCAAGTGTAGAAACTGAGGCTCGCATAGCCGTTAGGAGTCTTGTCAGGCAAGCGGAAAATGGCCTTTGTCCCTCCAGCCACACTGTAATACCAGGCCCGAGCACCTTCAAATAGATTCCACCTGAAGGAGAGTTTGGCGTTGGGGTTGCCGACATACAGCTGATCATAACCGAATTGTTGGGCAAAACGATTCGACGTATAGGGCTGATTGTACATGAGTCCCCTTGCTGAAAGAGTAGATACCCGGGCCGAATGTTGATAAGCCACCAGAAGACTCCCGATGGCAACCTCGTGAAGTCGTCCGGACCTGCGAGGTCAGCAAATTTATTCCTATAAGATGCACCGGTAATCTAGGGAAAGCAGCGATTGAGATGATAATTCAAAACGTTCAGAATACATTTCCGAACGTAGAACATATAGTAGTGGGACCAGCTCGAGCTCTCCAGCCGCTACACAAAAGGACAAACCCCTCGGATTGAGACACCGGCTGTTGGCCCAAAGGCCTTCCACCCTAGTTTTGATGATGATTAACTCATGTAGTTATGTTTACTAATAATCTTGTGATTTAAGTTTCAGATCTTTAGCAAGATATTAGTTGATGATTAGCTTCAACAAGGAGTTTATAAGCTTTTCATGGTGATTCCAGGGCCAAAGCATCAAGATCATACCTTGCCTAGCTCATGGATCACGGTGTTTGTGGATCGAGTCACCTTGAAGATGAAGATCGTCAAGAAGACTTAGGTATCCATAGTTTAGTGTGTTTTAGATCCATTGTAAAGATAAGAATAGTAGATATGCTCAAGAGCACAACACACACACATGTTTTATGTTTTGGATTTGGTTTTCATGAATAATAGATCAAAACAAGTTTACATAGTTTATATGTATAGTAGATGTTTTCATATTTATACATGCATGCTTAAAACTTCTTAAACAAACTTATTTTGACTATCTTATCCATGCATTGAAAAATCCATGTTTGGAAAAATACATGTTTTGGTTTTTGGTAAAACTGATAAGACACAAAAAATAGTTCATATTGATTGATATTTGAGCTAAACTTTTTACCACATGTTTATATATCAATGCAAAATGATAAAACTATTTTTGGTGATTTTTAGAAGTGTTAAAAGATTTTTCAAAAATATTTTACATATGTTTTCTGACCCAGGTTTGTGCTGACAGGCTAGGTCGGTCGACCCAGACGGTCGACCGCACCATGGGCCGGTCGACCCGTGCGGTTCGACCGACGTGCACAGACTTGTGCACATCTGGCAGACAACAAGCTCGGTCGCCGTCAGGGTCGACCGGGTCTGAGAGCAGAGCTCTCTGTTTGTTTGGGTCAACCGGCGGCGGTCGACCTGATTTTCCCAACGGTCACATTTTTGACCGTTGGCGGTCGACCGGGCGGCGGCCGACCGCCAAGCCTGTCAGGCTGCCACATCAGCCTAACGACTATTTTGTTTTGGGGCTATAAAATACCCCAACTCTTGGGCTGTCTTGAGAAGAGTTTTAAGAAGAAAAATTTCAGTGTTTCTCTAGTGTTTAAACAAGTTTTCAAAATAGTTTTTGTGCTAAAAGGATTTCATCTTTATTGTTTTGGGTTTTTGGAAAATCAAAGAAAACTAGGGTTTTGGGATATTGTATTGGTTTTCATTTTCTATCATTTACAAGAGATTTTCCAAGTAGTTTTTCTTTGTTGCTTGTTTCCAAAAACACCTTGATTCCACACTTGAGCTATCTTCTAACCTAATCTATTTAGGATCTTATTTTTGTGGAAAGAGAGTTTGGTTTGTGGTTGAAAGAAGCCACTAGTTGTACACCATTGCTTTTGTTGTATCCCTCTTGGTAGAGGTTGATCGGGTGATTGGTTTGCTCCCTCTTGTGAGAGGTGGAGTTTGGTTGTAAGCCTCTTCGGTAGAGGTGTTGGTTGTTGTTTGGCTACGGGCCTACCCTCGATTGTGAGGCGGTGATTGAGAGAGGAGTTCGGTACTCCTAGTGTTGTACAAATCCTCTTTGGTAGAGGTTCCTCGGTGGGAGATAGTGGATTGGAAATCCTACACGGTGGTGTAGGCGGGGATGTAGAGCAAGGTGCTCGAACCTCGAAACATATCTTGGCCTTTGCGTTTGATCCATTGTCTCTCTTACTCTCTCTCTCTCTCTCTCTCTCTCTCTCTCTCTCTCTCTCTCTCTATCTTTATTTGTGCAAAGCATCATTCTTATTGCCATATCATTATTAATTAAAGAAGAAGTGGAGCATACAAGGGGTGATCGTGTAGATTTACTCATGTTTTGTTTTCATGAGTCATATTTATGCCTAATTGAATTAGAGTGTTGGATTATCTTGTGGATTTCATGTTTTATGAAAAACTTTTTATTTTATTCCTTGCTTGAAGGATTTCGTATTAGTTAACAAAATTTTTCATTTTAACTAGTTCGTTTTTCTTCGTTGTGTTATGAGGTATACAGATGCTAGTGTTGTTATTTCAATTGGTATCATTGAACTCTTTCAATGGTATCAATTTGATCTTTTTGTATACTCATAATTGTTTATTGTGTATGTATGTTATCAATTAGTATCATCTATTGGTGATTGGTACTCATTCTTTTTCATACACATATATATGTTTTATTTGTGCTATTATATTTCTATATCTTGAGCACAAATCTTATTATGCTAGAGCTTGAGCTTCAACTTTATTTCAATTGATTTAGTTTTCAATTGGTATCTTATTTCAAGCCTACGCATAGTTTTGTGTTGGTATTTCATAAAGGGGGAGAAAAATCCGTTTTCATATTTCAATTGGTATTTGTATTTCCACTCCCTTACTTTATGATAGAAAATAGTCATTTCAATTGTTTATATGGCTTAAAAAGAAAAATACTATCTTTGATATCAAGATGATCTTGTGTTTTAATTGGTATCTAAAAATTTTGTTTAAAGTAAAATACAAAAGTTTTGATTTATATTGACTATATGCAAGGAGAGCTTAACATCTCTTCTACATATAGATTCATGTTGAGTGTATCTCGTAATGAGAAGCTTAACATCTCTTCTTTATATGGTACACGTGTGTAGGAGGAGCTTCACATCTCCTCTTATGCATTACATAATGTGTGTTATGTGAATTAGGGCTTAACATCCCTCCTTCATGTAATGCATATGTGTAGGGAAGCTAACTTAGCGTCTTCCTCTTCATGAATGTATTTAGCATATACATTTATTGATCTCTGTTTATTTCAATTGGTATCAAGATGCTTCATTGACATATTTTTAATTAATATCCTAATTGATTGTCACCCTTATTGACCTTATTTTGTTTTTAGACAAAAAGGGGGAGAACATTATTTTTTTATTGTTTTGATTAACAAAAAGGGGGAGAAAGATTTTTACCCCTTATTTTATTGTTTTGATTGTTTACCCCTTTGTGATGATTGACAAAAAGGGGGAGAAAGATTTTGAGTTTATGAGTTTTATATATGCATATTTATGTTTTTGCATATATTAAGTTTAATATAGTTTAATGTTAATTGGTATCTAGAGCATCTTTTATTTTTGACATTCATTGGTATTTGTATCTAGAACTTTTATTGTTTATGCATATCTATGCATTCATGTTTAAGAGCCTTCATTGCATATTTATTATGTTTATTTGTTTATGCATGAGTTAAGGGGGAGCTTCTTTGAAACTTAACTTTAATCCATGCATATATAACTCCATGAGTTTTGTCATCATCAAAAAGGGGGAGATTGTTGGCCCAAAGGCCTTCCACCCTAGTTTTGATGATTAACTCATGTAGTTATGTTTACTAATAATCTTGTAATTTTAAGTTTCAGATCTTTAGCAAGATATTAGTTGATGATTAGCTTCAATAAGGAGTTTAGAAGCTTTTCATAGTGATTCCAGGGCCAAAGCATCAAGATCATACCTTGCTAGCTCATGGATCACAGTGTTTGTTGATCGAGTCACTTGAAGATGAAGATCGTCAAGAAGACATAGGTATCCATAGTTTAGTGTGTTTTAGATCCATTTGTAAAGATAAGAATAGTAGATATGCTCAAGAGCACAACACACACATGTTTTATGTTTGGATTTGGTTTTCATGAATAATATATCAAAACAAGTTTACATAGTTTATATGTATAGTAGATGTTTTCTATTTATACATGCATGCTTAAAACTTCTTAAACAAACTTATTTTGACTATCTTATTCATGTATTGAAAAAATCCAAGTTTGAAAAAATACATGTTTTGGTTTTTGGTAAAAATGATAAGACACAAAAATAGTTCATATTGAATGATATTTGAGCTAAACTTTTTACCACATGTTTATATATCAATGCAAAATGATAAAACTAATTTGGTGATTTTTAGAAGTGTTAAAAGATTTTTCAAAAATATTTTACATATGTTTTCTGACCCAGGTTTGTGCTAACAGGCCAGGTCGGTCGACCCAGACGGTCGACCGCACCATGGGCCAGTCGACTCGTGCGGTCTACCGACGTGCACAAGACTTGTGCACCGTCTGGCAGACACAAGCTCGGTTGACCGTCAGGGTCGAGCCGGGTCTGAGAGCAGAGGTCTCTGTTTGTTTGGGTCGACCGGGCGGTCGACCGGTTGTTTGCCAACGGGTCACATTTTTTACCGTTGGCGGTCGACCGGGCGGCCGACCGCCAAGCCTGTCAGGCTGGCCACATCAGCCTAACGGCTAGTTTTATTTTGGGGCTATAAATACCCCAACTCTTGGGCTGTTTGAGAAGATTTTAAGAAGAAAAATTTTAGTGTTTCTCTAGTGTTTAAACAAGTTTTCAAAATAGTTTTTGTGCTAAAAGGATTTCATCTTTATTGTTTTGGGTTTTTGAAAAATCAAAGAAAACTAGGGTTTTTGGATATTGTATGGTTTTCATTTCTATCATTTACAAGAGATTTCCCAAGTAGTTTTTCTTTGTGCTTGTTTCCAAAAACACCTTGATTCCACACTTGGGCTATCTTCTATCCTAATCTATTTAGGATCTTGTTTTTGTGGAAAGAGAGTTTGGTTTGTGGTTGAAAGAAACCACTAGTTGTACACTCCTTGCTTTTGTTGTATCCCTCTTTGGTAGAGGTTGATCGGGTGATTGGTTTGCTCTCCTCTTGTGAGAGGTGGAGTTTGGTGTAACCCTCTTCGGTAGAGGTGTTGGTTGTTGTTTGGCTACGAGCCTACCCCTCGGTTGTGAGGGCAGTGATTAGAGAGAGAGTTTCGATACTCCTAGTGTTGTAACATATCCTCTTTGGTAGAGGGTTCCCTCGGTGGGGAGATAGTGGATTGGAAATCCTACACGGGTGTAGGTGGGGATGTAGAGCAAGGTGCTCGAACCTCGAAACATATCTTGACCTTGTGCGTTTGATCCATTGTCTCTCTTACTCTCTCTCTCTCCTCTCTCTCTCTCTCTTTTTATTTGTGCAAAGCATCATTCTTATTGCCCATATCATTATTAATTAAAGAAGAAGTGGAGCATGCAAGGGGTGATCTAGGTGAAACTACTCTATGCATGGCAACATGTGAATCTATTTCATTTTTCAAAGATTTATTTTTAATTAAACAAATTTCTAATTCTTTGAAATAAATTCAATTTCTCTTTCTAAAGATTATTATCTCTTAAACACATTCAATTTTTGAAGAAAAGATATCATTATTTTTCAAAATTGATTCACAACATTTTAGATTTTAAAATTTTATTTTCTTTTAATGCAGTTCAAGTTGAGATTTTAATGAATCCTTTTCATCCAAAATCTCATCTTTCTCTTGCAAAACAATGTCAAGTCTAGAATGCAAATTTTTTTTTCTTTTTTCAATTCCTAGACTTTTCTTTTCAAAAACTTTATATTTTTCTATTAATTTTTCACACACAATAGATAGTTTCTTCATTAAAGCATGTGCATCATAATCATCACAAGAAGAACTAGAATCAAAAATATCTAGTTGGAGTTTTATGAGTGTACCTCAAGGGAGTCATTCCCTTGGACCGTATAGCATTGTTGCGGACCGTATAGCATTGTTGCGGCTCGGATTCATCTCCACTAGATTCCTCCTCTTGTTGGATTGGCATTTGAAGCTTGGAGGTGGTTGTGGTTGTCAACATATTTCCACACTGCAAAGGCGGAATCATCAATGTTAGAAACACGCATAAATATAATTTTAGGAAGTGTGCTTCTAATGGCCTCAAGGCTTGTGCATTGGCCCCTATATGCTTGCTATCACTAGGGAAGGATTCCTTGGTAATGGCAAGGTAAACTTTATGTCCTAGGGTTTGTAAATAAACAGTCATTCTAATCTTCCAAACAACAATGTTGGAAGGGTCAAAACTAGGTGGGGTCATGAAGTCCATGGGTAAACTATATGTGTGCAAACAAGAAAATGCAAACAAGATTAGCAAACAAATGGATCTCACTCCTAGGATGTTAAGCCTAATATCAGGAGAACTAGCTCTGTACCAATTGAAAAACACCTAGAGGGGGGTGAATAGGTGTAAGTGCTATCTAGTGAACTAAATGCGCTAAATGCGGAAGCTTAAAACAATTTTGCCAACACACTTAATACAATCAACAAGTGTAGCCGAATTCCCCGTGAAGGGCTCTGGACTAACTCTTTAGGACCCAAGAAAATGTGGGTATACCAAATCAAGTCCTAAATTATTTGATGTAGGTACACACCAAGGCTCCAAGAAGTAGGGAGCGGTGGTACCTTGATAGTGGTTGTTCAAGACACATGACATGGCATTCAATAAACTTTACAACCTATCAAGGTAAGTGGAAGGTGGCTCTGTCACCTTCGGGGATGACTCCAAAGGCACTATCATCGGTATAGGTAACATTCAATTGGTGCATCTCCCATTATAGAAAATGTTGTACTTGTTGATGGTTTGAAGCATAATTTGCTTAGCATTAGTCAATTTGTGACCGTGGACTTAAGTTATTTTTGATGATTCTTCTTGCAAAATCTTTGATGTTAAAACCAATGATTGTATTCTCACCGATTTTTGTGATGATAATGTTTATATCATTGACATGCTTAATGTGGAATGTTCTACTAATGCTTAAATGCTTTTGATGAAAATTCTTAGATTTGGTATAGAAGATTAGGACATGGCATCTTTTGACCATCTTTCTAGGATTAATTCTAAGGAATGGTGAAGTGTATACCTTGCTGAAGTTTGAGAAAGACCGCATTTGTGGTGCTTGCGTGCCAATTGGGAAACAAACCAGTCTTCCTTCAAACCAATCAAGGATATCATGTCAACTAGGCCTTTAGAATTAATTCATACGGATCTTTTGGATCTACTAAAACTAAGAGCTTAAATGGTAGTAGATTTGCATTTGTTTTAGTTGATGATTTTCCCGTTTCACTTGGGTTTTCTTCATGGAACACAAAGATCAAACTTTTTCTCATTTTAAGATTTTTCGAAAAGAGTTGAAAAAGAGAAAGGGTTTTTTGATTTTGAGAATAAGGAGTGATAGAGGTGGTGAGTTTGTTAACCAACTCTTCATGACTTATTGTGATGAAAAGGGAATTAAGCATGAAATGGTCTTGTCCTAGAACTCTACACAAATGGAATTGTAGAAAGGAAAAATAGAACACTTCAAGAGATGGCTAGGACAATGATAAGTGAGTATGACCTCCCTCAATATCTATGGGCCGAGGCCGTAAACACCGCATGCTATATATCAAATCGTATTTATTTATGTAAAAATTCTTTCAAACATTTTTTGACATGTATCATTCTAGGAAACCTAATGTTGCATATTTCAAAGTTTTTGGATGCAAGTGTTTTATTTGAACACTAAAGATAACTTGGGTAAATTTGATGCTAAGGCTTATGAAGCAATCTTTGTTGGATATTCTACAACTAGTAAAACTTATAGAGTATCAATAGATCTTCACTTACCATTGAAGAATCCTGCATGTTAAATTAAAAGAATCTAATGTGTTTGTTGAGATGTTGTAGAGATTGAACCATTAGGTGATTTTCACCGGCGTCATCAGTGAGGGGCAGTGCATAACGTACCAAGCCATTAGGTAGGTGTAGGGAAGCTCGATCCGGGGGTTGGGAGTCTTTACTCTCGGCCTCCCCTTCCGAGTCAACCTTCGGTCTACCTTCTGAGTCGAAGATGGCCTCCACTTTGCACAAAGCTCTGAGCCAGGGCCACGTAATCCACTTTGTATTCCAGCCACCATTGCTGGAAGGAGAGCGATGGACCTACCATAGGCCAACAGGACCGCCGGATACACCCACGTCGGCAACAATCACTTCAAGCGGCAGTGTCGGCACTACACAGCGCTTCAACCACAGCATGCGAAAGCCCGCCAATAATGCCCGGTCAGAAATGGGGACCCGGTCTTGATGATAGAAACTTTCAAAAACCGTATCAGGTTTTGAAAGTATCTTCATGATCGACTCTGTGGTAAAGCACTCACAGAGGCATCAATCCTCTCGGGCGATTTCCTCGTTCGAGCTGGGAGCTAGAATGGTCACATGAGTGATCTTTCTCAGTTATATCATTAAACAGTAGCTCGCTCAAGACATCTGCTTAACTCTCCTAGTCCTCCAGGAAGTTATTTGACCGCAGAGAGGTGAAAGTGGCACAACACTTCAGTAAGTCTCATATGTCTGAGGGCACTCTTTCCTCAAGAGATGAAGCTCCTCGGAAGTTGGAACGTATTCTTCATAAGGGGCGTCTCCATAACCAGCCCCGAAACTTCATATAGTTCATGCAGGGCGAGCCTATTTCTCCGACCGGGTGAAAAATGTCCCCGTCAGGATTGTAGTGCTCCATGATCCCATAAAAATTATGGGAACTTTACGGGATGCCATACTGCACAGCTCTGATCGCATGACGCAATCCCACTTGTTCCAACAGAGCTCCGAGTTCAGCAAGAACAAAGCCCACCATCTGCCCCACCAGGACTTGTCGGAAGAATGAACCCACCTCGAGCGGGCGGAAATCAATTGGTAAAATCACCCCTTACCTTCATGAGTCGATTAATGAAGGTAGTGCTGAGCCGAGGGGTTTCCCCTACTAGGTATTCAGACCTGAGTAACTCAGGCAATAAACCAAAATTTCCTTCCCGTGTCCGCGCAGAGTGTACAGTTTTGGTGCCTAGTATGTCGAGAGAGACACCGGGGACAGATCGGGTAAGCTCCCATTCCATTGCACGTTAGACAGATATGTGCTGGAGATAGGATAAGGGATACATTCTCTCCATATTAGAAGAAAGAATTTCTATCCCCTATCTGGCGAAGCCACTTGTAATCGCCGTCATGCAAGATACTACCATCTTCGGGGCAATGTTGTCCCCAAAAAAAGAAACTGGTTTCTTTAACGGAGCACATGAATCCGTCTCAAATTCATCTCCATCGGTCATAATTTCCCGAAAGGTCCTCATATCGACCTTAGAGATCCTCTCCTTCGCTCCTTCGACTTGTCAGTAGTCACTGGAAGTCTCTTCTGCAACACGAAGGTTAGATTGCGGTCACACCACCACCTACATGCCCGAAGTGGCACTTTTTGGAGAGAGGATTGGAGGAATATCTCACTGCAAAAGAAAATAACACTTGATCAAAATCTAAAAGAAAATGATTAAGTGTTTATAACTCGAACGCAGAAATAAACCCAGACGCGAAGATCTATCAAAATCTGCATCCAGATCCAATGATCGCAAGGCTAGTATGGAGCCCGCGTTTTAAAATCCAAGACTTATGAAAATTTCTAAGTATTGGACTTAGACGCAAGGTTCATGAAGACCAGCATCTGATTTCACAAGACGCAAGAGTCATAAGAAATCTGCGTCTGAATATTTCACATTTAGAAATATTCTATGTGTTGAATTCAAAACGCAAGGTTCATTGGGGCCTTGTGTTCAATAACAGGTACAGACTTAAGCGGATAGAAGATTCAGAGGTTATCAAACCTGCGTCTTATCCATTAACTCAAGAACCGCACCTGAAGATCAAAACACAGGCTTGAGCCGCGGCGTTGGCGGTTCACATTCAAAAGGAATTTAAGAGTTAAAAGAACTCTATAAACCCTTTTTAATGGCGAAAATCAATATCCGATGGCTCTTTATACCTAAAATAGGGGTTTCCTGCATGGAGGAACCGCCATTTGAGTCTCAGGAATGATGGCCTTTGAAGACGAAGCGTATGCTTAGCCTTTGGTGCCATGTGATCGAGGATTCGATGTTAGATGAGGAACGAAGAGAACAAAGAAAGAAGCTTCTTTCTCAGCCCTAACAGATGCAAACAAAAAAGAAAGAGAGTCTAATGATGACTCTTGAAGGACTGTTGCCTTTTATAGGCACAGTGATTCGCAAAGATACGCGGCGCTTGGCTCGACGCCTAATCACACTCCTGACGCGTGGACAGCGCATTAAATGCAGTGTGAAGTTCGCACGCCAAAAAGAAGATGTCCCCATCCAATTCTACAGGACACGTGGCCACATACTCATGGCACGGATTCGCAGGCATCCAACAGTCGCGTCTTCGTCTCTAAAGACGCGTCCCTTCGATGGACGCATCTTTTCAACACGTCGAGAGTTGGCGTCCAGAAAGCTGCGTCTTCATTCCAAAAGACGCGTCCCTCCGAAGATCGCATCTTTTCAACGCCGGCCAAAGTC
>JAVJIF010005428.1:0-257374 GCA_038442645.1 Agave tequilana
ACTCAAAAGTGTCTGCACTAGTGTGGTGCCTACGTACCCTACCCAAGGATCAAGCCATCCGTAGTTCATCCAAAGGAGCTTCAACAAGCTCATGCAACATGAAGAATATGAAGTAAAGCTTTACAATGTGCAAACTTTACTCCTGACACCACCTGGGTAAGCTGTCGCGGGATTCTCCGTTGTGTGAATCTTCAGCAACTCAATATCACCCTCATCGAGAATCTCCCTAACAAAAATGGAACTTGACGTCATGAGCTTCGTCCGTGCATGATACACCTGGTTCTTGGCTAAATAAATAGCACTCATAACTGTCACAGTTGATCTTCAGTAGATCCTGATCAATCTCCAAGTCATCAAGCAGGCCTTGAAGCCAAATTGCCTCCTTCATAGCCTCCGTTATGGCCATGTATTCGCCTCTGTAGTAGACAATATAACAGTAGACTGTAGAATAAGCACCAACTAACCGGTGCTTGAGATAATGTAAAACATACCCCGCTGTGGACCGGCATTTATCGAGATCACCAGCATAATCGGAATCAACACACCCGATACAATCCTGTTTCCCTGTAGAATTCTTCTCGAATACCAGACCAACATCTATGGTACCTTTAATGTACCGCAAAATCCACTTCACTACCTCCCAATGACCCTGTCCTGGATCATGCATATACCTACTGACCATAGAGACAGCTTGTGACAGATCTGGTCGTGTACACACCATAGCATACATAAGACTACCAACTGTGCTAGTATATGGGACGTGAGTCATGTACTCACGTACTTTAACAGTCTTTAGAGACATAATGGCAGATAACTTGAAATGAGGAGCCAGTGGTGTACTTACAGATTTCGTATTCTTGCCGATGTTGAACCTCTGAAGTACCTTTTGCAAATACCCCTTCTGTGTCAAGCTTACCTTGCCACCCCTTCGGTCTCGTGTAATTTTCATACATAGCACCTTCTTTACTTCACCAAGATCCTTCATCTCAAACGCAGAAGATAAGTCCTTTTTCAGTGTATTAATTACAGATCTAGACTTTGAAGCAATAAGCATATCATCTACATATAATAGTAAATAGATATACTCTCCTGTCGGTAGCTTGTTGTAATACACACATGGGTCATAGTGGCTACGTGTACCTCTTTCTCTGATGAAGCTATCGAACCGCTTGTACCACTGTCTAGGAGACTGTTTTAACCCATACAGCGACTTCTTCAGCTTGCGCACCATATCTTCTTTCTCTGCAGTCTTGAACCCTGTCAGCTGAGACATGTAGATCTCTTCATCCAGATCGCCATGGAAAAAGGCGGTCTTTACATCAAGTTGATCAAGGTCCAACTCATACTGTGCCACCAGAGTCAATAATATGCGAATTGACGAATGCTTTACAGCAGGAGAAAATATCTCATTGTAGTCAATTCCTTCTCTCTGTGCATAGCCTTTTGCTACCAATCTGGCCTTGTAGCGCACCATATCTTCTTTAAGAGATCCCTGTTTCTTTGCGTATACCCACTTACAGCCTATCGCCTTCTTTCCTTTGGGCAACCTTGTGAGTTTCCAAGTGTCGTTCTTGTAAAGAGACTTCCTCTCTTCTTCCATGGCAGCTTTCCGCATCTTCAGCTCTGAACTGATTTCAGCTTCTCTATAGGTAGACGAGATAGTCTCCTCAACGACCGAAAGTGCACAAGCTGAAAAACACCTCGAGTAGGGTGAATAGGTGTTAATGCTAATCTAGTGATCTTTTTAAACAAGTAAGTTTGAATGATGCAAACGATCACTCAAAATAAGAAATTGAAACCGAATTCCCCGTGAAGGGCTCTAGAACTCTCCTCTTTGATTCCTCTAGATTATGAGTTGAGACGCGTAATTGCTTTCTTGTTGAAATGAGTAAAGACCAAAAATGCAAGTAAATAGAATGAGTGCAATATTTAAGTGCAAGCAAGAGTATCACAAGTTAGAAATATAAAGCAATGAAAATCAATAAGAAAACCAATCGCAAACACAAGTAATTTGTTACGAGGTTCGAGCCACTGCTCTACGTCCCCGCCTCCACCACCGTGAAGGATTTCCACTAAATCCGCAAAGGAAATTTTCACACCGGAACCTTTACACCCAAGGGGATTATAATTGATCTACACAAGACCGGAGTACCCAACTCCACCAATCCAACCTCTACACAAGAGGGATCTCAACACAAGAAAATACAAATCACTTGGTGATCAAAAGATCACAAACTCTCTCTTACAACTTCTTATAGAGTGGAGATGATTTTTGGCTCAAGAAGTGAAGTGAGAAAAATTTCAGTTGTAAAGAAGTAAAATAGCTTGTAAACCAACTGAAAACTTTAATCAAAGAAAGCTCTTTTGAGAATGAAAGCAAGAAAACTTTTCTTTTCTTTTGAAACTTGAAAACTATAAGAATTTTTCTTATGTTCAACAAGGGACAAATGACATCTATTTATAGGGATTTGCTAAAAGCATTTCATCATTGAATCTAGGTCAATAGAGCAGAGTATAGCCACCAAAAAAATCAGAAATAGCTGAAAGAAACATCAAAATCAAAACAGATTCCAAGAAATAGCCGTTGGGGCTCTTTGGCTGCTGCGGTTGACCGGGCCGGTCGACCGGTAGCCTACATGACAAAAGAGCCGTTGGCTTCGGTCGACCGCAGGCTAAACAAAAATAAATTTTTTGGTTGCGGGCCGGTCGACTGACAAACCCAGACTAAGGGTCTTGCAGTCGGTCGAAGGTCGGTCGACCGGCCCGGTCGACCGGCAGACGTGCACATACATGCACGGCCAAGGCCACAAGGGCCGGTCGACTGGGCGGTCGACCGATCTGGCCTGAAATAGATCCGGTCGACCGTTAGGCCTGAAATAGTATTTATAAGTAAAGAATTTTGAACTTTGAATAATTTTTAAAATATTTTGAAATGCTTTGAAGTTTAATAACATGCTATAGAGGATGAAATGCATGTTTTAAACTAGATGTAAAAATATGAAATATTTTGAGACATGTATATCATCAAAACATGTACCTAAGCCAACTAACCAAAACAAAACTTGTATTTTCTTTGGAAAGTAAAAATATATGTTGAGTTTTCTTGAGCAATTTATCATGACCTAACTCTTTAACATTACTAATTCTTACATTAATTCTAGGTGACTACACGATCTTCAATATGGGCTTCTCCATATGCCATGTTGAATAACTTGAATCCTTGATCCCGATTTAAGTCAATTTGAGTCAAAACACCTTCTTTAGTGAAGAAAACATCTTGAATCCTTAGAACCCTAAAACACACTTAAACACTAAAATATGATTAGTACAAATAACTATATATATTTTATAATCATCAAAACTCTAAAACCGGGTGATTGTAACCTTGGGCCAACATAAGCAACGATCATATCTGTAGTGAGCCAACCTAGTTCCGTGTGTTTTTTCTTGGTCTTGTAACTGTAGTAGAATCAGGAACATCACCCATGATCTGTTCTTGATCCTCTTCATCATCAACATCTACCTCATTTGCTTGATCATTACCTTGTGTCACCCTAGGTATGATCCTCACCGTTGCTGAACTTTCTAGAGATAGTGGATTAGCACAATTCTCCACCTGCTGCGATACATCTTTGGTCTTGATAATCTCCACCTGCTGAGAGATCTTAGGCTTCAACATCGAAGCCTCATCAAATGTGACATCCCTGCTGAAAATAAACTTCCTTTCCATAGGATTCCAGATCTTGAATCCTTTGATTCCTTTCTTGAAACCGACGAACAAACCCTTCTTTACTCTTGGGTCTAGTTTATCTTCTTTAACATCATAATAGGCTGGACAACCAAACACCCTTAGCAAATTATAATTAGCAGCAGTTTTTCCCGACCAAACCTCGAGAGGAGTTTCCCTTCTATCGCAGACGAAGGCGACCTGTTAATAAGATAGCAAGCGTATGCCAAAGCCTCAACCCAGAAGTTCTTTGATAAACCGGCATTGGACAACATACAACGGACCTTCTCTAGCAAAGTCCTGTTCATCCTTTCTGCTACCCCGTTCTGTTGCGGTGTTTCCCTCACTGTGAAGTGCCTCTCTATGCCCTCATCAAGACATAGCTGAAGGAAAGGATATGACTTATATTCCCCTCCATTATCTGAACGAAGGACCTTGATTTTCCTTCCCGTACTTCTCTCCAAATTCTTCTTCCACTTCACAAGTAATTCTAGGACTTTCCCTTTGTGCTTCATGGTATATACCCAATAACGCCTAGATAATCATCAATAAAAGATACAAAGTAGTGGTTACCTCCAATTGATGCAGTCTTGGTAGGTCCCCAAATGTCAGTGTGAACATAATCCAGAATCCCCTTTGTGCAATGAGTTGCTGTGCTGAATTTCACCTTGGCCTTCTTTCTGATGATACAATGTTCACAAAATTCCAACTTGTAGGTTCCGACACCTTTCAATAATCCTTGTCTTGCAAGAGCTCACAAAGACTTTTCTCCTGTGTGTCCCAGCCTCATATGCCATAGCCTGGTTGAGTTTCATTTGAATCAGTAGAAGCCGCCACTTGCCCTGTAACAGTACTACCCTTCAAGTAGTAAAGATTGTTCCGACGAATGACCTTCAATACCACCATCAAGCCTTTAGTCATCTTAAGGACTCCTTCCTTTATTGACACCACAAGACCCAATGTCTCCAAAGCTCCAACAGAGATAAGTTTCTCTTCAGTTGAGGTACATACCCACTTCCTTCAGTTCTCGTATCATCCCATCGAACATCTTGATCTGGATTATTCCTACACCTTCTATGATACATGGATGATCATCGCCCATAACGACTGAACATTCCTCTAGCTTCCCAAAGTTAGAAACCAATCCCTATTCGGGCACACATGGTATGTAGCACCAGTATCCAATATCCACTCATTATCTCCTGAGTAGCCAATGATAGGAGTAGTGATACAGAATGAGAATACCGACGAGTCCGAGTCTGATCCACCTGCCTTTGAGGTACTGCCTTAAGTACTGACCATCTTTGCAAGATTTGCCTCAGTCTTAACTCCTTCTTCCCTTTGGCCTTTGGACAGTCAACTTTCTAGTGCCCTAATTCTCTGCAGAAGGCACACTTGTTCTTCTTCAGATCTCTATAACCTGGCCTGGACTTCGATCTCCCTCGATCATCTTTGCAATTCCTATGTGAACCTCTGTCTCTTATTGCTAGGGCCTCTGCTGATGTGCTTGCCTGAGAAGACTGTCTTTTCTTTCTCCTTGTCTCATAATTAACCAAAGCAGACAACACTTCATGATAGTTAAGGGACTGTCTACCATTTATGAAGGTTAAATAAAAGTCTCATATTCTTCTGCAGGAAGAGAGTTCAAGAGAATTACCGCTTTGTCTTCTTCGTTTACCTCGACATCCACATTAACCAAATCCGTAAGAAGCTTTATGTAGCGATTCAGATATTCATTTACGGAGCATCCTTTCTTCATTGAAACCCATACAGCTTTCTCTTTAGCTGTAATCTGGATTCAATACTTTTGGTAGGATCTCCCACAACTGCCTCGCATATGTTTCGTGTAACACAAGGTATTTGATGTCTTGTGTTAGACACGATCTGATTAAGCCACACGCTGAACGGTTCATCTTAGCCCACTCTTGAGTGGTTGTGCTTCGCTTCTTCTCTAAGAGTAGAGTGTCTTCAAGGTTTGATGCATTCAGCGCATCCATCACCTCGCACCTCCACATGTCAAAATTGTTCGTGCCATTGAATTTCATCACATCAATCCGCGGATGTGGATTCATGGTTCTCACAGATGTACTTTCTTCAGCCATCTCTTTGATTAGATCCTTTATGTAATGCAAAAAACCAACGGAGTTAGATAAACAAAATTTGATAAAGATCAGATCTTTACCTCCTCACGAAACCCTAGATGAGTTTCTGAATAGATCTACTCCTCAAAATTGATTCCTTGAGCACTTTACGTGCTGTTCTGAGATCGACACACGATCCCACAAACAGTCCCAATGCTGATCTGAGATCGTCACACGATCTCTACCAATCAGCAACAGATGCCCTTCGAATCACCAGATGATCCCACGACGAACCTGAGATGCTCTTATACCACTTGTTGTACGCAAATCAATAACCACTTAGAGGAACTCTTAAGCCACAGATGCAATATAAAAGTACTACCAACAGTAAAGAACAATTGAATAATGAGAAGAACACAAACAAAGATTTAACGAGGTTCGGTCAATTTCGCCTACGTCCTCGGGTAAGGAAGAGAGATTTCTTTATTGATTTTATAATCAATACAAATTGCAAGCAATATAATATGAAGAGGACTCTGCCTCTCTTATATACCCAAAGAAACCCTAGGAGAATCAGACTCCTTATTGGGCTAGTTTTCAATTCAGAAAACTTCCCGAATCAGCCCGAATACGCCTATCGGTCGACCGGTCCGTCGACCGACCCAAGCACCGGTTGACCGTGCCGGTCAACCGTGCCTAACTGAGAGTTAAGTAATATCAGTCGGTCGACCGGGCGGTCGACCGCAACAGTCTGTGCACGTTGGTGCACATCGGTCGACCGGTCCTGCTGCTGCTGCTACTCTTGTTGATTCTTCGTTGCTTCCTTGTTGTCGTCGACTTCCTCGACTTCCTCGCGACTTCCCCTCTCTTCCTACACCTGAAGTAGGGGTCTTCAACCTCTCGCGCACGAATGGAATTACCGGCAGCTACTCCTTGGGGTAGCGGCAAGTCCAATTGCTTGAGAACAGAACCCATGTCATTCATTGCCCGCATCCTACCTCGCATTTGATGAATCTACAGGGAAATGTTAGCACCAATTAAAGTATGAGAGCACAAGTGTCACTGCAAATATCAATGTTAAGTACTTATCATTTCTATTAGTCCAGGCCTCAGGTCACTGCAGTTATGACAGGATCCATGCCCACGGGCCAGCTTACCCCTTGTTCATCTCTAGTCCATAAACACCTTTGAGACAATGTTTTAGAACGGAATCAGTCACTGAACCAGAAATTAGGTGGTTTTTTTATGGCTCCAATTGTGGCTTCAACATTGTTTGAACTAGGTTTATACAGAAGAACATCGTTGATTTATACATTTGTCAAAAGTCATGGAACTGCTTCTTGGTTAGTGGGCTATACTAATGTGGTTTCTTATTTACTGCCACAAGATCAAGTCCTTTCAGAATAATTTTGCTACATATACTACATGTCAAAACTATTCTTTTTGAGCCATATAGTTTGGTTCGGTTCGCTAGTTGGTTCATGAGGTGCATTTATATGGACCAGCCATTTCAGGACAATTATTCTTTTTTGAACCATATACTGCCACAAGTTCGAGTGGTGCTACATGTACTACATGTCAAAACTATTCTTTTTTGAACCATATAGTTTGGTTCGGTTCAGTAGTTAGTTCATATGGTGCATATATGGACCAACCATTTCATCCGGGCTTTAAGCATTTTTTGTACCTTAATGACCTGAACCGTTGAAGTTCCCGGTAGCACATCAATTTTTTCTGCTGTTTCATCTGGTGAAACATGGTCCGACCAATTCTAATTTCTAATGACTGAACTGAAACATATGGTTCAAAAAGCATATATTGCCTACAAGTCTGGTAGTTATCCTGCATTTGGAAAACCAATTGAGCGTTTCCTGATCCTCTCCAGACCATCACACGCTGAATTGTAATTCCTCTTGATGTGAATTTCTCCAGCAAGAATGGCATGATTGAGGACCAATCACATAAAAGCTTTAATCCTGAAAGGAGCCTAAGTATTCCAAATGCCTCATGAGGTGACAACCACCATTACTAGATGAAAGCCATACGTTGACTTCACTAAGAAGTCACCTGATCATTCCCATCTCTGAGTTAATGTTGCCAATAGTGGTTTAGTTAGCCACCTAGCATTGACCTGATATGACTCACTTCCTGACCCAATTATAATAGATGGAGGAAATGAGCCTAGTTGTGACTTGTTATCAGGCAAGCTGAAGCATAACAATAAGTAGATCATTGATACATCACACACAAACATGGAATCAAGCAAGCAAAATACAAACTAAAACGAAAGAGCAGGCTAATAGTTTTATGTGGTTCGGCACCATCTCCACGTTGACAAGGGCTTGTCTCATATATTTCACTGTAATAAAGTTTAAAAAGAATACAAGATTAAGCCCTCTCTTAATTTTTTTCTAACATATTTCTTCAAAGTTTCTCCATCTCTCTTTCCTCTCTCCCGAGGCTCTAGGCCTACTCATCCAAGCCACACATACTTCATTCAAAGCATAAACTGCATGTTTCTAGACAACTTTTGAGCTCGCCCTAAGACTCCTAGATCAATTCAGAATAGATCTACTAAAACAACTCCCACCTCTATTAGGAAATAAATCCTATTATCTTCTGAAAGAATGATCTCAACCCAAGTGTAAATATATCACAAGCATAATTTACGGTCATATTTCTAACAATTTTTACCTTAACTCTAAATCTAGCCTAACTTTAATCCACAATGCATGAATCCTCCATACCTTGACATTTGTTTGTCCGAAATACCAGTTCTTGATGACATAAACCTTTATGGACTTCATGCCTCCAAACCTCCAGTGATGACCACAGGACTCCTTGCCTCCATCATTGTGGTACATGGACAATCTTGTGCTAATCGGGTGGTAGCTCCTTGGCTTCCATGATGTGGCCCATGGATGGCCTGCCTGCTGACCCTCCATTCCCCCCAACTTGTCGGAACATCAGCGTTAGCGGATAGTTTGAATTGCAAATTCAACTCATGTGTTTTGCTTGTAAGGACAAGGTTACAATATCTGATTTCCAATTCCAAGGTCTCTTCACTTGGGCTTTTACTGTTGTATTTGACTAGGTTGTCTTTTGAGCTTTTGCTCTTGTATTTGACTAGGTTGGTAACCCCCCCAACCCCGCGGATTTCTGGTCCACTTTAAACCTGTTATTTTTCAAATTATACATGTATTTAGCCAAGCTTGCCATTATCTTAAAAAAAATGGTAAATGAATCTTTTTTTAAGAACCAAGTCCAATTCCTTCTCAAAGATTGCTCTCAACCCAATTGTACAAGGTTGCTAATACCCAAACTCAATTTAGATTCGAATCTCCAATTGAGGCTCTCAATCTCAATCCTGGACAACCCTTATTTATCATCCAAAGTCTTCATTATTAGTCATCGACCTTGTAGGCTGAGAAAATTTAGGACAAGGGAACATTTAATTTAGGATAAGGGAACATTCATAGGAAACTTTCAGCATGAGGAGGAATACAATTGCACCTTATTTTATATATATACACAGGGGTAGGAATATAGTACTGATGTGATAACATGGCTAGATTAAAGCAGCAACAAATTTTAAACTAAAGAAAGATGTATTGTGAGACCCTTGTTAGGGTTGTTGAAGTAGCCATCCTTCATAGTCAATGAATGTTTTGCTGGTATATTTCTTTAACTCTGACAAAGGTAGTTTCTTTTCCCACTTCACCCTTCTAGCAGGATTGCAACCTGGACCCCTACAAGTTTCCTCAGCATATATCAGTTGGCTCCTGAAATCGTATAAGCACAAGAGAAGTCAGAAACACAAAAAACTGAACTAGTTTAATTTTAGCTAATAGGCATGAAAGAACAAGGATGCAACACTTGTGAATATGGGGGTGTTTATGTGTAGGAAGAGAGGAGATAGAGGAGATGAAAGCTTAATGAAGCATGTGCAATCCAACTTGGATTCAGAATTCGTTTCTGAAAAGGAGTCTGATCCAATTGGAGTTTTCAAAAGGTGAATTATTTCTCCTTTTAGGATTTGGATTCTTTTTAGGATTTGGATTCCTTTTAGGATTTGGACTCCTTTCCTGTTTGGGATCGAATCCAATCTGGGTTTCCTTAAATTCAAGGACTCTGTGGCTCTAAATAAGGACTAGAGCCTTCATGTATTGTATCCAAGAAAATCCGATTGAAAATCGCCCTTGGAAATTCCTTGAAGAAGGAATAAGAATAAGTTGTAATTGGTTGTTGAATCAATAAAATCTCTCTCCCTTGCCCCAGAACGTAGGTATGTTACCGAACCTCATTAAATACTGTGTTGATTGCTTTTCTCTATTGTTCTCTATTCTTGTCGTGTTGGGTACGTCTCCGGTTGCATCAGTCTCCGCCTGGTTGGAGAATTCTTCAGAGAGGTTGTTGTCCTGCGCACAATAATTGGTATCAGAGCATCCCAGGTTAGTCGTGAGATCGTGTGTTGACTCTAAGGACATCAGTTGCTATTTAGCGAAGATCGTGTTTCAATCTCGGAGCAGCGTTGGGACTGTTTGTGAGATCGTGTGTCGATCTCAAAATAATGTGTAGATTGCTCGAGAAATCAGTTTGGAGGAGTAGATTGCTTCGGAAACTCTTCGAGGGTTTCGCGTGGAGGTAAAGATCCTATCTTTATCCAGTTTATTTTATCTAACTCTATTTGTTTTCACATTACTTTGAGGACTTAGTTGAGAAGATGGCTGGAGAAGGTACATCCATGAATCTATATCCGCTTAGGATTGATGTGTTAAAGTTCAACAGTACGAACAACTTCGGTATCTAGAGGTGTGAGGTGATGGATGTGCTGACGGCATCAAACCTCGACTACACTCTACGGTTAGAGAAGAAGCGCGCATCAATAACGGAAGAAGATTGGAACAAGATGAACCGTACAACATGTGACTTGATCAGGTCTTATCTGACACAAGACATCAAGTATCATTATGTTGCATTAGACATCTGCGAGGCAGCTGTAGGAGATCCTGGAGAAGAAGTATCTGACGAAAAGCATAGAATCGCAGTTGCAGTTGAAGAGTAAGCTTTATAGTTTTTAGATGCAAAGAGGATGCTCCATCAATGAACACTTGAATCGCTATACGAAGCTTCTTACAGATCTAGTTAATGCGGATGTGGAGACCAACGAAGAAGATAAGACGGTAATACTATTGAATTCTCTTCCTAGGAAAGTGTATGAGACCTTTACTCTTACATTGATTAATGAAAGAAAATTCCTTAACTACAGTAAGGTGTTTGCTGCTCTTGTGAGTTATGAAGTAAGGAGACATGACCGACTGTATTCTTCGGGAAACACAATAGCAGAGGTATTGGCGGTAAGAGGCAGGAGTTCTAATAAGAAGGGAAGATATGATAAGGGAAGATCAAAGCCAGATCAAGCTTCAGAGATCTAAAGAGGAATCAGTGCGCCTTATGCAAGGAGCTAGGGCACTGGAAAGTTGATTGCCCGAAGGCCAAAGGTAAAAAGATGGAGTCAAACACCGAGGCGAACCTCGCACAAGCGGATGGATCAGATTCAGACTCATCAGTATTCTCTCTCTGTTACTACTCCTACTGTTGATTACTCAGATAAGGCTGAGTGGATGTTAGATATCAGAGCCACCTATCATGTGTGCCCGAATAGGGCTTGATTTTCTAGTTTGAGAAGCTAGATGGATGTTGCACGGTCATAGGTGATCATCATCGTGTAATATAGAAGGGATGGATATAGTCTGTATCAAGATGGAAGATGGGATAGTACGAGAATTGAAGGAGATAAGGTATGTACCTCAACTCAGAAGGAATCTTATCTCTGTTGGTGCTTTGAAAGCGTTGGGCCTTGTGGTATCTATACGAGATGGTGTTCTTAAGATGACCAAAGGCTCAATGGTGGTTATGAAGGCGTCCACCGGAAAAATCTCTACTACTTGAAAGGTAGTACGGTTACAGGTCAGGCGAAAACTTCTAGTTCTTTAAATGATGGTTGAACAAAGGTTTGGCAGGTGAAGGTCGGACATGGAGGTGAAAAGTCTTTGCAAACTCCTGCAAAGAAGGGATCATTGAAAGGTGCTACTACCTACAACTTGGAGGGTGAACATAGCGTTCTAGACAAGAAGAAGGTAAAATTCAACACCAGTACCTACCACTCAGAAGGTCTTCTTGATTGTATTCACGTAAGCATTTGGGGACCTGCTAAGACTGCATCGCTTGGAGGTCACAGGTACTTTGTCTCTTTTATTAATAGTTTATCTCGACATTGTTGGATATATCCCATAAGACAAAGGTGTGAAGCCCTAGATATGTTGGTGAAGTGAAAAAGAAGAATGAAGAAGCAGACAGGTAGGAAGATTAAGGAGCTATAAGTTGGTAATGTTGAAAGAGACATGAACCAATTCCTACGATTTGGCCAGAACACTGGTATTGGTACTCACTTCACAGAAGGTATACATGGGTTGGCTAAAGAAATAAACCGTTCCTTACTGGAGAAGGTTCGGTGCTTGTTGTCTAATGTAAGATTAGACAAATCGTTTGGGCTGAGGCGATTGTGTATGCTAGCCTCTCATAAATGGATCGACTGCTATAGGAGGTAAAACTCCATTAGAAATTTGGTCTGAGAAAGCTGCTCAAGATCATGGTTTGCTGCGAGAATTTGAAAGTTTGACCTACTTCAGTGCCAAAGATGGCGAGGTGAATCCGCGAGTAAAGAAGTTTGTGTTTTTGGGTGTCAAGAGAAATATGAAAGGCTATAGGTTATGAGACCCTGAAAATAAGAAGATCATGTTGAGCCAGCATGTCGCGTTTGATGAGACTTCAGTGTTGAAGTCTACTGTCTCTTAGCAGGTGGAGAGGACAGAGATCAAGAAGTATCGCAACGGGTGAAGGTTGATGCTACTCCACTGCTTCCAGTTGGTTCGGTATCAGTGAAGACTTCACCGGATGTGACACCGGGTGGAGATCATGTAGCCAGAGTTGATACTGAACAGATTGAAGACATTGATGAGAATATCGAATTGTTTGTGGTCATTGGAACCAAGGTAAAACCACGCACGTGGGTAAAGAGGCATGAATCTCAAGCTTGTGACCGCGACAAGCTCAAGTTGAAGGCCGTTGTTCTCCATGATGGTAGTGAGGAGGTTCATATGACTCAGCCAGATAGGTTCGCTGCTAAAGGTTTAGGTACAAGTGATTAAGCTTGATGAAGCTCATTTCAATGAACTACGATTGGCTTGATCCTTTGGGTAAGGTACGTAGGCAGCCATAAAGGCGCAACCATATTTGGTGATGCAACCTGTATGAAGCTATTTGGGTTCTAGAGAAGCTGATTGGAACTTCATGTAGAGGTGGAGAGACTTCACGTAGAGGTGAAGTGTTATGGCTAGTTGGACTTCACGTAGAGGTAAGATGTTGTAATCTTGATGAATAGTTGATCTTTTGGTGAAAAGATATTTGAGCTTGCATAGGAGAGGTGTGCATCCAGTTTGTTGAAGCCGATGATGGTGATCGGTGTGCTCTACTCAACTTGATTAGACCGTTAGTTGAAGACATGTAGACTAGAGAGAGCTAGTCAGTTGGAGAGTCAGTGTTGACTCATGATGAGTTCTTTGTGAAGGTCATGTAGTTGCTGAGTAGGAGACACGTTCGGTGATCGATATGTATGGAAGTGCTCCTAAGGTGAAGTGCATGTGTAGTGCATCCCAGTTGATAGCTGAGCTAAAGGTTCCAAGACGAGATCGTGTGTCGATTTTGCCGAGATCGTGTGTCGATTTCATCTGGAGCGCTCAAGCCGAGATCATGTGTCAATTTTGCTGAGATCATGTGTTGATTTCACTGAGATCGTGTGTCGATTTCGCCAACGATAGACTGGAGTTCGTTAGAGATCGGCTCAGATTTGAAAAATCTTCACCGAGGTGGAGAATTGTAAGGAGAGAGGAGATAGAGGAGATGAAAGCTTGATGGAGCTTGTGCAATCTAACTTGGATTCAGACTTCGTTTCTGAAAAGGAGTCAGATTCAATTGGAGTTTCCTAACAGGTGAATTGTTTCTCCTTTTAAGGATTTGGATTCTTTTTAAGATTTGGATTCCTTTTAGGATTTGGACTCCTTTCCTGTTTGGATCGAATCTAATCTGAGTTTCTTTAATCCAGGAACTCTGTGGCTATAAATATGGGCTAGAGCCCTCATGTATTGTATCCAAGAAAATCCGATTGAAAATCTCCCTTAAAAATTCCTTGAAGAAGGAATAAGTTGTAATTGATTGTTGAATTAATAAAATCTCTCTCTCCCTTGCCCGAGGACATAGGCACGTTGCCGAACCTCGTTACATATTGTCTTCATTGCTTTTCTCTATCGTTCTCTATTCTTGTCATTTTGGGTTCGTCTCTGGCTGCATCAGTCTCCGCCTGGTTAGAGGATTCCTCAGAGAGGTTGTTGTTGCTCCCTTTCACTAGAAGGAAATTATATTTATATTTTATCCACATGCAATTCGTAGTCATTTATCGTAATGCATATCTTTTTTTTGGTATGTTTTTTCAAAACTCTATCGACAGTTTTATGCAGTTTTATGATAATATTTCGCCAGGTAAAACCGACCGATCACTTCAAGATATATTCTATTTATCTTCTCTTTGCAGTACAAATGTTGAATATGTATATATATATATCAGAGATAGAAAATTTTTACATTAGAAAAAATGAATTTTATTTTGGAAGTATTGTGGGCAATAGAGGATTGTCAATATATTCATGAAATTTTATTGTATGATTGGTGCATAGGTATCAATAATCTCTTCAATTTACCATTAAGAATCTCAAACCTCAAAGTTTTCTCAAGATAATTTTCACATTTATGATTGGCTCCTTCACTTGGAGGATTTCTATTAAGCTCAAATCAAAATAATGAGTTTGAGACACTAGGGTTTACTACCAAACAATGAAAATGTGCCATGGATTGAGATTAAAAAGAGAAATAAGGTAGTAGATGGATCATACTCGTGGCCTTTATTGTTCCAAGAATTCCATCCTTCAGGGGTAATGACATCTGACATGTATGACTTATAGAAGACAACTGTAGAGTATCGACCATAGGCTCTTCCCAAATAGGCCTTGCCGCTTCCGATAATCCCGGTGTACTTGAACACAACCCTCCGGGTTTCCTGGGGTCATTACGGCCCTACGCTGTAATATAACCTATAGTTCCCTTGTTGTTCACTGTGAGAGTTGAAAGAATGCACTTCTGCACACCAAACACAAGAAAAATCAAAACGGTCCATACAGAAACTAATGGATGAATCAGAAAAGCTCCATCAGACAACTTATATGGCATTTGTTGGCCCAAGGTTACAATCGCCCGTTTTATTGTGTTTTGATGATTACAAAACATATATAGTTATTTGTACTAATCATGTTTGTTTGTTTAAGTGTGTTTCAGGGTTCTAAAGATTCATGGAGTGTTCTTCCTTAAAGGAAGATTATTTTGACTCAAGTCGGTTCAATTCGGGCTCAAGATACAAGTTTTCAAGATCACATATGAAGGAGTCCACTTGAAGACTTAGGAGTCTCCTAGAACCTATGTAAGACTTAGTTTGTTAAAGTTTGAGGTTGTGGTAGATTGGCTCTAGAACACACACACATTTGTCAAAAATACAGTTTTCAGTTTTGATATTTTGTTTTAAGTTCATGCTTTGGTCTCTATACATGATTCAAATTTTTAAAAATTATATATCTTGTTTATATCATGTATATCTATCTCTTCAGCATGATACTTAGCCATATTCCTACAAAAATTATTTTCAAAATTTTTCCTAGTCCAAAATTCCTTTTCTGAATTCTGTTTCAGGCCTGGCGGTCGACTAGGCCGGTCGACCGTACCTATTCCAGGGCAGGACGGTCGACCGACCGATCGACCGGGTTCTGTGTCCAGGACTTGCACGTTTGTGCACGTCTGTCGGTCGACCGACCGGTCGGCCGACCGAAAACAGTGTGCTCTCTGTTTTTTGTCAGTCGACCGACCGGTCGACCGCCCTTACAAAACTGTGTTTGCCCTTTTGAGGCCGGTCAACCGAGTCCAATGGCTATATGCCAGATGGGCTACCGGTCGACCAGGCCGGTCGACCGGCAAGCCTGCCAGCTGCCAACGGCTCTTTCCTCTTTGGTGAAAATCTGAATTCTGATTTTCACCCTGTTTTGTGGCAGGATTTCTCTGAGTTTTTGGGGATCATTTTCTGATCAAATAAACTTAATTTAAATGAGTTTTAATCCCTTCCTGTAACGCCCCGATCCCGCAGGTACGTGATTATTATTCATTTTTGCATATTTTGCCACATCCATACCATGCATATCATAAATAAAAATGTGATTTTTAATCTTTTTCTCTCTATTTTTGCAGGTCCATATTTTAATGGAGAAGAGGCCCATAATCCCTTTAATTATCAAGAATTAAAGGAGAATTAATCAAAGCCCAAAAGAGAGCCCAAGGGTTAAGCCCAGGACCTGGAGACATCCACGCGCCAGCTCAGACATTCCAGAAGGTCCACGTGGCTAACAACCTACGAAAAATCCGCAACAGAAATCTCGGCCTCAACGGCCAAGATTCTGCCGCGGAAACGCGGCTCTGGCCGCGGTTCCGCGGCAGTTACAAGGCCGTTGAGCCCGAGATTCTCTCCAGCTGTCTGATTCTGGAGCCTTCTTCTCTGAGGCTATAAATAGACCACCAGGGCCAGCGAAAGAAGGGAGGAGAGATTAGAGGATAGAGCTTGTATTTTGTAGGTTTTTCTCTAGGATTTTTATTGCTCTAGTTCTTCTTCTTCCTCCTAGAAATTTTGTGAGAGAGAGATTGAGAGAGAGAGAAAGCTTGTGTAAACCAAGGTGTGACAACTTGTGAAGTAAGGATTAATCCAATCTCCTTTCTCTACTTGAGCAATTTCTAGTACTTTACTTGTATTCTTTCATTCAAGCTTTACTTTCCTTGCACTTTTATTCATGAATTGCTTTTCTTTTCTTGTAATGGCTAGTAGCTAACTTCTTCTAACATGACTAGCTGACCACTAACATTGCTAACTTCTAACTCTTGGGTGATTGCTAATTTTTCATCTTGCAATTGTTGAGTCTTTTTCATCCCCGATGGGTTACTTTCATGCTTGGCAAGCTCTTGTTGTAATTCCATATGATTCATGTGTGCCTCATTTAGAGCCTTGTCTTTAGAACAAGTGCCTTGATGGAACATGGAGATGATCACCAAACATATGCTATTTGTTGTACAACTTCATTACTTCAATGCTAACTTGTTGTATTTGCCTTGAATGACTAATGAATGTTGTATCTTCTTCCTTAGCATCCCTTGAGTGTCACTCCTCGAGTCCACCATTGAAATTCTATCTTGAGAGCCGATGAAATCAATGAGGCTACAAGACAAGTTCAAGAAGATCACCCATCAATCAAGTGGGAAAGTAACTAGACCAACACGCAAGACATACATATGCCGATGAATCAACATGAGGCAAGCATCACCATAACGGAGTCTAGTAAGTTAGCAATTTAGAAAGGTAGCTAGTCATGATTTTTCACATCTTAAAGTCTTTTACAAAGTTCTCCTTCTTTTAGTTTTCTTTCCAAAGCAAATCTTGTTTTCTAATTCTTTTCATTTTCTTTCCATCATGCACAAATCCACAAATTCTTTTATCTCTTTTTCCATTTCTTTTTCATTCTTTTAAAAAACAAAGAAGAACCTTCGTTTTCCATCTTCAATACCAAACCGTAACGCTTCCATCGCAAGCTCTCCATGAGAATCGACTCGTATAGCCTATGCTATTACGGTGATTTGGAAAGAGTACATCAATCATTATAAATACATTTCGGAGTAAGTAAGCACTACAAGGTTGTCTCTAAACCTTCTCTCTTTTGTTGAATATCTGTGCATTTACACTCCACTAGTCTTTCCCTATCAAATTTTTGGCGCCGTTGCCGGGGAGAGCAACGGTTTTGATTCAAATCGAAGAACTAAACGAACTTTCTTCTCTGTTGCAGGTTACAGGTGAAGAAACAGGAAAACTAGCATTGCAGTGACATATAAGTGGCTCTGGGCCTCTGCTCTCAAAGCAGAGATCAGTTGCCCTCTGATTTGCCGCGATTCCACGGCCAAAGCCGCGGATCCGCGGCAAAGAAGAGTGAACTACTCACAGTTTTTCTGCAGGGTTGCTTGCTCTGCAAAATACAACTGCTGCAATACTTAAATTCTTGTATGCTTCACCATATTCCTGCTAATAATCAACAGTAAAAAATTTTGTTGCAAAGTTAAAAATTGATTAGACATTTGCATTTTCTAGGCACGTGTCTTTTCAATTCATTTACTTTACTGTTGAAGAGTGCTGGAGCAAGGTACGTGTGCATTGCATTTTGACTAGGACTCACTTCTTGGTTGATTTATATCGCTTTGAGTGAACCTTGTTTGCTTATACTGTACACTTGCACAAAATCGATTTTAAGGGCATACCCAATAAATAAGATAAGGTGGGGATTTCATCACCCTTTCCTTAGCCCAAAACCACCATTCCAGCACTCACAATCCCAAGCCTTTTAAATAAAATCTGATAGACGTTGGCCCTAGGGACATCCGGACTCAGTAGGAGATCGGCCGAGGTTGGAAGTTGATTTTGATTCATACTCCGGTGAAATCAGTGTCTAGGCTGGGGATTAAGAGGTTAAGCCTCGAAGATACCGTGGTTTGGCGTAATTAAGGCCCGTTGCTTACGCACGGATACCTCCCACCGTATTTTGCCCCTACCTGGCTGATTAACTGTGGTCTGATTCAAGCAACAACCTTCTTTGGTTCATCGAACAGTTAGGAGTCGTCTAGGTCCAGGAACCCTAGATAGCTTGGATTGATTTTTCTTTTATTGTTTGTTATTTTCATTTTTCTTTTTCGCTGGTGTGATCGGTGCACGTTGTTTGTGACTGTATATGCGAGAGTGGTACCGGGATTCAAATTCTGCAAGACTTGTTAGACTTTCTACACTTGCACATACACCACCACTTGACATTATGGAAAACAACGTTTCGCTTCAAGATAGATTCTACCCGATTCGCACTTCGCTTCCATCATGCATTCTTCTCCCTGAACCCAATGGAAATCACTTTGAGCTGAAACCACAATTCATCAATACACTTCCCCGATTTCATGGTCTAGAGTCTGAGGACGCGTACTTCTTCATTCGAGAGTTTGAGGAAGTATGTGTAATGATGAGAATTTTCCAATTGACCGAGGATGCTGTTAGGTTAAGGTTCATACCATTTGCACTGAAGGATTTAGCTAAGAAATGGCTTTACAATCTTCCCGCCAATTTGATATCTTCATGGGATGATTTTGTAAAAGTCTTTCTTAAGAAATTTTATCCCATCCACAAGACAGCCCTCATGAGAAAAAACATAATGCAATTCAAGCAGGAACAAAATGAACCCTTCTGGAAGTATCTTGAACGCTTTAAAGACCTTCTAGCCCAATGTCCTCATCACGGCATAGAGAAATGGCGTCAATGCCAGATTATCTATGACGGTCTAGATTACCAAACGAAAACACTCCTTGAATCCATGTGCCAAGGGGAATTTTTGAAGAAAGATGAGCACCAGGGGTGGGATCTCTTTGAAGCCCTAGCTGAGAAAACCATTCAGTGGGAGTCATGTCCAGATAAACCCACTCCCACTACTTCCAGAACGGGATGCACTCGATAGAATCCTCCATAGCAGCTGAAGCAAAAATCACACAATTAATGAAGAGGATAGAACTGCTTGAGTCAAGGAAAAATTCTGTTGTCAATCAGGTCAACCCAACACCTGTGGTCAAACCGGGTTGTACCTACTGTCATGATCTCAACCATATCTTTAAGGAGTGTCCCTTATATCAGTCTCAGTCTTATCAGGAGAACACGAATGCAGCTTTTACCAGACCCTATCACAATCCATACTCCAACACGTACAATTCGGGATGGCGAAACCATCCAAATTTTTCGTGGAGTCAGTCTGGTCCTGAGCAACATAGGCCACCATTTTCACATCCATATAATGCTCAGTCTCATCCACCCAGTTTCAATCGAAATACACCGAATATTCATCCATACCAAAGTCCACCACAATCACAATCCTATCAAAATCCACCACACTACCAATCACAATTCCAGTCTCCATACTATCAACATCCACCCCAGAATGATTCAGAAATATCAGAGTTGAAGAAAATGTTAGAAACCTTTGCAAAGGACTATCGTCAGGAGATGAATAAAGTACAGGTCCAGATTGGGCAATTGGCTAATTCTGTGAATGAAAGACAAAAAGGAATGTTACCCAGCCAGCCATTGCCAAATCCCAAACATCACTTCCCTTTGCATGAAGTGGAAGACACGGGCCCCAGTCAATGCCATGCTATTCATACCCTGAGATCTGAAAAACAGGTAGATAATAAGGTTTCTGATCAATCATCCCATCCAGCACCAAAGCCAACTCCTCCAATCCAAATGCAACCAACTTCTGACAACCCATCTTCTAGTTCAGAGCCATCCACTTCAAAAGCCAAGGGTAAAGAAAAGGAAGATGAGCAACCTTATAAGCCTAGTGTACCATTTCCAAATAGGCTTACGAATCACAAGATAGATGCTCATATGGAGAAAATAAGAGAAATGTTTGATAAGGTCCAAATCAATGTCCCTCTTCTTGATGCAATCCAACAAGTGCCATCATATGCGAAATTCTTAAAGGAAATGTGCACCAAGAAGAGGAAAACACAAGTCCCTAAAAAAGTCTTCCTAGCATCCAACATCAATGAGTTGCTCACTGGGTCAATTCTGGAGAAATACAAGGACCCAGGGAGCCCGACCATCACTTGCATCATAGGAAAGACTACCATCAATAGGGCACTTCTTGATTTAGGGGCCAGCATTAATCTCCTACCTTTTTCTGTGTACCAACAATTAGGGTTAGGTGATCTCCGCCCTACCCAAATGACAATACAATTGGCTGATCGCTCTGTCAAGAAACCTAAGGGGAAGTTCACGATGTCCTTGTCAGAGTTGGGGAGTTCATTTACCCTGTGGATTTTGTAATTCTTGAGACACAACCTGTGTCTAACACTAATCATAGGGCTCAAACTCCTGTCATTTTGGGACGACCATTTCTGGCCACAGCAAATGCCATCATCAATTGCCGGAATGGATCAATGAGGATAACCTTTGGTAACATGACTCGTGAAGTGAATGTCTTCCACACACAACCTCGTAAAACAAAAGATCAAACATTCGAGGTCAGCTTTGTTAGAGACAATTTGGAGGAAGAGAGTGAAGATTCAAAAGATGAGTCACAACTTTGTGATTCTCTTGAAATAGGAAATCCTGTTATCTGAGTACCCTTTAAAAAGGGGAAAGTTGATTTGGATATTTTCACTTTCAGGGAGCCAACTGTGAACGTATCCCAAGAGGATACAATTCAAGAACCTCCAATTGATATATCATTTGAAGACCTCTTCGCTGACGAAATCATGTGCCTGGATGAGTCAACTCGGGGACGGTTAACTGATTGTACACTTTTGAAGGAAAATGTTGACCTGAGTTTTGAAGAGTTGTATGGAGAGGAGCTGGAATTTCTTGACATTGGAAGTAAAGAAATTCAAAGAGAAAAAAGTGGTGATGAAGAACTCTTTAGGGAACATTGTGGTGAAATGCGGATGAATAACAATGAGAAATTGAAGCTGGAGATGCCTAGGGCTAAGAAAGTAATAGAACTCGTTTCCCAACCAAGCTCGCGCAAACAAACACACTGGAACGATGGGAAACGGGCCAGGGGGAAAAGACCAAAAGAACAGCCTAGGCAAGGGATACACTTGTAAATATTTCTTGTAAATAATTTTTTTTTGTACACTTTTCGTAAATAATAAATAATAATAAAAAAAAAAGAAATAAATAATAAATGAGGGACTTTTGTGCCTAAAAGAGTTTCCCCATTTTCAAAATTCAAAATCCTTTTCAAAATTCAAAATTTCTAGGTCTACATCTCTTCCCTAGGGTCAAACTCATTTTCAAAATTCCAAGTCCCTAGGGTAAATTTACTTTTAACCTTGGGATAAAAGTGGGATTCTCAAATTTTTTTCCCTTCTATAAATAGTCTCTCTACTCTACCCCTCTTCTCTCAAACGCAAAAATCCCCTCAGATCTGCAACCCTCTCCTCAAGCGCCGCCATCATTTTTTTTCCTTCCTCAGAAACCTTCTTCCTGCCGCGATCCCGCGACCAGTGCCGCAGATCTGCGGCTGTCCTGAACTTTCTGGAGCGCCGAAAAATTTTTGGCCGGTCGATTTCTTTCTCTGGTGGCCGATCTAGTGCACGATCAATAGAATTCTTCCTCCTGTGCCCTCTGCACAACCGAATTTGAATTCCCCCCACGAACTCCGGGGGCGGTTTGATCTTCCAACTCTTGATCTATTGCTTTAATTTACCCTTTTACACATGGCCCCAAATCTGTTTGTAGAGAAAGATTTTTCAAAAATTTTGAATGATCATGATGGGTATGGACACATATTTATAGATCAATTACGTGCATGGGATTGGTATTCTCTGGTATATGATAACAGTGAAAATGATGCATTTTATTGTCCTGATTTAGTCACTACATTTTATAATGCACTCGATCATGCATCTGTTAGTTATGAGACATACCAATTTGTCGTCCATATGCCGCTCGGTGACATCTTTATCACAATTCCTCTCCTTGAGGAAATTACTAATGTCCCAAGTCACCCCCAGCATAGCGACCCCCTCCCACTGATAGACTACATGACAACCATGGGGGCTCGCTGCACTGAGCAGGACCGTGGGCTTAAGGCCAGCACTACCTTTAGGAATGTACATTGCGTTGGACGCTGGATCCAACGTAACATTTTAGGGCTGGACCACACGACTTCCTTCAACCGCCCGGTGTTGCAAATAATCCACGATTTAATGACCAGGCAACACACGGTCTGCTTAAATAAGGTCATCTTCCACGCTATCATAGCTAACTCTTCACGCACTAGAGGTGCCAAACACTCTCACCCAATTCTGATCACGCGTCTGTGTAGGACTTTCCTACCGGACGCCGTATTCGATTCATTTGACCGAGTGTTTGTTGCACCTGAGCGACCCACCAGTTCTTATAATAGCTGTCTGCACGCGGTTTGGACTCCTAGTGTCCAACCCGAAGATATACCGGTGGAGTCCTCCTCTGAGGAGAGCCTTGAGGAGGAAGATGAGCCTGAGTTTTGGCGTCAGGATCCCCCAGCAGAATCACGTGCCTTCATGTCCACCATCTGGAAGGGCATGAAGAAAATTTTTAGGGGGCAGGTCAGGCTTAGGAAGAAGGTAGAGGAGCAATCCTCGAGGTTGGACCGCATTGAGGCGGGGCTCAGACGATCACAGTCGGCTGGACCTAGCACCACTGCGGGTCCAAAACGGCGGAGGGAGTGATTTCATACCTTTTACCTATTTCATGCATCTTTTTATCTTGCATACATTGAGGACAATGCATGAGATAGGTATGGGGGGGTAGATTCTAACCTAGGAATTTTATTTTCTTTTTAGGCTTTTTATTTTTATTTGTAGGATTTTCATTTTCTTTTTAGGTTTTTATTTTCTTTTAGATTTTACCTTTCTTTATAGATTTTCTATTTTCTTTTAGATTTTACATTTTAGAAAAAAATAAAAAAAATTATATAAAAAAAAGAAATTCTTGATCCATGTTTAAAGAATCAAAACTTGACTTTAGGGATTAAGGAAGCTCTTAACTATGATTTCTAATTATAAGTCGAAAAGAGGAGTTTTGTTGGATTTTTAGGTTAAGTAATAAAGGATAAGAAAGATTACTAGATTTTAATTCTTTCTTTAGGATATATACATTAAACATATTGAAGGATTAATCAAAGACTTTGTGACTTTATTTACATATATATATAATAAAAAAAATAGAAAAAGAAAAAAATGTGTATATAAATAAATAATAAATACTTAGCCACTAATTAAGCTGGTTAGTCGTGCCTCAAGAAGCATTGCCAATCACACCTAAAGGTGGTTAAGTCCTTAAATTCCTTCGTGGCCTAGTTTACTCGAGTCCTCGAACCCTAGGGATGTTTTCTCATCTGGTGCCCTAAGACTGTCTGGTTTGGGAGTCATCGGTAAGAGGCTCGTTACAAGGGTAAATTAGAAAGCCTAAGGATGCTAAGAAATGTAAATAAATAAATATTGTATATATAAATAAATAAATAAAAAAAATTGTGTTATATATATTAGTAAATAAATGAATTTAGTCTAAGAAAGATCCTTCATATTTATAGATGTATATATCCTAGGATTGATGCAAAATCCGGTTTTTGATCTTTTCCCTAAAAACTTAACCTAAATTGAAAACAAAACTCTAAATAGACACTTATAAGAGGAATGCCAAGTTTAGGATAACCTGAAACCTATAACTCAAGTAAGAATCTTTAAAACATGGATCAAAATTTTCACTAACCCTTTATTTTTCTTTATGATTTTGTGGGTGCAATCCGCTGAAAACCCTCAGGAGACAACACTCCTCCTCTAGGGTAACCTAGAGGTTTAACGGCTTGTTGCACGTGCTCAGTGCAATCGTGTCACCTACGAAAGTGGTGTAATAATCTAGTTAGGATTTTCTTTCTTTTTTGCTCGAGGACGAGCAAAAGCTAGGTATGGGGGTGTGATTATTATTCATTTTTGCATATTTTGCCACATCCATACATGCATATCATAAATAAAAATGTGATTTTTAATCTTTTTCTCTCTATTTTTGCAGGTCCATATTTTAATGGAGAAGAGGCCCATAATCCCTTTAATTATCAAGAATTAAAGGAGAATTAATCAAAGCCCAAAAGAGAGCCCAAGGGTTGAGCCCAGGACCTGGAGACATCCACGCGCCAGCTCAGACATTCCAGAAGGTCCACGTGGCTAACAACCTACGAGAAATCCGCAACAGAAATCTCGGCCTCAACGGCCAAGATTCTGCCGCGGAAACGCGGCTCTGGCCGCGGTTCCGCGGCAGTTACAAAGCCGTTGAGCCCGAGATTCTCTCCAGCTATCTGATTCTGGAGCCTTCTTCTCTGAGGCTATAAATAGACCACCTGGGCCAGCGAAAGAAGGGAGGAGAGATTAGAGGATAGAGCTTGTATTTTATAGGTTTTTCTCTAGGATTTTTATTGCTCTAGTTCTTCTTCTTCCTCCTAGAAATTTTGTGAGAGAGAGATTGAGAGAGAAAGAAAGCTTGTGTAAACCAAGGTGTGACAACTTGTGAAGCAAGGATTAATCCAATCTCCTTTCTCTACTTGAGCAATTTCTAGTACTTTACTTGCATTCTTTCATTCAAGCTTTACTTTCCTTGCACTTTTATTCATGAATTGCTTTTCTTTTCTTGTAATGGCTAGTAGCTAACTTCTTCTAACATGACTAGCTGACCACTAACATTGCTAACTTCTAACTCTTGGGTGATTGCTAATTTTTCATCTTGCAATTGTTGAGTCTTTTTCATCCCCGATGGGTTACTTTCATGCTTGGCAAGCTCTTGTTGTAATTCCATATGATTCATGTGTGCCTCATTTAGAGCCTTGTCTTTAGAACAAGTGCCTTGATGGAACATGGAGATGGATCACCAAACATATGCTATTTGTTGTACAACTTCATTACTTCAATGCTAACTTGTTGTATTTGCCTTGAATGACTAATGAATGTTGTATCTTCTTCCTTAGCATCCCTTGAGTGTCACTCCTCGAGCCCACCATTGAAATTCTATCTTGAGAGCCGATGAAATCAATGAGGCTACAAGACAAGTTCAAGAAGATCACCCATCAATCAAGTGGGAAAGTAACTAGACCAACACGCAAGACATACATATGCCGATGAATCAACATGAGGCAAGCATCACCATAATGGAGTCTAGTAAGTTAGCAATTTAGAAAGGTAGCTAGTCATGATTTTTCACATCTTAAAGTCTTTTACAAAGTTCTCCTTCTTTTAGTTTTCTTTCCAAAGTAAATCTTGTTTTCTAATTCTTTTCATTTTCTTTCCATCATGCACAAATCCACAAATTCTTTTATCTCTTTTTCCATTTCTTTTTCATTCTTTTAAAAAAACAAAGAAGAACCTTCGTTTTCCATCTTCAATACCAAACCGTAACGCTTCCATCGCAAGCTCTCCCTGAGAATCGACTCGTATAGCCTAAGCTATTACGGTGATTTGGAAAGAGTACATCAATCATTATAAAAACATTTCGGAGTAAGTAAGCACTACAAGGTTGTCTCTAAACCTTCTCTCTTTTGTTGAATATCTGTGCATTTACACTCCACTAGTCTTTCCCTATCAGCACGGGGACGTTATGGCGACGTACATACGCGAGGTGGAAACACGCTCACGCGTACGTTAAGCCTCAGTACAGTACATAACCTCCATATAGACATGGGTCCCAGCATGAAATAAGTACAAGAATACCTGCAGAAAAGGGTTAGAGATCATAACAGATAGGAAAACTGAGAAAAATACGATAACAGAAATAAAACACAACGATACCTATGAAAAGCCTCGATCAAGAATCCCCTCTGTGCTCCACTGAACTAGCTGAACGAACGATAACTCAGATCCCCAATCTGGGCATGCAAACCCACGGTCGTCAGAAAGCGACCTAGTGAGTGGTAAAATGAAGGAAGCAGTAATATATACTATAGATACAAGCATGATAATAATATATAATACAAGATAGTGAAAATAAGTATATAAGAAGCAGTAGAAATATATACACATGTAAGCAGTAGAAAGATATGTCATCTAAGCCGGTTATCAAAGGGTCAAGTCTATAGTTGTATCCAGTTGGTATAACATAATAAATAAGATTGTCTAGTGGTGACGTGATAGATATGAACATGGTAATGGTGACCTGATAGAGGTGAACATGCAGATGGGCATATGTCTGCAACAATAAATATATGCAATGCAGAACATGCATAGTATGCCACTACATACAGTGTAACATGTACCAGGTAATGTAACAATGTATACATGTGCATGAGTAGTAGGTCACTACAGAAAGTGTAACAGGAAACAGGTACAGTATCAATGTATACATGTAATATGATAGCAGATAAATGATCAGAACAGTAACAAGTACAACTAAACATGGATCAGGCAGGTCATGTCTTTTATACAATAGCAGCAATCAGTACCACCTGGTATTTTAATCAATCTCTTCCAGTGTCCCATACCACTGGCAGTTCATACTGGAGCCCGCACTCCAGTCGAACCCATCCGGACATGGCCTACGGGTACCATTATCCAAACGAGAGAGTGATCAAATAACAAGTGTTCCCGACGTCACTATTGTGTATACTGTTTTATTATGTCACTTGGAAACCCATGGTCGAGGAGTTCTTATCGGGTGGATGTATCCCGTGCATACCCGGGATCACGGCCTTAAACAAGCCCTTGGCTGCAAGACCAGGGCCCTCCGCTAAGAGGGGAGCATGAATCAAGTAACAAGAGCTCATGGAGCAATTGGTAGGTAGCACTACCGTCCCCTGCAGTGGGAAAACAATATGGATCCAGTACATCACCCGATAAGATCTAATCAACCGTCAAGTCTCCCCCATACCCCAGTTAGCTTTATGATCTGATATGTCATGTATACAATGGAACAAGAATAAATACAATACATGATACGGTAACATGATAACTGGACCAGAGTTCTGTTGATAGCATAGAACAATATGACGAGAAACGGGAACAATATAACGGGAACAATATAACGAGAACAATGTAACAAGAACAATAGATGTGGAATTCCACATATCGCATATCAACAGCTCTCATATCCAGTATCGGGAAATCCATATCAGTAACAAGAAACAATCATATATCATGAATACGGGAACATGGAACAATAATACATGTAATAAGCATGGTGATCCATATGACAAGAAGATAGAAACAACACAGGCATGTGTAACTGTAATATGTAAGCATGACATAAATGTGTATGATGATCTTGCTAAAATGAATGATCATGCCAATATGAAATGCAGTAGTCTGTGCAGTGATATGCCGAGAAGCCATGTACCAAGGATAACAATACATGACATAACGGTATTTCGTGAAGTGGTGCCGCTACGTATCGGTGGGTTATGCCTACGAAATAACAAGTGTGCCGTGGCATAGTATCTGTGTAACATGCACAGGTAATAACAGTGGTCAGTGTCTACTATCATGTGCAGTGGACTACAAAATCCGTATAGCCGTAAGCCTGCGTAGCACTAATATATGTAGGAACAGTGGTCGACAGTGTCTTATAGTAACAGTGTCTAGCATGCATGTCTAGTAACAGTGTAGTGTCATCAAGTACTGTGGATCAGCATACATGTGATGATAGTTATCTAACTGTGAGCTACTACATGAAGTAATAGTATCCACTAATATGGTGACCTAGTGGTCCGTGTGTCAGTGGCGGTACAAGCATGATATCTGTGTCCGAGTTGTCTATGTCTGTATGTCTTGTTACTATGATTATCTCATATTAACTCAGGAAATATCTAAGAATCTTCTAGATTATTCCTAAGTCAATGACCGTCCAATCATGACCAGTGAATAATGAATAATTACCGTCTTTTATCCATAATCACGATATATCAAGTAATGTCAATAAACATGATAAAATATAAATTTATAAAAAAAAACACTCACAAACTAGCCATAGGATGGTAGCTCTCTTTCCCACGATCACAACGGATCCAGAATCGCCCGAATCGGAGTCCGGATACTCCCGATATCGCCCGAACACTAAAATAAATTAAAATGGGTTAAATATGTAATAACTGAAAATAGTCAGGGGGCTATTTGTAATTTTTGTAGGGGCCTAAAAGTAATTAATAAATTTACAGGGGTTAAAATGTAATTGTACCTTTAACGGGTCGGGTTTGAGTGTGAACGAGTCGGGTTTGAGTTGAACCCGAACCCAAACTCATTTGGGTTTTCACCCAATTTGGCAACAGCAGCAGCCGTGCGGCTGCTGCTGCCGCCCCTGCGCGGCCGCCGCCCGCCCGCGCGCCCGGCTGGCGTGGCCGCCCCGCCGGCGCCGGCGCCACTCCGGCGCCGCTCCGGCACCCCAGGTCGCCGGTCGGCCCCACTGAGAGAGAGTGAGAGAGGAACAGGGTGGGGGCTTGCGCCCCCCCACGACCTGCGCATGGCCGGCGCCAGGCCGGCCTCCCGCGCCGCCGGCTTCCTGCGTCGCCACCGGCCAGGTCTGCAGAACAAGAGGGAGAGGGGATTTGGGACTGTGAGAAAGATAGAGAGAGGAGAGAGAGGTTAGAGAGAGAGAGAGAGATTGTGAGGAGAGAGAGAGTGTGGGAGAGTGAGAGAGTGAATAGAGAGAGAGTGTGGGAGATGAGAGAGAGAATAGAGGAGAGAGAGAGGAGGAGGGATTTTTATAGATGGGGAATGGCGGTGGAAAGAAAGGCGGTGGAGGAAGCTTAGAGGAGAAGAAAGAAGAAAAGAAATTGAAAAACAATTGAAAATTAATAGTTTAATATTATTTTAATATGGTCAAAAATTGACTAGCTCCGAACGGTGCCCAAAAATTACAAAAAATAGAGAAGATTATCCCGAGACGTAATATGAAGACGGTTAGAAGAAATTCTATTCGGTTTGCAAATTAAAAATCCCGGAAGCTGTCGCCGGTACCGGGCGACACCGGTTTGGCCGGATCTTCGATAAAATCAGAAAAATCTCTGAAAATACCCAAACGTAGAAAATACGATTCTAAGACACATGGTGAAAGCAGATTCTTAAACTACAACTCCATTTGTGAAATAAAAATCGTAAAGCCGATTATCGGTATCGGTCGACACCGACTACGGAGATTTTCCAAAATAATCCAGAAAAATTCTAGAAAATCCTGAAATATCTAAATATTAGAAACTGATTTTTAAAACTGAAATCAGCTCAATCGAACTACCACGGAGGTCAAATCAATTTTGTACGTCATATCGCGTACCGATACGGTGATACGTACACCGGGGAGCAAGGGGTTACATTTCTCCCCACCTTACAAAAAATTGCGTCCTCGCAATTTCAATTAGGTGTGAGAACAAGATTTCAACCCCAAAGCCGAAATGTTACGGGCACACGACACTTCCGCTGCGCACTCTGATATCTCTAAGGAACTCGGGATGGAGAAGTATGGTAGTGAACTAATCCTAACGGATGGGAAGCAAGACGATACAAGGAAAGCGAGAAGGAAAGCGGATGTTCTGATTGACAATTGGAAGGAAGGAAGGAATACAAACGAGTCAAGGAATGAATTGTCAAGGTCATGGTATTCTTGTACTCGTTGCTGGAATCCCCAAATTCAGATATAGATCAGTTAATCTGAACCTGACTGTACTGTTGGTAAGAGCCCAAGCATTGACCCAGGTGGTTACCCACACCAGGTGTGAACCTAGGCTCTGATACCACTGTGTAACGCCCCGATCCCGCAGGTACGAGGACGTTATGGCGACGTACATACGCGAGGTGGAAACACGCTCACGCGTACGTTAAGCCTCAGTACAGTACATAACCTCCATATAGACATGGGTCCCAGCATGAAATAAGTACAAGAATACCTGCAGAAAAGGGTTAGAGATCATAACAGATAGGAAAACTGAGAAAAATACGATAACAGAAATAAAACACAATGATACCTATGAATAGTCTCGATCAAGAATCCCCTCTGTGACTCCACTGAACTAGCTGACCGAACGATAACTCGGATCTCCAATCTGGATACGCAAACCCAGGGTCGTCAGAAAGCGACCTAGTGAGTGGTAAAATGAAGGAAGCAGTAATATATACTATAGATACAAGCATGATAATAATATATAATACAAGATAGTGAAAATAAGTATATAAGAAGCAGTAGAAATATATACACATGTAAGCAGTAGAAAGATATGTCATCTAAGCCGGTTATCAACGGGTCAAGTCTATAGTCGTATCCAGTTGTTATAACATAATAAATAAGATTGTCTAGTGGTGACGTGATAGACATGAACATGGTAATGGTGACCTGATAGAGGTGAACATGCAGATGGGCATATGTCTGCAACAATAAAATATATGCAATGCAGAACATGCATAGTATGCCACTACATACAGTGTAACATGTACCAGGTAATGTAACAAAGTATACATGTGCATGAGTAGTAGGTCACTACAGAAAGTGTAACAGGAAACAGGTACAGTATCAATGTATACATGTAATATGATAGCAGATAAATGATCAGGAACAGTAATAAGTACAACTAAACATGGATCAGGCAGGTCATGTCTTTTATACAATAGCAGCAATCAGTACCACATGGTACTTTAATCAATCTCTTCCAGTGTCCCATACCACTGGCAGTTCATACTGGAGCCCACACTCCAGTCGAACCCATTCGGACATGGCCTAGGGTACCATTATCCAAACGAGAGAGTGATCAAATAACAAGTGTTCCCGACGTCACTATTGTGTATACTGTTTTATTATGTTACTTGAAAACCCATGGTCGAGGAGTTCTTATCGGGTGGATGTATCCCGTGTATACCCGGGATCACGGCCTTAAACAAGCCCTTGGCTGCTAAGACCAGGGCCCTCCGCTAAGAGGGGAGCATGAATCAAGTAACAAGAGCTCATGGAGCAATTGGTAGGTAGCACTACCGTCCCCTACAGTGGGAAAACAATATGGATCCAGTACATCACCCGATAAGATCTAATCAACCGTCAAGTCTCCCCCATACCCCAGTTAGCTTTATGATCTGATATGTCATGTATACAATGGAACAAGAATAAATACAGTACATGATACGGGTAACATGATAACTAGACTAGAGTTCTGTTGATAGCATAGAACAATATGACGAGAAACGGGAACAATATAACGGGAACAATATAACGAGAGCAATGTAACAAGAACAATAGATGTGGAATTCCACATATCGCATATCAACAGCTCTCATGTCCAGTATCGGGAAATCCATATCAGTAACAAGAAATAATCATATATCATGAATACGGGAATATGGAACAATAATACATGTAATAAGCATGGTGATCCATATGACAAGAAGATAGAAACGACACAGGCATATGTAACTGTAATATGTAAGCATGACATGAATGTGTATGATGATCTTGCTAAGATGAATGATCATACCAATATGAAATGCAGTAGTCTGTGCAGTGATATGCCGAGAAGCCATGTACCGAGGATAACAATACATGACATAACAGTATTTCGTGAAGTGGTGCCGCTACGTATCGGTGGGTTATGCCTATGAAATAACAAGTGTGCCGTGGCATAGTATCTGTGTAACATGCACAGGTAATAACAGTGGTCAGTGTCTACTATCATGTGCAGTGGACTACAGAATCCGTATAGCCATAAGCCTGCGTAGCACTAATATATGTAGGAACAGTGGTCGACAGTGTCTTATAGTAACGGTGTCTAGCATGCATGTCTAGTAACAGTGTAGTGTCATCAAGTACTGTGGATCAGCATACATGTGATGATAGTTATCTAACTGTGAGCTACTACATGAAGTAATAGTATCCACTAATATGGTGACCTAGTGGTCCGTGTGTCAGTGGCGGCACAGGCATGATATCTGTGTCCGAGTTGTCTATGTCTGTATGTCTTGTTACTATGATTATCTCATATTAACTCAGGAAATATCTAACAATCTTCTAGATTATTCCTAAGTCAATGACCGTCCAATCATGACCAGTGAATAATGAATAATTACCGTCTTTTATCCATAATCACGATATATCAAGTAATGTCAATAAACATGATAAAATATAAATTTATAAAAAACACTCACAAACAAGCCATAGGATGGTAGCTCTCTTTCCCACGATCGCAACGGTTCCAGAATCGCCCGAATCGGAGTCCGGATACTCCCGATATCGCCCGAACACTAAAATAAATTAAAATGTGTTAAATATGTAATAACTGAATATAGTCAGGGGGCTATTTGTAATTTTTGTAGGGGCCTAAAAGTAATTAATAAATTTACAGGGGTTAAAATGTAATTATACCTTTAACAGGTCGGGTTTGAGTGTGAACGAGTCGGGTTTGAGTTGAACCCGAACCCAAACCCATTTGGGTTTTCACCCAATTTGGCAACAGCAGCAGCCGTGCGGCTGCTGCTGCCGCCCCTGCGCGGCCGCCGCCCGCGCGCGCCCGGCCGGCGTGGCCGCCCGGCCGACGCGGCCGCCCCGCCGGCGCCGGCGCCACTCTGGCGCCGCTCCGGCACCCCAGGTCGCCGGTCGGCCCCACTGAGAGAGTGAGAGAGAGGAACAGGGTGGGGGCTTGCGCCCCCCCACGACCTGCGCATGGCCGGCGCCAGGCCGGCCTCCCGCGCCGCCGGCCTCCTGCGTCGCCGCCGGCCAGGTCTACAGAGCAAGAGGGAGAGGGGATTTGGGACTGTGAGAAAGATAGAGAGAGAGAGGAGAGAGAGGTTAGAGAGAGAGAGAGATTGTGAGGAGAGAGAGAGTGTGGAGAGTGAGAGAGAGAATAGAGAGAGAGAGTGTGGGAGAGTGAGAGAGAGAATAGAGGAGAGAGAGAGGAGGAGGGATTTTTATAGATGGGGAATGGCGGTGGAAAGAAAGGCGGTGGAGGAAGCTTAGAGGAGAAGAAAGAAGAAAAGAAATTGAAAAACAATTGAAAATTAATAGTTTAATATTATTTTAATATGGTCAAAAATTGACTAGCTCTGAACGGTGTCCAAAAATTACAAAAATAGAGAAGATTATCCCGAGACGTAATATGAAGACGGTTAGAAGAAATTCTATCCGATTTGCAAATTAAAAATCTCGGAAGCTGTCGCCGGTACCGGGCGACACCGGTTTGGCCGGATCTTCGATAAAATCAGAAAAATCCCCGAAAATACCCAAACGTAGAAAATACGATTCTAAGACACATGGAGAAAGCGGATTCTCAAACTACAACTCCATTTGTGAAATAAAAATCGTAAAGCTGATTATCGGTATCGGTCGACACCGACTACGGAGATTTTCCAAAATAATCCAGAAAAATTCTAGAAAATTCTGAAAAATCTAAAATATTAGAAACTGATTTTTAAAACTGAAATCAGCTCAATCGGACTACCACGGAGGTCAAATCAATTTTGTACGTCATATCGCGTACCGATACGGTGATACGTACACCGGGGAGCAGGGGTTACACTTCCTCTCCCTATAAATAGAGGAGATTGGTCTCTTGCAAAACACTATGAAAATTACCTGGTTTTCAAGTTTTCAAAAGAAAAGAAAAGTTTCAAAAGCTCTCTATTTTCTAGTTCATTCTTGGCTTTGATTTTCAGTTGTGTTTACAAGAAAATTTCATTTACAACTGAGTATTTTTCTCACTACACTTCTAGAGCCAAAAATCCCATCCTCATTCTATAAGGAAGTTGTAAAGAGAAGTGTATAAGAAGTTTGTGATCTTAGTGGTGATCACTTGGCTATTTGTTTCTTGTTCTTGTTGAGATACCTCTTCGGTAAAGGGTTGTATTGGTGGAGTTCGGTGCTCCGGTCTTCGGTAGACCTTGTAAAGTCCTCGGTGGATAGTGGAAACCCTTCACGGCGGTGAAGGCGAGGAGTAGAGCGGTGGCTCGAACCTCAAAATAAATACTTGTGTTTGCGATTGCCTTTTTTGTTCTTGTTCTCTATCGCTTTTATACTTCCATTGCTCTTTATTGCTTATTAATTCTTGCTTGTGATATTGCCTTCATTAATTGTGTCATATCTTGTGTGCATCTCACCATAGCATCTATTTCATCCCTTGTTAAATTGTCGATCAATTCTCATACAACAAGATTGCATTGCGCACCTCTAACTCATATCCAGAGGAATCAGGAGGAAGGAGTTCAGAACCCTTCACCGGGTATTCGGCTCTTAGTCTTGTTTTGAGAGATCGTTGCATCATTCATTCATCTTAGTTTAAAAAGATTTCTAGATTAGCATTTCACCTATTCACTCTCTCTAGGTGTTTTTTAATTGGTATCAGAGCATTGGTCTCTAGGCTATTGGCTTAACAACTTAGAGAGATCCTCTTTTTGCTAATCATAACATTCATACTTTCACTTAGTAAAAATGGCCGATGGAATTAAGACCCCCCAAAGTTTGATGGCCTTAACTTTCCCATATGGAAGGTTAAGATGACCGTATTTTTGCAATCTCTAGGAAGCCGGGTTGCAAAGGCCGTGACCAAACCATTTAGTGCCCCCCCGATGATGAGTCCACTTGGTCCGAAATTGAGACCAAAGAATTTGATGCTAATACTAGGGCTCACTATGCATTACTCCAAGCACTTAATGATGATGATATTTCTAGAGTAATCCATTGTAAGTTCGCACATGAGATTTGGACACATTTGCTTGTTACACATGAGGGGACTTCACAAGTGAAGAGGGCTAAAATAGACCTTCTTCGGTCCCAATATGAGAATTTTTCCATGCAAGAAAATGAAACCATAAATGATATGGTTACAAAATTTACCAAGATTACTAATGGACTTTCTTCTCTAGGTGATGTTATTGATAACGACCAAAGAGTTAGGAAGATCATCTGGGCTCTTCCTCCTCCTTGGGAAGTCAAAGCAACTACCTTGAAGGAACTCAATGACAAGGAGGAGATGGAGCTTATAGGACTCATTGGGAACCTCAAGACCCATGAGATGGAGAGGAAAGCAAGAGAAGAAATGGCTCCTTCAAAGAAGAAAACTATAGCCTTCAAGAGTCAATCCTCACACTCCGACGAAGACGATGAAGAAGAAGATGACGAAGAGCTCTCACTTCTTGTGAAGAACGTTCGAAGGATGTACAACAAGGCTAAGTTTCAAGGAAGAAGGAGATGGCAAGGTGGCAAAGAAGAGAAGAAGATTATTTGCTTCAATTGCCAAAGACCGGGTCACATTGTTGCGGAATGACCGGATAAAGTGAAGCCCTCCACCTCCAAGAAGCCTTACAAGAAGAAAGCATTGAAGGCTACATGGGATTCCGAGAGCGAATCCGAGGAGAAAGTTGACACCACCAACATGTGCTTCATGGCTAATGAAGGCTCAAGCAAGGTAACCCCTACCACTTCTTTTGATGATGAGCTTTCCATGGATGAATTAGGAGAAGCACTTGTAGAACTTTCACATAATTATGATTTTCTAAAGAAAAAGTATTTAAAAATGAAAAAGGAAAATGAGTCTCTTAATCACCAAGTTTTTACTCTCTCTAAAGAAAAAGATGAATTGTTTTTCATACTAGTTTCCACACAAAAAGATTTTGATAAATACAAAATTTCTTGTAAAGGCAAGTTTCCACAAGTTGATACAAATGAGATTTCCATGCTTAAAGAGAAAATTGACTCATTAGGAGTAGTTTTGAAAAGTGTGAATTTGATAAGAATAGACTTGAGGCTATGTTTCCTAAGAAACAAGCCCCTAAGAAACAATCTCATACTACTCATGCTATTTATGCTCATGCTCACAAATCACATCCTTTACATCATGCCAAACCCCCCAAACATGCTCACCCTACACACACACATCATGCTTTCATGTATGGGAAGGTATTTTCATGCTCTTATTGTGGCCGTAAAGGTCACTTAGCTAAGTTTTGCTATGATAGACTTAATGCATCTCAACATAATGTTTGGGTTCGAAATACTAACTTTCAAGGACCTAAGAAAATTTGGGTACCAAAGTCAATTAATTTGTTAAATGATGTAGGTACTTTCCAAGGCCCAACGACGTAAAGGGTTGTGGTATCTTGATAGTGGTTGCTCAAGGCACATGACTTGGGATATCAACAACTTTGCAACCCTATCAAGATACCATGAAGGTGGCACCGTCACCTTCGGCGATGATGCCAAGGGTAAAATCATCGGTATTGGTAATGTTAAACTTGGTACATCCCCTTTAATTAAAAATGTTGTTTTAGTTGATAGACTCAAGCATAATCTCTTGAGTGTTAGTCAACTTTGTGATAAAGGTTTTGATGTTGTTTTTGATAATTTAGTTTGTAAAGTTATTGATAGAATTTCTAACACTTGTGTATTTTCTGATTTTCGTGAAAATAATGTTTACATGATTGATATATCTAATATGTCATGTAATATTACTTGTTTAAAAGCCCTCAATGATGACTCTTGGTTGTGGCATAGAAGATTAGGCCACATTTCTTTTGACCATCTATCTAGGATAAACAACATGGAAATGGTGAAAGGTATTCCTTACTTGAACTTTGAAAAGGACCGGGTTTGTGACGCATGTCAACTTGGGAAACAAACCAAATCCTCTTTCAAGTCAATCAAGGATATCATGACATTACGTCCCTTGGAGTTGATTCATATGGATTTGTTTGGTCCTACTCAAACCAAAAGTCTAAGTGAGAATCATTTTGCATTTGTTTTAGTTGATGATTTTTCACGTTTCACTTGGGTTTTCTTCTTAGAGCATAAAAATCAAGCCTTTTTACATTTTCAAGCCTTTAAGAAAAGAGTTGAAAATCAAAAAGAGTCTTCTATTGTAAGAATAAGAAGTGATAGAGGTGGTGAATTCATTAACCTACCCTTTATCACTTTTTGTGAAGAACATGGAATTAAGCATGAACTATCTTGTCCTAGAACTCCACAACAAAATAGAGTAGTTGAACGGAAAAATCGTACATTACAAGAGATGGCTAGGACAATGATTAGTGAATACGGTCTCCCACATTATTTATGGGCCGAGGCCGTTAATACATCATGCTATATATATCAAATCGTGTTTTCTTATGCAAAAATACTTCAAAAACGTCTTATGAAATTTATTTTTCTAGAAAGCCAAATGTTTCATACTTTAAAGTTTTTGGATGCAAATGTTTTGTTTTGAATACAAAAGATAACTTAGGAAAATTTGATGCAAGATCTTATGAAGCAATTTTTGTTAGTTATTCTAATACTAGTAAAGCTTATAGAGTTTTCAATAGGTCATCCTTAACTATTGAAGAGTCTATTCATGTTAAGTTTGAAGAATCTAATTTGTTTGTTAAGAATGTTGTAGAAATAGATTGTTTGCATGAAGATATGGAGAGAGTTACCTTGAAGGACTCACCATCTATTGAAGGCATTCGAAAGGATGATGAAGGAAATGAAGCTCAAGAAAAGGAGGCTCAAGGAAATGAAATTCAAGGAAATGAAGTGGAGCCTACTCAACAACTTCCAAAGGATTAGAGATACAATCCACATCATCCCAAGGATCTTGTTATAGGTGAAGTATCTCAAGGGGTAACGACTCGTTCTAAACTTCATGATTTTTGTGGACACTATGCTTTTATTTCACATTTTGAACCCAAGAACGTCCTCGAAGCCGAGGCCGACTCATATTGGTTGCTAGCCATGCAAGAGGAGCTCAATCAATTTGAGCGCAACCAAGTTTGGCACCTTGTTCCTAGGCCCCACGATAGACCAACAATTGGTACTAAGTGGATCTTTAAGAATAAGTTGGATGAGTCGGGTAACGTTGTTAGGAATAAAGCTAGGTTAGTTGCCCAAGGTTACACTCAAATCGAGAGAATCGATTTTGAAGAAACCTTTGCACCCGTAGCACGGCTTGAAGCCATACGGATGACACTAGCTTTTGCTTCATATAAAGACTTTAAGTTATTTCAAATGGATGTTAAAAGTGCTTTCTTAAATGGATTTATTGAAGAGGAGGTGTATGTTGAATAACCCCCCGGGTTTGTTGATCCTACACATCTGGATTTTGTTTTTAAACTTGATAAAGCTCTTTATGGTTTAAAACAAGCCCCTAGGGCTTGGTATGAAAGGCTTTACTCATTTCTAATTTCAAATGGTTTTAAGAAAGGAAAAATAGATACTACTTTGTTTACAAAACATGTTAAAAATGATATTCTTATTGTTCAAATTTATGTGGATGATATTATTTTTGATTCTACTAATGAATCTCTTTGCCAAGCTTTTGAGTCATGCATGAAGGAAGAATTTGAAATGTCAATGATGGGTGAACTCAACTACTTCCTTGGTCTCCAAATCAAGCAAAAGAAGGATGGGATCTTCATGAATCAAGCCAAGTACACAAAGGAACTAATCAAGAGGTTCGGGCTTGAAGGAGCTAAAATGAGCAAAACTCCCATGGCAACAACCACTAAGCTTGACAAGGATGAACAAGGTAAAAGTGTAGACATTAAACTTTATCGTAGCATAATTGGTAGTTTGTTGTATTTAACGGCTAGTAGGCCGGATATTATGTTTTCGGTTTGTCTTTGTGCTCGTTTTCAATCGTGTCCTAAAGAGTCCCATATAATTGCGGTTAAATGCATAATTAGATACCTTAAGGGTACTATTGAAATGAGTTTGTGGTATCTGAAAATCGGTCAATTTCAATGACGAGTTTTTCGGATGCCGACTATGTGGGTTGTAGGGTAGATAGGAAGAGTACAAGTGGGACATGTCAATTCCTTAGTAATTATCTTGTTTCTTGGTCTTCCAAAAAGCAAAATTCGGTAGCCCTTTCAATCGCCGAGGCGGAGTATGTTGCAGCCGGAGCTTGTTGTGCACAAGTTCTTTGGATGAAACATACTCTCCTTGACTATGATTTGCATTTTGATCATATTAAAATATTTTGTGATAATACTAGTACTATTCATATGACTAAGAATGCAAATCAACATAGTAAAACTAAGCACATTGACATTAGGTATCACTTTCTTAGAGATCATTATGAGAAAGGTGATATTGATATTGATTATGTTTCTACCGATTTTTAACTTGCCGATATTTTTACAAAACCACTAGACTATGCTAGATTTTCTTTTATTTGTGGTGAGTTGAATGTTTGTATTATGGATTCTTGAAGAAAAACTTTTTTTTATCTTGTTTAACCCTTTTTGATGCATGACAAAAAGGGGGAGAAAAAGTTAGTTTGATGCTATTGTGTTTTTTGATGCTATTGTGTTTTTATATAGTTTTCATTCATATACATGCTCATTCTTTCATACATAGCATAATTTGAGGGGGAGCTTCCAAGCTCTTTTCCCATTTGTTTAAATATAACTTATATGTTTTGTCATCATCAAAAAGGGGGAGATTGTTGCCCAAGGTTACAATCGCCCGTTTTATTGTGTTTTGATGATTACAAAACATATATAGTTATTTGTACTAATCATGTTTGTTTGTTTAAGTGTGTTTCAGGATTCTAAAGATTCATGGAATGTTCTTCCTTAAAGGTTATTTTGACTCAAGTCGGTTCAATTCGGGCTCAAGATACAAGATTTTCAAGATCACATATGAAGGAGTCCACTTGAAGACTTAGGAGTCTCCTAGAACCTATGTAAGACTTAGTTTGTTAAAGTTTGAGGTTGTGGTAGATTGGCTCTAGAACACACACACATATTTGTCAAAAATACAGTTTTCAGTTTTGATATTTTGTTTTAAGTTCATGCTTTGGTCTCTATACATGATTCAAATTTTTAAAAATTGTATATCTTGTTTATATCATGTATATCTATCTCTTTAGCATGATACTTAGCCATACTTCCTACAAAAATTATTTTCAAAATTTTCCCTAGTCCAAAATTCCTTTTCTGAATTCTGTTTCAGGCCTGGCAGTTGACCAGGCCGGTCGACCGGACCTATTCCAGGCCAAGACGGTCGACCGACCGGTCGACTGGGTCCTGTGTCTAGGACGTGCACGTTTGTGCACGTCTGTTGGTCGACCGACCGGTCGGCTGACCGAAAACAGTGTGCTCTCTGTTTTTTGTCAGTCGACCGACCGGTCGACCGCCCTTACAAAACTGTGTTTGCCCTTTTGAGGCCGTCGACCGATGGTCGACCGAGTCCAACGGCTATATGCCAGATGGGCTACCGGTTGACCGGGCCGGTCGACCGGCAAGCTTGCCAGCTGCCAACGGCTCTTTCCTCTTTGGTGAAAATCTGAATTCTGATTTTCACCCTGTTTTGTGGCAGGATTTCTCTGAGTTTTTGGGATCATTTTCTGATCAAATAAACTTAATTTAAATGAGTTTTAATCCCTTCCTCTCCCTATAAATAGAGAAGATTGGTCTCTTGCAAAACACTAAGAAAATTACCTACTTTTCAAGTTTTCAAAAGAAAAGAAAAGTTTCAAAAGTTCTCTATTTTCTAGTTCATTCTTGGCTTTGATTTTCAGTTGTGTTTACAAGAAAATTTCATTTACAACTGAGTATTTTCTCACTACACTTCTAGAGCCAAAAATCCCATCCTCATTCTATAAGGAAGTTGTAAAGAGAAGTGTGTAAGAAGTTTGTGATCTTAGTGGTGATCACTTGGCTATTTGTTTCTTGTTCTTGTTGAGATACCTCTTCGGTAGAGGGTTGTATTGGTGGAGTTCGGTGCTCCGGTCTTCGGTAGACCTTGTAAAGTCCTTGGTGGATAGTGGAAACCCTTCACGGCGGTGAAGGCGGGGAGTAGAGCGGTGGCTCGAACCTCGAAACAAATACTTGTGTTTGCGATTGCCTTTTTTGTTCTTGTTCTCTATCGCTTTTATACTTCCATTGCTCTTTATTGCTTATTAATTCTTGCTTGTGATATTGCCTTCATTAATTGTGTCATATCTTGTGTGCATCTCACCATAGCATCTATTTAATCCCTTGTTAAATTGTCGTTCAATTCTCATACAACAAGATTGCATTACGCACCTCTAACTCATATCCAGAGGAATCAGGAGGAAGGAGTTCAGAACCCTTCACGGGTATTCGGCTCTTAGTCTTGTTTTGAGAGATTGTTACATCATTCATTCATCTTAGTTTAAAAAGATTTCTAGATTAGCATTTACACGTATTCACCCCCCCTCTAGGTGTTTTTCAGCATTAACTTTTTACAGTAACTTTAATTGGAAGTCAATTCTCTATCTCCTCTATAATTTATGTTCAACTTTCTGTAGGGTATGAATGAGTCAATGTCTACAGAATTCATTTTTAGTTATAGCATTAACTTTCAATCAAGCATACCTCGTACATGGACTGGCCAAAACAAATATTAAGTCGGTGGAACATTCAATCCAACAGTTCTGAAAGTAATGTCTGCCAACATAATGGCAGAGTGTATCCTGTAAGCCACCGAAAATGCAATCATAGAATGCGGCCTTGTCGCCTCCAATTGATGCTGCCACCACGATTTTCACAGGGTTACCAACCCCAAATTATAAGTGTTCTGCAATGAATAACATTCAAAAAGATAAATATGGAAATAATTGTTTTTGGACCGTATAATTTGAACACTAAGACCTGATTTATTTCTGATCTGACACCTTATGCACTTCAAATCATCAGTATCAGGAACCAATTTTATGCAAAAAATTGAAGGTGGAACAAGATTCAAATTGATGCACTCTGATTAATGACCTGAAGAGGTAACTAAATTGCTATAAGGTCACAGTATACTGCAAGTGTGAGAAGTACAACCAAAACCTACACCTCCAGTTTTAAATTATGAAATATAAATATATGTGTTTACTTATTTCTAAATGATATAGTTCTTTGTGATAATAGTGTTGGATTGTTGAAGTTGGCTTATATAGGGTTTTCATTGATTATTTGATTATTTTCATGCTTAGTCCAAATGGTGACTGTGTGTTTGCATTGTGATTTACTAGAGAGTTAGCAACTATCCAGTCTCAAATTCAAGGCTGAGTTATGTGGAGGCTCACCACAAATTGGATGCCTCGGGCGACAAAATTGGCTACAGAGAGAGTGAAGGTAGCACTGGACAGTGTGTCTTGTGGAAAGAACACACTTGAATTTGATTGAAGCAAACTAGCATGGTCTCCCCACTCAATCGTCGTCCATTTTGGCCCTTCTCCTTCCAGCAGAATGCGTTCCCTGGCACTTGCTACTGTAACCTTTTCCCTGTATCATAGTCCAACATTTAGAACTTAAGAATCATAGTTCAGATGCATAGTAAGGTGTTATTTTCATCCTTTTTATGTATTTTTAATCAAAACTTTCATGGTTTATAAATGACTAATAGGGGGCATGGGGGAAATGAGGCCACACTTTAAAGTGTGAAATTTATTATCTTTTATATCCATGAAGTTTCAAAAATGCATGCGTACCCAAAATTTTGAACTGATTTTATCTCAAATGCATGTATATACGTATCATCAAAACTACTGGTTGCTACATGAATTTTAGCTCATTGCTTAATTTTCTAAGCTGAATGCTAAAAACTACAGGTACCCTGCAGAGGGAAGAGCAAAGCTATATAGACAAACCTGTAAGTTCCCCGTTTGATGTGGATCCGGACCCAATCCCTGTTCCCATCCGGAACTGAGTTGACAGCGGACTGCACGGTGGTGAAATCTCCATGTCCAGACTGATCCACGACAATAGTCTTCCAAATCTTGCCAGCTCCATCAGTGCAGCCAAAGCTCAATAAAGATGACAGCAAAGAGATAGAGAAGAGTGAAGAGATCAGCATTTCAGAATATTATTAGCTACTCTAAATTTTTGAGGAAATTCAAGAGGTTGTCAGTATGATTATGTAAGATTCAAGGAATCAATTTCGTTGATTGCTACCATAATCAGACTTGTATATATTGGCATTGTAATATAACAGATTTGGACTTGCATTGTATGTTATTTATTGTTACCATCAAATCAGTTTGCCAGCATATTGGCATTGTACTCGACTAGTTCATTAATATGTATGAGATGTGGTGACAACCAAACTGGCTTGTATTTCTGTTTGTAGCTATGCATTTTATTGTAGAAAAAGGTTAAATGTGTACTAAACTAGTTTAGAACTGTGCATTTTGGATTGGAAAGAAGTTATTGCATCGCTTTATTATCTATGAAATTCGACATTGTATGAGACAACTTTAAGCCCATTTTATGATTTTTCACAATTATGGCCTTCAGGAAATGGAAGCAATAATAATATTTGACTTGTATCTTATGTTTGTTTGTTTATTTATTTTGACTGGGTTGTATATTTATTGATTGCATCAGATCAATTTGTCAGTAATTTTGATATTGTATTGTGCTAGATTTATGTACAGGATGGCAAGACAATCAAGGCTTGAATGTATCTTTGTATGTGTAATGTATCCATGCACTCTTTTTTGGAAAAGACTAACTAGGCATTGCACTAATATATCAAGGGATTTATTAGTCAATTGATTTTAGATTGGGAAATATTATTGTAACAGAGAATTATGCGTTACACTTTACATGATTTGAAATCAGTATAATTTTAAACACTTTTATTGATGTTATACAATTGTGGGCTTTAAGAGAATGTCCCAAATAACCTATAAATTTATTCAGCAATTAATTTGGAACAAGTAAATTTGGTTATTTAATATATCATATTTCTAACTTTAAAAAAGTCTCAAATTGTCATGTTTAAACTTGAGTCCTACATAATTAACAAAAATATCTCTTATAATTTTATTTAAAAAAAATTAATAAAGTGTGTCAAATTTTAAATTTGAGTTGTAGATGATGGTTACTAAACATCCATGATATATGTAGAAGAGCTTTTTTCCCCAAAAGAATTAGAAACAACATAATTCTATTTATTGATTTTTTTTGTTTTCTTCTCCCTTTTTTGTAGCTTTCATTCTTTTTTTACCCTTTTTTAGGTTCTTATCTAAAGAGTGACGATGTTCTTTTTTTATTAATTATATAATTCATGTTTTTATCCCTTATTTATTATCACTGTATCTCAAGAGCTTAAAAGGGTTAAAAAAAGATTCCCCAACAAGCTTCATCAGATCTAGATCTGGGCTAGGGCTGGGCTATGTTGGGTCACATTAGCAGGCTGACAAGATGAAACTGACTTTGGCCTAGCCTGCTCTATGATTTGGATACGCGTAGAAATTTCTTTCTCAGACAGGAGTTGACCCGACCCGACTCGCTCTGCAACTAAAAAAAATAGAAAAAGCTCACAAGATATGGTCAGTGGGTTCACGAGGCACTGTCATGAGTTCCCAAAAGTGCTGCTGCGCTGAGCCGACACGTTGTGCCACTATCTGATGAGATCGCCTAAATAAACAAGTCTCAGAGAATTAAAGGCCATATTTATTTTTAGCTGCAACTACAAGTAGTATTTATTTAGGGGTTGTTTGTTGGATGTAAAAGTCGTGAAAAGCTGTAATTCGTAATGGCTTGCAACTCAATTAAAACTACGGCGGTTGTTTGGACCATAATTTATAAAAGACTTATGCAACTCAACTACCACCCACTTACAACCCCACTCACAGTTAATTTTATGGTCATACAAATTTGTATTATTTTTTATATTAATATTAATTTTTTTAATATTTAACATTTTTAGTATTTATTTGCAATATTAAAAATTTTTAAATCACCTAATAGTTAATTTTGTGATCAATTTTTTTACTTACGACTTACACATTACGACAATCAAGCACTGTAAAATACAATACACTTTCTCACTTACAACTTTACATTAACAGCCAAACACCGTAAAACTTACATACATGTAACTAATTTACAACTGTAAAAGAATTTACAAATTACAAATTACGAATTACGGCCAATTACGACAACCAAACAAACCCTTATTTTGCATTTAGAATAAGCAGTGATGATATGACCTTCTTAAGAGATATGCATCTCAAAATGGATGATATTTTGTGTTCCATTATACTTGGATTTCATGTCCGTCTTTGCACGTATCACACTAGTTAGCAAAATTTAAAACCATTTGGTTAACAATAAAACATGCCTGTGTTTGGTTGCAAGGAAGTGGGCGAAAGTAAGGAAATGGGGAAGTATAATTGCTCACTTCCTTATCTATCCAAACACTGGAAAAGAGAAAACCTCTTTTCCATTTCCTTTTCTCTTTTACACAATCACTTCCTCATTTAGGGCACAAAATTAATTTTGTGGTCATGTAAATCTCATTTGTATTCTAATGATAATCTAATTTTTTATTTTTTGTAATTAAATTTTATTTTATTTTTATTTTGCGGTCATTTTTGGGGTCAATTTTTTCACTTTCACTTTCACATTACCATCCAAATACCCAAAAAGACATAATATTTTTCAAATCATACTTCTCAACAACATCCAAACACCAAAAAACTCACTAATCTATTCTTAAGTTTCAAAGAGAACTATTATTACTTTCTCACTTCTTCACTTCCGCCCCTAATCAAACAGCCCCACATGATGAAATATATAAATAGAAGTATGTTTGCGAAATCACTTTGGACAATGTTTGTACCATAATATTTGACTAAAACAGTTTCCAAAGATAAAACTTAAGAAATGAAATTTTAATTTACATCAGTTGTGCACTAGGTTTATTCTACGTCTTTTTTTTGGGATAGAAAAAATGCAAGTTTCTCTTCAATGCTTGAATACTATCCACTGTATTTTCATGTAGGAATGTTGTTTGGTGAGAAAAAATTCCTTGTAAAATTTCCTTGAATCAATGAAGAATTACAACAGATCAATACTTCTACTACAAGGGAGGGAAGATGTTAGACTTGAATCTCCCTTTGTTTAGTGCTGGGTTCTTGATGTGACGGTAGAAAGTGAATCTTATTTTTTGTTGACCGGGTGAACGTCAGGACCTCTTGGGAATCCTCTCTTTGGATAGCAGAGAGAGTAACACAGTTCCTGTCTACCCAGAATCTCAAAGAGATTGTCGGTAAAGACAAACTTATACGCAACAAGTTGTTAGAAGAGTTGAACTCTCTCTTTCCTTTCAGTGGAGGTCTTGGTGCTTCTACAACTTACAACTGAAATTCTTTTTTACCAAGAATTATCTGATCTATCGACCTTTCTCCATAGCAAACGGGGCTACTTATAAAGGTTTCAGGGGTGAACGTGTCTCCTAAAAACACTCCATAATGGGGTTCACTCTCTCATTATGTGAGCAGTAATTGACCAAATAACGAGGGCAGTTATAACCGAGATGCGGGTTTTGAGCGTTGCGCCTTATTGCTGAAGTGATGCTGAGACGCAGTTTTGACCTTCGCGTCTTAGTGCTGCAGTGATGCTGAGACGCGGCTTTTGACCTTCGCGTCTTGATGCTGCAGTGATGCTGAGACGCGAGTTTCGTCCTTCGCGTCTTGGTGCTGCAGTGATGCTGATACGCGGGTTTCGTCCTTCGCGTCTTGGTGCTGCAGTGATGGCTATGATTAGACCTGCATCTGGAGTTTGGACTCTGCTTTTTCATGACTTGTTTTTAGTGATTTTTAGACAGCCTACAGAACTCCCTCTAAAGTTTTTGATATTCCGCGCTTGACTGGGACAGATTTTGAAATACTTTGGACTCTGGTTGAATTCATACTTCTCATGATTGGACTGACAATCATTTTAGATGCCCTGAGCTTGATCTTGTCTGAAATATGATCTTCGTGAGTGTACTATAAAACCCTTTGAAGCCGCCAGAAATGATCGTGGTGAGTGTCTAGATACGCAGTCTAGACCTCCCCAGTGCTCTGAGCTTGTTGTTGGTGTACTTTGAACCAGCGGTGAACAATCATCTGCTTGTGCCAGTATACTATTGAACTGAATTACAGAAGCAAAGACTGAATGCCAATCTTGTAGACGCAGGGGTCATGTTGCTTTAAAGACGCAGTCCTCACTTGGAGTGGGGACGCATCTATTAGTTTGCTGAAGAAACACGGCTCTTGTAGGGACGCGATCTTTGAGATGTAGACGCAGCTCTCACTCTGTAAACTAGGCGCGACTTTGGCCTTGCTAAAGAGGCACGACTTTTAGAGGGACGCGATTTTTTGTTAAACACGAATCCGTGTTTTGGGCGCGTTGCCACATGTCCGGTGGAGTTAAAGGGACATCTTTCCTTTGGTGCGCGAATTTTGTGTTGCATTTAATATGCATGCCACGCGTCAGACGGGGATTAGGTCTCGAGCCAAGCGTCGCGTATCTCTAGGGATTTCTGTGCCTATAAGAGATAACAGTCTTTCAAGAGTCATCATTAGACTCTTCTTCTTTGTTGAGCCTTTTAGGGTTAAGAAAAGCTCGAAGCTTTTTCCATTTTCACCATCTTCAACTCTGATCTCACGGTCGAAATGGCACCAAAGACCAAACCCGTTTCTTCATCCTCGAGCGCCGTCGCTCCAAAAATTCAAATGGGTGATTCTTCCATGCATGAGGCCCCTATTTTAGGTAGTAGAACCATCTGTTTTGGTTTCCACCATTAAAGGGGCTTATAGAGTTTTTTCAACTCTTAAGTCCCTTTTGAATGTAAACCGCGAACGTGAGGCTCGTGCCCATGTTTGATCGTCAGACGCGGTTCTTTAATTGGTGGGCAAGATGCGAGTTTGATGACTTTCGCGTCTTTGCTTTATCAATCTGAGTCCGTATCCATTTGTTGAACGCGGGCCTCATTGAGCCCTGCGTTTTAAGTTCAGCACTCAAAATTTTTCTAAGTGTGAGGAGTTCAGACGCAGACTTCTTACTATTCTTGCGTCTTGTAAGATCAGATGTAAGTTTTAATGAATCTCGCGTCTGAGTCCGATACTTAGAAATTTTTTCTAAGTTCTTGATTTTGAAATGCAGGCAACATGCGAGCCTTGCATTTTTGAGTCTACACGTAAATTTTGTTAATTTCTACGTCTGAGCTCATTCTTGCGTTTGCATTTCAAGCACTTAGCCATTTTCTTTTAGATTTTTGGCCAAGTGTTGTCCTCTTTGCAGTACGATACTCCTCCAACCCTTTGTCTAAAAAGTGCCACTTTGGGCACGTAGGTGGCGCTGATTGTAATCTGACTTTCATGCTTCAGAGAACTGCTCCTGTGACTACTGGTAAGTCGAAGGAGCGAAAGGAGAGAATCTCCAAGGCCAGCATGGTAACCTTTCGAGAGATTATCTCTGATGGACTGTTTGAGACTGACTCTCGCATTCTATTACAGAAGCCTATTTTCCTCTTTCGTGATGACATTGACGAGGACGATAGGATTCTACATGATGGGGATTATAAGTGGCTCCGTCAGATAGGGGACAAGTGGTTCTTTCTTCCCAACATGGAGAGGATATATCCCTTGTCCTATCTACAGCACATGTCTGTTCATTGTGCGATGGATTGAGATCTTTCCCGGTTTATCTCCGGTATCTCTATTGGCAGATTAGGTACCAAAGAAATATACTCTGCTGGCCATGGGAAAGAGGTCTTTAGTTTATTTCCCGGATTAGTCAGATCTGAATATCTGAGAGGAGAAACCCCACAACTTGGCACCACCTTCATCAACCAGTTCATGAAAGTTAGGGGTGATTTTTCCGCCGACTTCCGTCTGCTCGGGTGGGTTCATTCTTCCAACAGATCCTGGTGGGGTAGGATGGTTAGACTTGTCCTTGTCGAACTTGGAGCTCTGCTGCAGCAGGTGGGGTTATATCACGCGGTTAGGGCTGTACAGTATGGCCTCCCGTAAAGTTTCCACAATTTTTATGGCATCCTGGAGCATTATAATCCTTTGACGGCACATTTTTTACTCCAGTTGGAGAGATAGAGCTCGCTCTTCATGAACTGTATGAAGTCTCGGGCTAGTTATGGGAGATGCCCCTTATGAAGAGCACGTCCTGACTTCTGAAGAACTTCATCTCTTGAAATAGGAGAACCCTTAGGTGTACGAGACATACTGGGAAGTGTTGTGCCACTTCTACATCTGCAGCCAAATAACCTCTTGGAGGAATAGGGGTGTCAAGCAGATGTCCTGGGTGAGCTACCTATTCAATGGTATAACTGAGAAGGATAGCCCAGTGACCAGCCTGGCCCCTTGTACTGACGAAGAAATTGCTGAGAGGATCAACGCCTCTACAAGCTCTTACACCACAGAGTCAAATAAAGATATTTTCAAACCTGATACGGTCTTTGAAAGTTTTCATCATCAGGCCTGAATTCCCATTTCCGACCGGGCGCTTTTGGCGGGCTTCCTTATGCTATGGCTGAAGCGTTGTGTGGTGCCAACATTGTTGGAACTTGTTTTGATGAAGACATTTGTGAAGCCAATCATTTGGAGCTCTAACACAATCCTATGCAAGAGTTCTTCATGATCAAGTCTTCCCAAGGAGAGTTGCTAATGATATGTTTTGTAAAGATTATATAGCATGTCAAAAGCCTTGATGCGCACACACATATCATAGTCACTTAGTCGACTTATACTGCTTTCAAGTCGACTAATACCTTGTGTAGTCGACTTGACCAAATCCCTAGTCGACTAGCCTTGTGTCCAATATGATCCCAACTCTCTGTTTGTCCTGTTAGTCGACTTAACAGAAAACATAGTCGACTAATAGACTTGTGTAGTCGACTTGAACCTTTCCCCTAGTCGACTAATCCCTGGCCTAGTCGACTTATAAGTTAGTTGTGGTCGACTTGATTCAGTTGTCTAGAAACTTGTCACTTGAACTTATCTTGACCTAGTCGACTTGGTCCTCACTATAGTAGACTAATAGTAGGAAATTTGCCTAGACTAGTCGACTAACTCAAATGGCAAGTCGACTATAGGCAGTTTCTGACTGTTTGATAATTTCTGTTTTCTGGTATTTTCTGCAACGTTCTTCAATGTTTAAACTTTCAAATTGCACCTAATAACTACCCTAACTAACCCTAGAGTACAGCTATATATAGGGTTGTTAATCTTAGGCAAAATACCAATGCAAATCTTCAGTTTTCTGACTAAAAAATTCTGCCAAACATTCTGGATTCCTGAAAACTGTTCCCACTTCAAGTTCTTCACCAATTCCTAATTCTTTTGTGAAGATCTCTGAAGTTCTCCTATACTAGCCCTTGTCCACGATCACATACTGTACCAAGGCTTATTGGAAAAGTTATAATCACTCAAAGAACTCATTGTACAAGAGCGTCTTCTTGGTGTAGAAGAAAGGTTGTACAAGGTGGTGTTTGTTCTCTTGGTTGTAAGAGAAGTTGTACATATTTAGCAAAGGGGATTTGTCAAGTGGTGTGCAAGGTGTTAATTTTGGGTGTACAAAGTCAAGGATAAAGGAAAATCTCAAGCGGGTGGCTTGGGGACTGGATGTAGGTCACGAGGACCGAACCAGGATAAATCTCTCGTGTTTACGTTTGCCTAACTTTTCTGAGATTTAATTTCCTTTTATTGCAAGTTCTTTATTTATTTAACTTTAATCCTTCTTTGTTTAGTATTTGTGTTGACTGCGTATTTTAGATCCACAAGTAGCATCATCTCGGGACCAACAATTGGTATCAGAGCCCTGCATACCCAGTCAACAACCATACAAGGATGGCAGCGGAGTTCCCTTCGTCACAATTCAAAGAAGGACATTCTACACAACGTCCACCGCTATTTGACGGATCCAACTACAACTATTGGAAGTGTAGAATGAAGATCTACTTGCAATCGCTCAGCTACGAACTTTGAAACATCGTAGAAGCACCGTACACCAAACCGCCTACTCACTACAACGCTTGGAGTGATGATCAAAAGAGGAATGCGAACCTTGACGCCAAAGCGATGAATGCTTTGTTCTGTGCCTTAACCAAAGAAGAGTTCAACCGTGTGTCAATAGCCACTTCAGCAAATCAAATATGGCATACTCTTCAGGTAACACATGAAGGCACAATAAAGTTAAAGAATCTAAGATTTCTATTCTTGTCAACAGGTTTGAATTATTCAAAATGGAGGAGAATGAAACCATCTCAGAAATGGTTACAAGATTCACCGACATTACCAATTCCTTAGCATCCCTTGGAAAGGAATACACATAAGTCAAAAAAGTTCGCAAGATCCTTCGTGCACTCACATCGGATTGGGAGAAGAAGACAACCGCTATTGAAGAAGCGAATGATCTCTCAACAATGTCGTTAGAAAACCTTTTTGGTAATCTAATGGCATATGAAGTGCAAATTGAAGAAAGAAAGAAGGATGAACAACAATCTCACTCAAAGAAGAAAGAACTTGCCTTCCATGCATCCTCAGACACGGACGATTCAGATGACAATGAAGAGGAGATGGCAATGCTTTCAAGAAAATTCAGAAGATTTTTAAAGCAAGGTAAATTCAAATGCTTTAATTGCAATAAAACAGGTCATATGAATAAGGATTGCCCTTTGCTCAAAAATAAAAGAAAATTCAAGAGCAAAAAGTTCAGAAAGAAGAAAGACTACGAATCATCATGGGAAAACAGTGATTCCTCTTCCTCTGACGAAGAAGAAACTACTGAACGTGCCAACATCTGTTACATGGCGCTAGAAGAAGATGAGGTAACATATACTGAACTTTTAGATGCATTCCATGAATTATTCAATGATCTAAAGAATGAGACAATGAAAAATAAAGTTTTATCAAAGGAAAATGAAAAACTTTTAAAAAAAAATTCATGTTATGTTTCACATGTTTCTTCTATAAATTCTCAAAAAGATGATTTTGAAAAAGTAATATCATCATTGAAAAAGGATAATGAGAAATTTATAAAAGAAAATATGTTGCTTAAAAAGGAAAATATATCTTTAAATGAAAGGATTTCTGTATTAGATAAAGACATGTTAGTTTTCAAAAAGAAATATGAAGAGATTTTGAAAAATGTGACTAAGTTCAATCAAAGAAAAGAAAAATTGAATGATTTGTTATCTTATCAAAAATTGTCACATAATCATTATGGTATTGGATATTTTGAAAAATCTTCATATGTTAATAATCCATATAATTCTTTTATGAAAAGAAAGTTTGATAATAGTTCAAAAAGAATTAAAAATAAGTTTATATGGATTCCTAAAAACTTGAGCATTTTTGACAAAAATACTTATATTGCATCATACATACATGATATATGTAATTCATGTAATTATGTGTACACTAACAGGTGGAAACCAAATTCAAATTGGGTTTGATCTCCTAAAGGTTAATGCTTTACTCTTATGATTGGTACCATCTAACGTTTATCTTTCAGGTACCATATACGAAGTTGATGAGAACAATACTTCATATATATATATACATTTTATGATATATTTGTTACAGGGGGAGAACAAAGTATTTCTATATCTGTTATAACCCATTTTCTGCGAGGGAGAAAATATAACTTATTTTCTGCAGGGGGGGCATTTGTGCACACAAAGTGTCATCATCAAAAAGGAGGAGAATGTTGGAACTTGTTTTTATGAAGACATTTGTGAAGCCAATCATTTGGAGCTCTAACACAAGCCTATGCAAGAGTTCTTCATGATCAAGTCTTGCCAAGGAGAGTTGCTAATGATATGTTTTGTAAAGATTATATAGCATGTCAAAAGTCTTGATGCACACACACATATCATAGTCACTTAATCGACTTATACTATTTTCAAGTCGACTAATACCTTGTGTAGTCGACTTGACCAAATCCCTAGTCGACTAGCCTTGTGTCCAATATGATCCCAACTCTCTGTTTGTCCTGTTAATCGACTTAACAGAAAACATAGTCGACTAATAGACTTGTGTAGTCGACTTGACCCTTTCCCCTAGTCGACTAATCCCTGGCCTAGTCGACTTATAAGTTAGTTGTGGTCGACTTGGTTCAGTTGTCTAGAAACTTGTCACTTGAACTTATCTTGACCTAGTCGACTTGGTCTTCACTATAGTCGACTAATAGTAGAAAATTTGCCTAGACTAGTCGACTAACTCAAATGGCAAGTCGACTATAGGCAGTTTCTGACTGTTGGAGAGTTTTTATTTCCTGATATTTTCTGCAACGTTCTTCAACGTTTAAACTTTCAAATTGCACCTAATAACTACCCTAACTAACCCTAGAGTACAGCTATATATAGGGTTGTTAATCTTAGGCAAAATACCAATGCAAATCTTCAGTTTTCTGACCAAAAAATTCTGCCAAACATTCTGAATTCCTGAAAACTATTCCCACTTCAAGTTCTTCACCAATTCTTTTGTGAAGATCTCTGAAGTTCTCCTATACTAGCCCTTGTCCACGATCACATATTGTACCAAGGATTATAGGAAAAGTTGTAATCACTCAAAGAACTCATTGTACAAGAGCGTCTTCTTGGTGTAGAAGAGAGGTTGTACAATGTGGTGTTTGTTCTCTTGGTTGTAAGAGAAGTTGTACACATTTGGCAAAGGGGATTTGTCAAGTGGTTGTTTTCCATTGATTTGCAAAGGGGAAAACTTATAATAAAAAGAGTTGAGGAGCTAAATTACAAGTATTCTTAAAAAGATTACAAGTAGATCTCCTCAGAGATTCTAGAGAAGTGTGCCGATAGGACTCTAGTCAGCGCGCGACCACTTTGTCCCTTTGATGATGTGAGCGATGAGATTCCCTTCTCGCCTGGTTCCAGGAATCAGTGAACAGAAGTTGGTAGAACCCTCTTGGTACTTCTCAAAATCGCCTTCAATTAGGAATTTCTTCTCGCCTGGTTCCATTAATTCCTTTTTGAAGAAGGTATTAGGGTATCAGCACCCTGATTAGAGAAGTGATTCTCTAAAAGTCTCTGAATTCTTGTACGCACGGTGCGTCGTGAAGAAGTCTCTGCTCGTGGGGTCCTCTCTCTCTCTTTTTGCCTCCCTCTCTTCTTGTGAGCCTGTCGGGCTATTTATAGGGAGAGCAAGGGTATAATCGTCCCTTGAAAATATAGAAACAGATTGAATCAAATCTGTTTAAATCTGAAAAGTAGCCTTTCTGTGAGGCTAGGATCAGCTTCTGTGACGCTAGAAACGGCAGGTCGGTTGATCCTCTTGATCTGTTTTAATTCTTTCCATATAGTTGAAAGATCTCTCCTGATCTTCTTACTCGTTTTAGGAGAGTCAAGAGATTGTGGCAATCAACTGCCAAATTTGATCTCAGATTTGATCTTGATTGAATTTGATCTTGATTCTGATTAGATCTGATCTCATCTGGAGATTTGATTGGTCAAAGGTTGACCATAGCAGACCTGTAGCGGTACTGCCCGCTTTGAACTCACAGCGGAGCTGGAGGCAATATCTGACGAAGTCAGAAGAAGGCTCTTTGGCGGAGCTAGATGTCATTTGCGGCGAAGCTACCATATACCCTTTCTGCGCAGTTGTGTGTGGCTTCAGGCGGAGCTGACTCTCTCTGCGGAGTTACGCTTCAGTAGTTCAGGCGAAGCTATGAGTTAGCTTCTTAGCGGAGCTTCGAATGACTTCAAGGCGAAGTTGGATAATCTTAGCCTCTCAGGCGAGGCTATCCCTTTGGGCTCATGTGATGCTAAGTGCTAGCATCTTAGACTTGCTGAGGTCTGTTTAGAGACAATCTGAGCTCACTGTCTGCTTGCTGCATCAGTAGAGTCCAAGTTGCTTCCTTGTCCCTCGGAGATGGGTGAAAACTGGTCGTCTGCTTGTCTGTCACTCGTCTTTTATAAATGTCAACAAGTTTAGACATTGTTCGGGCCAGTAAGAATATTGTCTTTTTTAAGTGTCAACAGTGGTGTGCAAGGTGTTGATTTTGAGTGTACAAAGTCAAGGATAAAGGAAAATCTCAAGCGGGTGGCTTGGGGACTGGATGTAGGTCACGAGGACCGAACCAAGATAAATCTCTCGTGTTTGCGTTTGCCTAACTTTTCTGAGATTTAATTTCCTTTTATTGCAAGTTCTTTATTTATTTAACTTTAATCCTTCTTTGTTTAGTATTTGTGTTGACTGCGTATTTTAGATCCACAAGTAGCATCATCTCGGGACCAACAAACACTGCCACATGAAGTAATTATCGCCGATGTGGTGTACCCGATGGTTTTGCTTGCTTACGGAAAGTAATTGCCCTTCTTCCAACAATGGTGGCTGGAATTCAAAGTGGGTTACGAGCTCTGGTTAAAAGCCTGTGCCAAGTGGAGGCCATTGTTGACTCAGAGGGTAGGCCAGAGATTGATTCAAAGGGAAGGCCAAGAGTGAAAACCCCTAACCCCAGGATCGAGCTCCCTTACACATATCTGATAGCTTGGTATGTTATGCACTGCCCTTCGCTGATGACGGCGGTACCTCCATCTCCGGGTTTGTCCCTTTTGTGCAGAAGCTGAAGAATTCGAGCTGGTCCAACTATTATATGTTCTACGTTCGGAAATGTATTCTGACGCTTCGAACTATCAGCTCAACCGTTGCTTCCCCGAGATTGCTGGTGCATCTAACGGGGATAAATTCGCCGACCTTGCAGGACCAGGCGATTTCATAAGGCTGCCATCGAGAGTCTTCTAGTGGCTGATTAATATTCGACCTGGGTATCTGCTCTTCCGGCAAGGAAATTCATGTACGATCGAGCCTTACATGCCGAGTCATTTTGCTCGACAGTTTGGCTATGATCAACTGTATATCGGCAACCCCAATGCTGACCTCTCCTTCAGCGGGAATTTGTTTGAGCGTGCTCGGGCATGGTACTACAGCGTGGCTGGTGGGACAAAGGCTATTTTCAGTCTTCCTCACAAGATGCCTAATTGTTATACCATCCTCAGCTTCTGTACTTGGTATTCCCTAGCTAGTAGGATGCCTAGTTTCGGAATAAATTTCTCGTGCATCAAGAGTATCAAAGCATCTTATAAGGACAAATTGGAGTCCAACAAATGCATGCGAGGTATGGACGAATATCATGCAACCGAGAAGGAAACAGGAGGGAAAACAGGGATGGGACCAAGGGTAGCAGCACCCAAGGGGTAGCCTGCTAAAAAGAGTCGGCAGGCTGTGTCCAAACGTTCCCACAGTTCTGCTTCCAAGGGCGAGCCTATCCCGAAGAAGGCTAGGAGGGAATCGGAGGCTGAAGCTTCAATGCCTGAGGTAGTTCCTTCTAGTGTTGAGGAGCAGAGGGAGGAAGATGAAGATGAAGAGGAGATCCTCCTTCTTCGTCCTCGCGGTCTATGCAGCAAGGGTCCCGTGATCTTAGAAGAAAGGGAACTTGCAGGTGGACCCGCCATGGCTGAAGAGGTCAAGCAACGTGAGGTCGACTTGGTAGGGAGGGATGACATTGAGATCCTTGGGGTCTCAACTCAACCTGGGCCTTCTTCAGTTCATGAGAGAAGGGTTGAGGTATAACAGCCTGGGTCTCCCAGTATGTTGATGCCCACCTCGCGGATTGTCGACCCCAGTCCTACTACTGGGGTACTCGGTGGTAAGGTCTCGATTGCCGAGACCTCTTGTGTTGAATTATCGTCTTCATCGTCCGAAGAACATGGATATTATTCTGGCGAAGAAGTCAATTTCGGCGATGAACCCGCTCTTCCTGATACGAGCAAATTCTCGCATATTTCAGAGGAAGAGATACAGGGATGTGACCCTGTGACGGCTTCGCCGATAGCAATAATTGCTGCTACTAAAGGTACTCTCCTTGTCTTCTTGAACCGGCTCCTCCTTAAGTTAGGGAAGAGTTCTGACATTTCCTTTTGATTTTCTGCTATAGGGCTGGCTATCGCCAGTGAAGCTATAACTTCCTCTCATATTGAGGAGATGATCCAAAAGTTTGGCCCAGCAGGAGGGCCTTGAGGCTCCTATTACTGGAATGCCTCAAGAGAGTGCAACCCTCTAGGTAAGGGAGGCCTCAACCCCACACGACCTATCCAGGAATTCGCCATATTCAGATACTCAACTTGGTAAGAGAATACTGACGTATTGAATATTCTCCTTTTTATTGTTAACACTGACATTTTAGTGGTTTGCAGAGAGCACTGGGATAGCTCAAGTAGAGGATCCTGGGCAAGCATTGGCGCAGAAGATAGCACAGTTCAAACTTCGACCGGGGAACCCAATGCCGCAAGGTTTGCTGTTGCTTCTGTTGTAGTGGAGGCTGCTACGACAATAACTGTCCCGGAGGTATCAGTGACTACCTCAGTACCTGACGAATCTATCGTCGGCCTCACTCCTGCGTAAGCTGAACTGGTTCCCATCTCTCACGCTATCATGAAAAGGGGATCTGGGAGTACATCAGCAGGGTTATTTTCAGCTAACGACATCATGAAAGAGCTAGCACGTCAAATGGTACAACAAATTTTTTCTTCCATGAGATCTTGTATTGACCTCATCCTTTCTGGGGGCAGCTCTTTCGAGTTTGCCCGAATACTTCTCGAAAATCAGATCGAGAACATTGGCCATACTAGGAGTCCTTCGCGGGCTAGGGCATGCCTGATGCTGGTGGAGCAGCTAGGGAGCCACCTGAAGGAGCTCAAAACTCTGGAGAATGCTGGCTCAGTAGATGAGGCTCGGACAACCCTGAGTAAGCTTCTTACCGCTCAAGAACATGAGCGAAAGGAGATGGAGAGGCAAGAAGCTGGAGGAACAAATAGCTGAAGAGGCCCGCCATCTCCATCATTTTCAAGCTGACCACCAAATGATGATTGGCGATTCTAAGGAATCTGAAATTGTAATACATAGTGCAGAGCAGGTTATTGCCACTGCTCAAGTTACCATTGCAAAGGCACAAGCTTTAATCGAGACCAATGAGCAGAAGCTCGAGACCAATGAGCAGAAGCTTGTCGCGGGTAAAAAAACGCTGGCGGAGCTGGAAACTGTCAGGACACATGTTGAAGAAAACCTCTCTGCTCATTCCTTTAGATTGGAGTCTCTTCAAGCACAACTGACTGCGAAGAGATTTTTGTCTGAGGAGGAGCTACGGGTCCAAGCTCTGGTAGAGGCTGAAGGGCACATCAGCAAGAGATGCATCATCTTCGGGAACAAATCTGTTCTTTGGCGAAGCAGGATTATTAGCCTTCTTCTCCTTTTTGTATTGTTCACCCTTTTTTTTAACACTCTATTTGTCAAGAGCGTCTATATTACTTTTATCATTTTTGAATCAAATAATAAAAGTCTTCCAAGTTTTGCTCCATCTTTATCCTTTCAAGTTCTTTGCTAGCTGTAGATGAACTTAGTAGTCTTTGACTGTTTGTGAAACGTAGTCTTTAGTCGGCCATGAATAATAAACTCAGGCTGAACTGAGTTCTTGAGCGAGATGCGGCTCTCATTTATAGTTGAGACGCGATTCTAGGAAACACGACTCTGACTTGCTAATGGGGACGCTGTTCAAACTCACCAAGGAAGACGCGCGATGCGGCCCTGGTTATGAAGGACATGGATCCATAGACGCAGCCCTTGATTCTGTCAGGATGCAGAATTCAGGATGTAGTGGAGACGCGGTCTTAGGTTCCTCAAGGCTGACGCATGGATCTCAGCTAATTAATGGGGACGCGACACTGGCTCAGTAGAGACGCGACTCTGGTCCCTTGATAAGGCGCAAACTCAGGCTATATTGAGTTTATGATGGAGATATGACTTTCATCTCGCAATGGAGGCGCAGTTCCGGGCTCCTCGAGAATGACGCGGGTCTTCTCTGGTTGCAGCTTTCAAGTTGATGCGAACTCAAGATGTAACCTCTGAATGGATCCAATTTGCTGAGCAGACGCGGCTCTGAATCACTACAAGAGACGCGATTGCGGCCCTTTTGAAAGGAATGAAAGAACGCGACTTTTCGGGTTTATGAAAGGATGCGGATCTCAGGACGCGACCTTTGAATCTGTGCCTAACGCAACCTCCTAAACGTCACATGCAGCTCGTCTTAAAGATCTTGTTAGATCTTTAAATGCCAAGTCGGCGTTGATGATTGGGGACTTGTGTCCTCTGATGTTTCCCGAAGCGGCAATCCACGCATCAGCTCTTTATTTGGCTTTGACGTTTGTGCAGGAATTAAGACTGATGGCTCTGATTTTTACGCCATTAATAACAGGCCTTATGGCTCGCCTATAAATAGGCTTCGCCTCCTTAACAGTCTATTACTTAGACTATTTTCCTTAAGAGCAGGCGCTCTGAGGGTCTTCATCTTGACTTAATCTTCTTCCTTCAATGGGATGTGCCCCCATGGACAGCGAAAACTCAAAGCTTTCATACTTTTCTTTAATCTTTCCTGAAGATTATCACTGTCAAGTGATTTCAAGATAAAAAAGCATCCCTCTGAGTACCTTCTATATTCGCACCTTAATGCATAAAGTTCAACCTCTAGAGGGTTCTTCTGCGGGTAGGAACTACTTGTCACCATGAAATACTCTGTCCTACTGAGTTTCGATTTTTCTGTCTCTTGAAGAGATTCACTCTCTTGGCCTTCTCTTGAAGTCTGACTGGTGCGCCCATTATTTGGAAGTTGCGTCTTTTAGAGTTCTTGATGAAGTGCAAGTTGATTGAGTCTGAATTCTAACTCAAAATCCTTTGAACGCAAGTGTGATGAACTCTGTACTTGGACTTTGAGGCGCGATCTTTGCATATAAAGCTCGCGTTTGAGGTTGTTGACTTAAAAGAATTTTAATTCTTTTCGAGGGCTTCAGACTTGGATGTAGCAACCCTTGTTTCTCGAACAAGGATGTGGCAACTTTTGCATCTGGTCCTCTTTGCTTCTCATATTTTAGACGCGGGTCTAAAATCAGACCGCGTTCAGATCTATGCATATCTGAAGTCCACAACTTCAACCGCGTCTCTTTCTGTCAAAACAGAATTTTGACTTTCTGCACTGATCATCCCCGCGTCTGAAGTTTACAACGATAGCCGCGTCTGTTCTTCAGCCTTTCTGTTTTGTCTTAATAGAATTCTAACCTTATGATTTTTATTTCCTGCAGGTAGCCTTAATCAGCCTTTTGCATATTCGCTGGGCCCTTAGGAGAATATATCGACCAGCGAACTTGTTCGATGGTCAAGCACTAGAGAAATCAAGGCTCCTGTTTATAGGCGATGAGGATTTGCGCGACTGATGACATCCGTCAAGACCTCATTGGACATGATGTATCAGTAGTGCCCCAGGTTTGTCATGGTCACAGTTGGAATGGTGGCGGGTATGGTCCTCTTGCATGTCAAGGGAAAGAGGACGTCACCTGTAAGGTCTGAGATTCTCCCTTCACCAATCTTACCCCAGAAGTGTCATCGACGAAAAATCCATGTTCATTGGATAACTTTCTGGTGGTGGAGATGTTCATCAACGAAGAATTATGACCTACACTAGTTGGTCGGGTGGAATCAGAAGGTTCTTCTATATTTTGACCTCAAGAAACACCATTGTTCTTGGTCAACGATGGACTCCTTCGATGTTTACGTCATGCATCATGATGTAATCAGCATCCGATTGTCACAATAGTGCTCAGCCCTTCTTTGGCGCTCTTTCAAACATCTTGTATTTGGAGTGGTGAGAATGCTTCAAAGAGTGAGTGCAACTTTTTACTGAGAGAGGGACTTCTTTGTACTCCTTTATTGTAACACTCAATCTTATTGTATAAGAGAGCGTCTTGTATCACTTTCATATGTCTAAATATAAATAAAAGCGACACTTTTTCCTTGTCTTCTTTATTGTCTTGAATTCCTTTTTTGCCTTGAAAATCAGACAAATAGAAGTAAAGGATCTTTGACTTGCTAAAAATATGATAATAATCTTAACGAGTCAAAATTTGTAGAAAAATCCTGTTTTAAGAATTCAACAATGCTGTCAGAGGTGTGATATTAACTTGACAGGAGTAAGATAATTCTTGTGGACTTGCCAATCTATAAATGAGAATGACAAGTGAAATTTGTACCCCCATGGAGGCTTTCGAATGAGTTTTCATCAGAGGTTTGGTGTTAACTTGACTTAGAACTCAGCTGGGGAGTCAATGGAAACACTGTTAGAGATGTAGTGTTAACCCAACAATGATTCAAAGTAGACTTGTTATTCTATTAACAAGAATAACTAGTGAGACTAAACTCGCGGGGAATCTTTACCGTTTGTGGTGTAATATTAACTTAACGAGTTGAATTAAATCTTATCAGAAGTGTGATGTTAACTTGACAAGGGTGTGAGTCAGAGGTGTGATATTAACTTAACTCAAGAGTGTTTCAGCTTCATTTGGAAAAACTGAAAGTGTCACTGTCATAGGTGTAATGTTTAACTTGATAGTGAGGATAATGCTAGAGGCGTAATTTTGAACTTAGCATCGGTCATTTCGACTTCGACAAGGGAGTCCGAGGGAAAGTCATTGTCATAGATATATTGTTGAACTTAGCAATGAACTGACGCTAGAGGTGTGATGTTAAACTTAGCATCGCTCATCTCAGTTTTGATATAGAAATCTGAGAAAAAGTAACCGTCAGAGGTTTAATATTGAACTTGGCAGCAACTCAATCACTATTAGAAGTGTAATGTTAAAATTAACAGTAATTTGTCAGAGCTATAATATTAACTTGATAGAAATTGGCTCATGATAGGAGCAATTTGAGGACCTGTCATTCTATTGATGAGAATTGACAAGTAGAATTTGAAAGGTCAGAAGTGTAATTTTAACTTGACAGTGATTGATTTGCGATATGAGCAATTTTGAAGACTTATCATTCTATTGATGAGAATTGACAAGTGAAGTTTGAAGTGTAAGAGGTGTAGTGTTAACTTGACAAATTTGAAGGCTTGCTACTCCATATAGAGTTGAGACAAGTAAGATTTGTACTCACTAGGGAGTATTAAAACTTTTCATTGCCAGAGGTATAATGTTAACGTAGCATTGATTGTATTTTGTGGACCTACCATTCTGTGTATGAGAATTGGTAAGGGATTTTGAAAATTTGCCGTTAGAGGTGTACAATTAACATAGCAGTGAGAATTTTTAAAGAGTTTTATTGTTAGGGGTTTTAATATTACCTTGACAGAGTCCACTGGGGATTGAAAAAATCTGGCTTATCAGATGTTTAATGTTAACTTGACAGAATCTAGTCAATTTCATTAGGGAGATGAACACCAGTGTTTTTATGGTCCTACCATTCTATGGGTGAGAATTAGTAAGAGACTTTGGAGGAGAGAGTGGGACCAATTCCACTTAGGATTTTTAGCAAACCCTCAGCTATCAACGGATTTGGTGTACCTTTACCAACTACCGTTTGAGTTGGGCTAGCCATGCTATTCCGCTCAGCATTTGAGTTATCGAAGACTTATGTTGGGATTAGAAGCCAATATTTTCCTCTATCCTTAGCCGTCGGTGTCGTCAGATGTCATTCAGATGAGCAGTACTAAAACCCAAGTTTCGCCTTTTGTTTCTTTCTCAATATTTACATCCTACATTATGGTGCAGTTACTTGACACTGATCTATCGTGATATGATCTAGTAAAGGAAAGAAGCTTTTCTTAGATCTGGAGTTTTGATCAGAGGTGTAATATTAACTTGATCGGAGGAAAAGTACTATCAAGGATAGTATTTCTTCAAGAATCTGCCGTTGATTGGCATTATGAGTGTATCACTGCTTGAAGTTATGAGGCGGTATGCTCCATTTGAGTAAACTGACTCTACTACAAATGGTCCTTCCCATTTGGGATGAAATTTTCTTTTGTCTTATGTGTCATTATCATAGGTCTTCTGACAGCTAAGACAAGGTCACCTTTCTTGAAAGTTCGCTCCTTTAACTTTCTTATTGAAGGCTCTGGTAATCCAAACTTGATATAGTTCGATTTGCTGTTGGACCTGCAGACGTTTATCGTTTAAGGCCTCCAGTCATTAGAGTCGCAGTCGATGCTTCCCCTCCTTTGTCATCTTTGCTGTCAGGGGACACGTAGAGATGGAATTTAGATTTCTAGTGGAAGCATGGCTTCACACCCATATACCAAAGAAAATGGTGTAGCTTTTGTTGGGGTTCGAACAGTTATGCGATAGGCCCATAAGCATTCACCTAATTTGTCATCCCACTCACGCTGACTTTTTGAGATGAATTTCTTGAGAAGCTTGCCAATGATCTTGTTGAAAGCTTCTGCGAGACCATTAACGGTGGGGTAGTATGCCGTTGAGGACACACTCTGGATTCTGAACTTAGTGCAGAACCTCTGAAAACCCTGACTGACGAACTGGGGTCCATTGTCATAGACAATTCGTCGGGGTACACCAAAACGGTAGATGACGTGATGTTTAACGAATTTGATCATATCAGATGACTTTACCTCCCTCAAAGGAATGGCTTCAGCCCATTTAGTGAAGTAATCGGTTATGGCTAAGATGACCCAATGTCCTTTTGATGATGGTGGGCTTACAGGGCCAACTACGTCCATGCCCCACATCTCAAATGGCCAGGTAGAAGTTGTAGAGTGGAGGTACCCTGGTGCTTGATGGATGAAATCGTCATGGACTTTGTAGGCGTGACATCATTTGGCATAAGTGATGGCGTCAGGGATCATCCTGGGCCAATAATATCCTAATCTTTGGAGTCGATCCCCAAACTTTGGACCAGGTTGATGAGCTCCACACATGCCGTCATGCACTTCTTTGAGTACCTCCTGCACCTCTTTTTGTGACAGACAGCGGATCAAGATCCCGTCATGCGATTGACGATACAGTGTTCGCGTGATCTCATTATAATAGAATTTGGGGGCTTTCTTCTAATGACAGCCGCTTCTTTGGTATCATCAGGCAGAATGTCGTACAAGACATAATCAATGTAAGAGAATCACCAGTCTCTAGGCTCTGGACCGATTGACGACTCAAGAGCTTCTTTGACTTGACAGTCTCCTGTCAGCTTTTGGTAATCCTCAGAAGTGATTCTTGAGCAATACAAATCGTAGCTGTGGATAAGTATTTTCTCTACTACTCCAGCTGGAAGGGCTAAAGAGGCAGCGAGAGACGCTAGTGCATCTGCATGCGCAATTTGCTGGCGTGGTACATGATCGATGTAAAAGTTTATGAACCTTTCGGCCATGTGGAAAGTTGCGTTGTAATAGAGTACTAGATCTTCATGTCTGACTTCGTACTCCCTGCGAACTTGGTTGACGATAAGTTTAGAGTCACCATATGCCTCATGATTTTTAACGCCAATCTCATCGACGATTTGCATTCTAATCAAAAGGGCATTGTACTCTGCTACATTGTTAGAGCAGGGCTCGGTTAATGAGAAGGCTCGAGAAATCACATAGTTCTGTGGGGAGACGAGTACTACCCCCACTCCTGCTATGACCTGTCCTTGCGGACCTGTTCTCGATGCACCGTCAAAGAAAAATTGCCACACTTGTCTTTCAAAAGATGTCTGGGTTAGACAAACTTTAGCGACCTCGTCGAGAGATCCTCATAAAGTTCGGTTGCCCTCGGATCAGGATGCTCAGCCAGGAAATCCGCCACCGCTTGTCCCTTCACGACTTTTTGTGGTAAAAAGCGCATTTCATATTGGGATAGCAGTATGGCCCATTTTGCCAGTCGGCCGTTTAATGACGATGGCTTTGTCATGAGTAACCTCAGAGGGTTAACTCTTGATATGACATTTATAGTTTGGTCTACCAAGTAGTATCGCATTTTCTGGACAGCGAACACCAATGCCAAACATTTCTTTTCGATCGGGTTATATCGATGTTCGGCCCCGATCATAGTTCTACTCAGATAATAGATTGCTTGCTCGTGTCTTTGATCATTATTCTGGGCTAGTAAAGCTCCTAGAGAGTGATCCATCGCTCGGACGTATATCAAGAAAGGTTTTCAGACACCAGAGTTGTAAGGACTGGTGGTTGCATGAGGTATCATTTGATCTCCTCGAACGCTTGTTGGCAAGCATCGTCCCAAATGAATGAGACACCCTTTTTCATTAATTTGGTAAAGGGTTGGCATCTTCCAGAGAGATTTGAGATGAACCTTCAGATGTATGCCAATTGTCCCTGCAATCCCCTAAGTTCTCTGAGGTTCCGCGGAGGTTGCATCTCCTGGATAGTGCGAACTTTTTTTGGGTCCAAATGAATTCCTATGGAAGTTACCACAAACCCTAATAATTTGCCGCTAGTCACCCCCAGGAAGGATTTGGTGGGGTTCATCTTCAACTGATGTACCCGCATGATGTTGAAGATTGTCTTCAAATCGGTTATGTGATCACCTTTGACGCGACTTTTCACTGCAATGTCGTCAACATAGCATTCCACTGTTCTATGCATGTGCTCGTGGAAAATGGCATTCATAGCTCTCTGATATGTAGCCCTCACATTCTTCAGTCCGAAGGGCATGACGGTGTAGCAGTATACCCCCAGTGATGTCCTAAAAGAAATATGTCTTTCATCATCAGGATAATTTTGATTTGGTTATACCCTGAGAATCTATACATAAAGGACATTCACTCAAATCTGCACGTATTGTCAATCATGACATCCGTGATTGGGAGAGGGAATTCGTCTTTGGGACAGGCCTCATTTAGATCACGAAAATCAATGCAAATCTGGATCTTTTCTTTCTTTTTGGCAACAGGGACGATATTGGCTACCCAATCAGGATGTTGTTCTTCCCTAATGAAGCTAGAGTCTATAAGTTTTTTTGACTTCTGACTGAATTGCCTCCATTATTTCTAGACGGAATCGTCGCTGCTGTTGTTTGACTGACTTTACGTCTGAATTAATATTGAGACGATGCATAGCCACTCGGGGATCAAGTTCAAGCATGTCCTCATAATTCCAAGCGAAAACATCCATATACTCTTTCACAAGAAATATTAAATCTTCTTTTTCGGAGGATGATAGGCTTTCGCTTATAAAGATGGGCTTAGGATTAGCCTCATCTCCCAGATTAATCTGGGCAACTTTATCCTCTGTGGGCAGCTCGTGTTGTTCAAAGCGAGTATCCCAAAGAGTATTTAAGTGCTTGATCCAAAAATCTGTATCAGACTGGATCATCTCTTTATCTCTGTCTTCTAGGTGACTTTTTGAAATCATGTTTATTGAAAGTTCTCTAAAGATGTTGCCGACACTAACATTTGATTCCCATGATGACGTGCCGATGAGTAATTATGGCATAATGACTCTTCAGACTCAGAGGCTGATGAGACAGGAGTTGACACATAACCCAAACCCCTGCGAGTTCGATGATAATAATCAGGGTTTTTCCTTTCAGAACGAAAGATTGGAGTAGTGTTCTTCTTCCTTTGCCGAAGTTCAACCCAGGACCGTTTGTCAGATCATACCTCATGCCTTCCATCATTCTGAGTACATTTAGCTCATAATGGGCGAACTGAGGGGGTTCCTTCTCGCTTTCTGACTCTTCACGAGACATTAGCTTGGATTTGATTTGTCCGAAAAGAATTAGTTTTTGGCCTTTCTGTCTTGCTAGAACCACGAATATTGATTCTTGCGCATCACCGACATCTTGGTACGTTTTGAAGGATGACTTGACTGGTACATGCAATAATGTCAAAGCATCTATTGCCGACCTGGGGTCATTATCCACTTCTGTACTAGTGTCTGACGGCACTGAATCAGAAGCGAACACAGAAAAGTAAGCCAAATTTAACTCTTCATTAATATACCATCCGCCTACATCATTGGCGGTGTTATCAACATCGAGCTTATTAATGCTCGTTACAAGTGGATCTAGTTCCCACATGCACTCTTTTTTCTCTGGATCGGTGTCAGCTTCATTACCAGAGTCTGACTCCTCTAGTTACGGGTTATTGTTTGTTTCCATAGAGTTCTGGTACAGGAGAGAGTCTGTGAAATGGTTCTCGACTCCCTTGAACGGATGCCTTTCAGCAATCAATGTTTGTACCTTCCCACTCCCATCAATGTATTTCATAACTTGGTGGAGTGTGGAGGGAATGATGGAATTATGATGAATCCATGGTCGTCCATGCAGCAAATTGTATGAGGTGTCAGCAACGATCACGTAGCACGTCACTTTCGACTTTAAGTCCCCAATTTAGCATTTGAGCTTGATCTTCCCCATTGGGCGGGTACCATTGGCATTGAATCCATCAATGGTAGTTTGGGTGGCGCTCAATCGGTGGGTAGGAATCCCTAAATGTTACATGACCCGGTGAGGCATAACAACGCGGACCTTAGATCTACCTGAATGCAGCTTACTTCAGATGATCCAATGTACCCTGTGAAGTATAGGGGTCGATCATGTTTTCCCTTAACCTGCATACCATCTGCCGTGAAGGTGATGCAGGAAGCATTTTTGGAGGCATGAAAGTAATCCTCTACATCTTCCTCCCATGGTCCAGTCGGTACCAGGGTCATGAAAACCTCAGCATTAGCTAGAGCTTCTCTCAAAGCTTCTCTGGTTGACTTTATAGCCTTAGGAGCTCGTAAAGAGTGATTCTGATCGGGAAATTGGCCAGTTGAGCCAGGATGTCAAAGCGGTAAGGTATTGTGGATCCTTCCGTGTTGTCCTTTGAGAGAGCTTTAGAAAACCGAAGCTCTTTCTGCCTCTCCACGGGTTGTTTCATGGAGGGCTTGGCTGACTCTGAAGTGGGTTTAGGAAGGGTCGTCACCATTTTGTCATACTTTTTCAAATATGACTGGCCCGAATGAGTTTCTGTCACAAGTTGATTGGGTTCCACGGCGAGAACTATTGTTTCCTCTTCTGAATCAGTCAGTGAGGGAATATTGATTTCTGCTTCTCGGGAAGAAACGCACACCATATTACAGGATGAAGCCTTCGCCTTGCCTTTGGACCTTCTGCTAGTAACAGTGGTCCATTGCTGGCCATCCACAAGGTCAAAATGGACTCACATAACTTCCCCCTGAGGTGTGGGGATAGGTACAAGACCCTTCTCTTGCTGATGGTGAGGGTCTATATTGATCATTCTTAGTTCCCCTTTTGGGATGGGGACTACTCCAGAGGGTGTTGGAGGTTGTCTTTCAAACTAGAGGAATGATGTCATATTGGTCGTCACTTTCTTCTGCTCTGGACGGAATTTTAATACCTCTGCATCAATCAGAGCCTGAAGAATGTCTTTGAAGACATAACAGCTCTTGGTGGGGTATCCCAGCATCCTATGATACAAGCAATAGTTAGGATTATCAGTTTTACCAACTTCTTCAGGACGTCTAGCTTCGGGAAGCTTCAATCTGTTGCTCTTGTTAAGTAATTTGAATAGTGAGTCAACATGTTTGTCCTTGAAGGAATACTACTTACTGGCACGTGGCTGACTTGAAGAGCCACTTCCCTTGACCGGTTGAGGTTTGACAGGGGATTTAGTTTCTATCGCCTAATTATCCTTCCTTTTGGTTTGAAGGAATGTGTCTGGCTTACGCCTTGTCGACCTTTCAGGTCTGGTCTTGTTTTCTTCTGCCCTAACCCTGGCGATAATTTCTTCAGCCTGTTCACCTTGCTGGACCAATTATTTCCAGGTGCGGCTTTCAGCAACTCCTATTTGGGCGAGGAACGAAGTTTGTAGATTGTGGCGGCATGTTTCTACCAGGGTAACCTGGGTCATACCACTAGGACATCGGAGTGCTACATTCCAAAATCTTTCTATAAATGATTTGATGGACTCCCCCTTTTGCTGCTTTGTAGCCAAAAGAGTAGGCATTATGACCTCTGAGTCATCTTCAAAAAAGTGTGTCAGAAAGAGCTTCTCCAAATCACCCCAATTTTTAATGGAGCCTTCTGGGAGCTTCATGAACCATTTAAAGGTGAGCCCTTTTAGGGTGCCGATGAACAAACATGCCAAGATGGCATCGTTATCTACCACATTCCCCGTCTGAGACTTAAAGTAGTAGATATGTTGGTTCGGTGACCCTTTGCCGTCGAATGCTTGGAGGGTCAGAGCTTTGAACTTGGGAGGGTATGGAACAAGGTCCTACTCAGCCGATATGGTCGGACCACTCCTGCTTCTTGGAGGCCTTTCTGATTAGTAAGGGCCTCAAGACGTTGCTCTAATTGATTCATTCTTTTAGAATGAATCCCTCCATGGTCTTGGTTGTCTTTCCCCTCAGATGAGGATTTAGATGAGCCAGAAGTAGATTACTCTTTCTCTTCAATATGTACAGAAGATGAGCTTTCTTCCTCTTTTCGTTTGCCTTTAGACTTTTTAGAGGAGGCTTTGTCGGTTGACTTCCTCTTGTCTTCAAGCAATTATCCAGCATCTGCTTAAGGGTATCGATAGATTCTTGTTGAGTACGAATCATCTTGAATTGTTCCTTCTGGACCTGGGTTTGTTGCTCAAAGCGCCTGGCCATCTCCTTAGGAGTATTTGTCATGTATATAAAGGCTTCCTTCTCTATGAAAGAGTTCGAAGCCTGCGAATCTGCAACAGCAGAATGCGAGTCATTTATTTCAATGCCCCGAGCCAGGGCACTATAATTGATCAGGGCAATTACTCCAGTCCGAGTGTGAGTATGCCGGTACACTCTTTTCGATTCTGTGTCAGACCCATCGGAGCTGACCACTGGTTGCTTTCCCCTACTCCTGCTTATCATGTTTGCAGTGATTTCAGGGTACTCAGTGTCAGAGTTTGTGGGAGCGATTTCTTTTAGCTGATCGGGGAACTAGAGTCAACTATCTTAACCTAGACAATCAACTTGCACGCGAACTGCAACGGCACTCAGAGAGCATTGTGATAAGCTATTCAAAGTAACACGATGGAGTGATCAGACTAGCACTTCTCTTCCTTGTCAAATAATCCCTTAGATCTGTAGGAGGGGATCGAAGAGATTAGTCTCAGATTGTCAAGGGCTTTTCAACTTGCGAGAGTTCTCCTTGCTTCGCAAAGTTGAGACGCAAGGTTCTGAGACGTGGAGCTCATGAACGCAGCTCTCGCATTGTGACTCTGAAACATGAGTCTGGCATCTCTGCTGAGAAGAGACGAGGCTCTCCTGTTGCCGATTGTCGCATTTAGGTAGAGATGCTTGAGAAATGCAGGGCTGCTGGGTCCCGCATATAGAGGCGCGGGTCTCATGTCTTTGATAAAGAGCACAGACTTCGCATTGTTGCTTGTGGCATTTGGGAAGCGGTGCTTCAGAAACGCGAGCTTGGTGAATCTCACGTTTAGGTTGCCAAACGCGGACTTCACGTGTCTGACATGGTTCAGCAAAGACGCGAGCCTGAACCTCGCGTCCTACCTCTGTTGGACAAACAATTGTTCCAACTTGTAGTTGACGCGCACGCTGTCTCTATCTCCGCTCAGTGTTCCGGTTACATCATGTGGGTTGAGTGGAACCCCCGGTAACCTGGCGCTGAGGAGGAAGAGGATGGACAGGCTGAACATCAGGAATGTTAATCACGCGGGTCTCCTGGGAGACGTTGACGCGGGCGTTACACATGATGCAATTAGCCACGACATCCTTCTCACCAGTCGCGTCTGAGAGGATCTTAAAGCAGGCTCGAGAGCAAATCCCCGAAAAGACTTAGCGGTAGACCCGCGCCTTAGGGCTCTTGGAGCCGGAAGAGAGGAACTCTTCATACTTTGCCTGATCGAACTCTACGACAAGTGAATCGACCATTTTTCCCATATTGGTGACGTCATCTTGCACCACAACTTGCTCGTCAGTGGAGAAAGTAGTCCCCAACGGAGTCGCCATCTCTTGTTTGGTGGGAGAAAATTCCTTGTAAAATATTCTTGAGTTAATAAAGAATTACAACGGATCAATACTCCTACTACAAGGGAGAGAAGATGTTTAGACTTGAATCTCCCCTTGTTTAGTGCTGGGTTCTTGATGTGACGGTAAAAAGTGAATTTTGTTTTTCGTTGACCGGGTGAATGTCAGGATCTCTTGGGAATCCTCTCTTTGGATAGCAGACGGAGTAACATAGCTCCTGTCCACCAGGAATCTCAAAGAGATTGTAGGCAAAGACAAACTTGTACGCAGCAAGTTGTTAGAAGAGTTGAACTCTCTCTTTTTTCAGTGGAGGTCTTGGTGCTTCTATAGCTCACAACTGAAATTCTTTTTACCAAGAATTATCTGATTGACCGACCCCTTCTCCATAGCAAACGGGGCTATTTATAGAGGTTTCAGGGGTGAACGTGTCCCTTAAAAATGCTCCATAATGGGGTTAACTCTCTCATTACGTGGGCAGTAATTGACCCAATAACGAGGGCAGTTATAATCGAGATGCAGGTTTTGAGCCTTGTGCCTTATTGCTGAAGTGATGCTGAGATGCGGGTTTTGACCTTCGCATCTTGGTGCTGCAGTGATGCTGAGACGCAGGTCTTGACCTTCGCGTCTTGATACTGCAGTGATGCTGAGACGCAGGTTTCGTCCTTCGCGTCTTGGTGATGCAGTGATGCTGAGACGCGGGTTTCGTCCTTCGTGTCTTGGTGCTGCAGTGATGGTTATGATTAACCCTGCGTCTGGAGTTTGAATTCTGCTTTTTGATGACTTGTCTTTAGTGATTTTTAGACAGCCTACAAATGTTACTCTTTTTAGAAAAATTAACAAAATTTTCATGACAACTTGTCTTGCGTTCTCAGCTTCTATCATGAAATTTGACATGATTTTCTTTTCACAATCCATATTTGTAATGGAAGCGGATATTTCCACCCCAAAAACTAATGAAGGCACTTCAGGATTAAGGCACCTTAATTTTTGATAAAGGCAACCCCTCAAAAAAGGGCAAAAAGCTCTCTTCTCCTCCTCCTCCCTCTCCCATGCTGGAGACCTCGACCTCCTTTCTCATCGGCGACCACCTCCTTCCCCTGACCTCCCCTTTACCGACGAACCCCTCCCCCTTCAGCCTTCCCCTCGCCGATGAACCCCTTCCCCCTCCTCCCCTTCCCCTTCGACGAACCCCCTCCCCCTCTCCTTTGGCCTCTTCCACCCCCTCCCCTGACCCCCGATCTCTTCCCTCCCTCCCCCTCCCCTACTCGCCCCGGGGGAGAGGTACAGGGGGAGGGGGAGCAGGGGGAGTCCGGGGAGGAGGAGGAGGCGCAGGGGAGTGGGGTCGCCGGAGAAGGAGATCATAGGAAGAAGGAAGGAGAAAAAAATGAATGTTTTAAAATTTTCACCAAAGGTGAAATAATCAAAAAAATAATGGAACATTTGTAATAAATTATGGGCGTCTTGACTAGTTTTTTGGGTGGAAATATCCGCTCCCTAGCTTAATCTATGGGTTGTGATGAGGAAGTGAGTCAAGTGACTGTTGCTCCCATCTTTCATCTCCTAATGTGCTACCGTTGTTAATTAAATTCTAGTAGTAGCATTTTTTTGGTTTTCTTTTTCATGATTTAGCCAACAAGGGAATGGAAATTAAGGAATTGATTTTAATTTTCATATTAAAAATTCAGTAATTATCGCCAAAAATGTGAAAATTATCGGGTTTAAGATAATACGACCTAATAAGTTTGAGATTAAGTGAATGCTAGCTTAGATACATGCAACAGAAGGATCTTTATTGTATTAATTCGAGAAGAAGAGGTAGAGTTCTGATGCATATGAATTTAAGTTTAGAAAGTAAGGATCACAAGGGGAGGGATATTTTTGAATAATTGTGACTTTGGTAGATCTCATATAAAATTAACAATAATTTCTCATTTTTTCTTTTTTATACATAGGTTACAGTTAGGATTTGAACATGAGACTCTTCGCAACCCACTTTCATCCCTTGCCACTGAAGTTAGGCCTCATGGCGTAGTAATTTCTAATCTAAAAAAGAAAATAGGTTTTGTAGTTATTTTTTAATTAATTGGTTTATTTGCAACTAATACCATTTTTTTGACATTAATGTCCACCCTCATCTCCTACCGTTTTAGTGATTTTTTTATAGAATAAATGGTGAACCAATAAGGATCTGTTCATTAATAAGATTTTAATGAAATATTTCATACATATATAAAAGAAAAAAAAAACCTATTGAGTTAGCTAGCTCACTGCACTCGCAGGTGCTGAAAGAAAGAGAACAAAAAGTATCACCAAATCGATGGACAATAACACGAGATCCTCTCTAATACAGAATATATAATAAGTATGCTGCAAAATACAGGTGGAGAACCTGATGACCCAAAATAAGGAATTCAGAGCATCGCCAGTTAGTCACATGAAGTCCGAGTCAGAGTTGTGGTCTCTACCCTGTGTCTCCTCTGAGTTGCTGTCGGAGATGGTATTGTTAACCGAATGGTTTTAGTTTTTGCTAACTAGTGTAATACGTGCAAAGACGGAGATGAAATCCAAGTATCATGAAACACAAAATATCATCCATTTTGAGATGCATATTTCTTAAGTAGGGCATATCATCACTACTTATTCTAAATGGAAAATAAGGGTCTGTTTGGTTGTCGTAATTGACTGTAATTTGTAATTTATAAATTCTTTTACAGTTATAAATGAGTTACATATATGTAAGTTTTACGGTATTTAGTTAGTAATATAAAGTTATAAGTAGGAAAGGGTATTGTGTTTTATGGTGCTTGGTTGTCGTAATGTGTAGTCGTAAGTGAAACAGTTGACCACAAAATTAACTATTTGGTGATTTAAAATTTTTTAATATTGCAAATAAATACTAAAAATGCTAAATATTAAAAAAATAATATTAATATAAAAATAATACAAATTTGTATGACCACAAAATTAATTGTGAGTGGGGTTGCAAGTGAGTAGTAGTTGAGTTGCACAAGTCTTTTACAAATTACGGTCCAAACAACCGTCATAGTTTTAATTGAGCTGTAAGTTATTTACGAATTACGGCTTTTCATGACTTTTTTACGTTCAAACAAACAACCCTAACTAAATACTACTTGCAGTTGCAGCTAAAACATATATGTGGCCTTTAATTCTCTGAGACATGTTTATTTAGGCGATCTCATCAGATAGTGGCACAACATGTCGGCTTAACGCAACAGCGCTTTTGGGAACTCATGACAGTGCCTTGTGAACCCACTGACTATATCTTGTGAACTTTTTCTGTTTTTTTTTTAAGTTGCAGAGCGGGTTGGGTCGGGTCGGGTCGGGTTCTATCTGAGAAAGAAATTTCTACGCGTATCTAAATTGTAGAACAGGCCGGGCCAAAGCTTCATCTTGTCAGCCTGCTGATGTGACCTAACATCGCCCAGCCCAAGCCCAGATCTAGATCTTATGAAGCTTGTTGGGGAATCTTTTTTTAACCCTTTTAAGCTCTTGAGATACAATGATAATAAATAAGGGATAGAAAACATGAATTATATAATTAATAATAAAAGAACATCGTCACTCTTTAGATAAGAACCTTAAAAAAGGGTAAAAAAAAGAATGAAAGCTACAAAAAAGGGAGAAAAAACAAAAAAAAATCAATAAATTGAATTATGATGTTTCTAATTCTTAGGGGGAAAAAAAAAGATCTACATATATCATGGATGTTTAGTAACCATCATCTAGAACTCAAATTTAAAATTTGACACACTTTATTAATTTTTTAAATAAAATTATAAGAGATATTTTTGTTAATTATTTAGGACTCAAATTTAAACTTGACAATTTGAGACTTTTTTAAAGTTAGAAATATGATATATTAAATAACCAGATTTACTTGTTCCAAATTAATTGCTGAATAAATTTATAGGTTATTTTGGTCTTTCTCTTAAAGCCCACAATTAAATATCAATAAAAGTGTCTAAAATTATACTCAATTTAAATCATGTAAAGTCCAACGCATAGTTATCTGTTACAACAATATTTCCCAATCAAAAATCAATTGACTAATAAATTCCTTGATAAATTAGTGCAATGCATAGTTAGTCTTTTCTAAAAAGAGTGCATGGATACATTACACATACAAAGATACATGCAAGCCTTGATTGTCTTGCCATCATGTATATAAATCTAGCAGAATACAATATCAAAATTACTGACAAATTGATCTGATGCATATACAAGACAACCCACTCAAAATAAATAAACAAACAAACATAAGATACAAGTCAAATATTATTATTGCTTCCATTTCCTGAAGGCCATAATTATGAAAAATCATAAAATGGGCTTAAAGCTGTCTCATAACTATGTCGAATTTCATAGATAATGAAGCAATGTAATAACTTCTTACCAATCCAAATTGCACAGCTCTGAACAGGTGCAGTGCACATTTAACCTTTTTCTATAATAAAATGCATAGCTACAAACAGAAATATAAGCCAGTCTTGGTTGTCACCACATCTCATACATATTTATAAACTAGTCGAATACAATGCCAATATGCTGGCAAACTGATTTGATGGTAACAATAAATAACATACAATGCAAGTCCAAATCTGTTATAATACAACGCCTATTTATACAAGTCTAATTATGGTAGCAATGCATATTTAGTCTTTTCCAAATAGAGTGCAGGGATACATTACGCATACAAAGATACAAGCAAGCCTTGATTGTCTTGCCATCATGTGCATAAATCTAGTAGAATACAATATCAAAATTACTGACAAATTGATCTGATGCAAACAATAAATATACAATACAACCCACTCAAAATATATTAACAAACGAACATACGATACAAGTCAGATATTATTATTGCTTCCATTTCTTGAAGGCCATAATTATGAAAAATCATAAAAATGGCTTAAAGCTGTCTCATACTATGTCGAATTTCATAGATAATGAAGCAATGCAATAACTTTTTACCAATCCAAAATGCACAGTTTTGAACAGGTGCAGTACACATTTAACCTTCTTCTACAATAAAATGCATGACTACATGAGAAATATAAGCAATCCATGATTGCCACTGCATCTCATACATATTTATGAGCTAGTCGAATACAATACGAAAATGCTGGCAAACTGATTTGATGGTAACAATAAATAACATACAATGCAAGTCCAAATCTGTTATATTACAATGCCAATATATACAAGTCTGATTATGGTAGCAATCAATCAAATTGATTCCTTGAATCTTATATAATCATATTGACAACCTTTTGAATTTTCTCAGAAATTTAGAGTAGCTAATAATATTCTGAAATGCTGATCTCTTCACTCTTGTCCATCTCTTTACTGTGGTCTTTATTGAGCTTTGGCTGCACTGATGGAGCTGGCAGGATCTGGAAGACTATTGTCGTGGATCAGTCTGGACATGGAGATTTCAACACCGTGCAGTCCGCTGTCAACTCGGTTCCGGATTGGAACAGGGACTGGGTCCGGATCCACATCAAACGGGGAACTTACAGGTTTGTCTATATAGCTTCGCTCTTCCCTCTACAGGGTACCTGTAGTCTTTAGCATTCAGCTTAGAAAATTAAGCAATGTGCTAAAACTCATGTAGTAACCAATAGTTTTTGCTGATATGTATATAGATGCATTTGAGAAAAAATCAGCTCAAAATTTTGGGTACACATGCATTTTGAAACTTCATGGATATAAAAGATAATAAATTTCACACTTTAAAGTATGGCCTTATTTCCGCCATGATTCATATTAGACATTTATAGACCATGAATGTTGATTAAAAAGACATAAAAAGAGTGAAAATAACACCTTATCATGGATCTAAACCATGATTCCCAAATTCTAAATGTTGGACTATGATACAGGGAAAAGGTTACAATAGCAATCACCAAGGAACACATTTTGCTGGAAGGAGAAGGGCCAAAATGGACGACGATTGAATGGGGAGACCAAGCTAGTCTGCTTCAATCAAATTCAAGTATGTTCTTTCCACAAGACACACTGTCCAGTGCTACCTTCACTCTCTCTGCAGCCAATTTTGTCGCCCGAGGCATCCAATTTGTGGTGAGCCTCCACATAACTCAGCCTTGAATTTGAGACTGGATAGTTGTTGACTCTCTGGTAAATCACAATGCAAACACAGAGTCACCATTTGGACTAAGCATGGAAATAATCGTATAATCAATAAAAACTCTATATAAGCTATCTTCAACAATCCAACACTATTATCACAATGAACTATATCATGTAGAAATAAGTAAACACAAATATTTATATTTCATAATTTAAAACTGGAGGTGCAGATTTTGGTTGTACTTCTCATAGCTGCAGTATACTGTGACCAAGCAATTTAGTTACCTCTTCAGGTCATTAATCAGAGTGCATCAATTTGAATCTTGTTCCACCTTCAATTTTTTGCATAAAGATGGTTCCTGATACTGATGATTTGAAGTGCATAAGGTGCCAGATCAGAAATAAATCAGGTCTTAGTGTTCAAATTATACGATCCAAAAACAATTATTTTCATATTTATCTTTTTGAATGTTATTCATTGCAGAACACTTATAATTTGGGGGTTGGTAACCCTGTGAAAATCGCGGTGGCAGCATCAATTGGAGGCGACAAGGCCGCATTCTATGATTGCAGTTTTCGTGGCTTACAGGATACACTCTGCGATTATGTTGGCAGACATTACTTTCAGAAGTGTTGGATTGAAGGCTGCACCGACTTCATATTTGGCTATGGCCAGTCCATGTATGAGGTATGCTTGATTAAAAGTTAATGCTATAACTAAAAATGAATTCTAGAGGCATTGATTCATTCATACCCTACAGAAAGTTGAACATAAATTATAGAGATAGAGAACTGACTTCCAATTAAAGTTACTATAAAAAGTTAATGCCATATAAGTTGTTTGATGGAGCTTTTCTTATTCATTCATTAGTTTCTGTATGGACTGTTTTGGTTTTTCTTGTGTTTGGTGTGCAGAACTGCATTCTTTCAACTCTCCCTGTGAACAAGGAGGGAACTGTAGGTTATATTACAGCGCAGGGCCGTGATGACCCCATAAAACTGGAGGGTTTGTGTTCAAGTATACCGGGGTTGTCGGAAGCGGCAAGACCTATTTGGGAAGAGCCTATGGCCGATCCTCCACAGTTGTCTTCTACAAGTCATACATGTCAGATGTCGTTACCCCTGAAGGATGGAATGCTTGGAACAATAAAGGCCACGAGTATGATCCATCTACTACTTCATTACTCTTTTTAATCTCAATCCATGACACATTTTCATTGTTTGGTAGTAAACCCTAGAGTCTCAAACTCATTATTTTGATTTGAGCTCAATAAAAATACTCCAAGTGAAGGAGCCAATCATAAATGTGAAAATTATCTTGAGAAAATTTTGAGGTTTGAGATTCTTTATGGTAAATTGAAGAAATTATTGATACTTATGCACCAATCAAACAATAAAATTTCATGAATATATTGTGACAATCCTCTATTTCTCACAGTATTTCCAAAATAAAATTCATTTTTTCTAATGTAAAAAGCTTCAATCTCTGAAATATATACATATTCAACATTTGTACTGCAAAGAGAAGATAAACAGAATATATCTTGAAATGATCTGTCAGTTTTACCCGGCAAAATATTATCATAAAACTGCATAAAACTGTCGATAGAGTTTTGAAAAAACATACCAAAAAAATAAGAGATGCATTACGATAAATGACTACGAATTGCATGTGGGTAAGATATAAATATAATTTCCTTCTGGTGAAAGGGAGCACATAGCCACCCCCATATTCACAAAGTGTTGCATCCTATTCTTTCATGCCTATTAGCTAAAATTAAACTAGTTCAGTTTGCTGTGTTTCTGACTTTTCTTGTGCTTATACAATTTCAGGAGCCAACTGATATATGCCGAGGATACTTGTAGGGGTCCAGGTTCCAATCCTGCTAGAAGGGTAAAGTGGGAAAAGAAACTATCATTGTCAGAGTTAAAGAAATATACCAGCAAAACATTCATTGACAATGAAGGATGGCTACTTCAACAACCCTAACAAGGGTCTCATAATACATCTTTCTTTAGTTTAAAATTGGTTGCTGCTTCGATCTAGCCATGTTATAGTTCACATCAGTACTATATTCCTACCCTTGTGTGTATATATAAAATAAGGGGCAATTGTATTCCTCCTCCTGCTGAAAGTTTCTATGAATGTTCCCTTATCCTAAATTAAATGTTCCCTTATCCTAAATTTTCTTAGCCTACAAGGTCGATGACTAATAATGAAGACTTTGGATGATAAACAGGAGTTGTACAGGATTGAGATTGAGAGCCCCAATTGGAGATTTGAATCTAAATTGAGTTTGGGTATTAGCAACCTGGTACAATTGGGTTGAGAGCAATATTTGAGAAGGAGTTAGACTTGTTTCTTAAAAAAAGATTCACTTACCATTTTTTTAAATAATGGCAAGCTTGGCTAAATACATGTATAATTTGAAAAATAACAGGTTATAAAGCGGACCAGAAATCCGCAGGGTTTGGGGTGGGGGGTTTCAAGAGAGAGAGAGACTAATTTGATTTCAAAAGGTTCCGAGGCTGAATCTTTCCCATTCAAATACTAACATCCGACATTCGAATACAAGATCCACTTCGTTGAACTTGATCTATATTATTTCAAATATCTGTAAACCAAAAATCAAGTGTTTTGAATACTTTTTGCCTATCCTTCAAACAGAGCAAAATGAACGGCTGAAAGTAATGAGTTGGTTAGATCTATATCTTTAAACATACAAATTCTCGATCCGACCATTTCATTATGATCTAAACATTTAAAAATCCTACAAACTAATTTTTTTTAGGTTTTAAATGTTCTATACCATTAAACTAGCCAACTCACTATTTAATCTGTCCGTTTTTCTTATTTCGAGAATTTCATGTTCATTTTAATGAAGATATGTGCGAGATCAAGGATAAACTGTTATTATAACTTGTAACGCCCCGATCCGGCGGGTACGGAGACGTTACTGCGACGTATATACGCAGGTCAGAAATACCCTCAGGTATATACGCTAAGCATCAGTACAGGCAAGAATCAGAGTACGGAAGCAAATGGTGCATTATACATTCCAACACATGAGTACAATTACAAAGTTATCACCAGAAGTGATAAATATTACAATAATATTACATCACCTGTTAGGCGCAAATGCGAGGATACAAAGAGAATGTACATATATGAACAGTACAAAAGGGCGCTCACGAGATAACTGGAGAAGCCGCGAGCCAACAAGGGGGAGCAAGGATAGGACTGGATCTACGGCTGGTCTGTCTGCTCCGCAAAAGTAAGCTTGGTCCTCAACAGGAAGAATCCCCTTCGGTCCAAGCTCCGAGACCTGGACATGAGGATCTAGAGGAGTCAGAACTCCTCAGGCGAGTGGTGATACGAATGCCAAGTGGCGAGCATAGATAAGCACATGGTATAATACAACAAGAGCAGGAGACTGGTGGAATAGAATATAAGGGGAAAGGCAAGACATGAACGAGCATAATATAATAATCATAAAACCGGAAATCTGAAGTAAAACCTGATGAAAGCAATTATGGTGAAACGAGTGGTATAACCAAGTTGTAGAGCAACATAACAAGTTATCATCTTGGCCTATTATTATTATTATTACTCGTCCGACCCATATATCTAGGTATGTGTCCTGGTGTACATCCCAACACACATACATCCATATATAAGCAAGCCGAGGTTCGTTACTGGAAGCTGATGAAGAACTGATAGCTCATACTTATAGTAGTTCCCGTCCGCCCGGGACACAGCCATTGGGGGCCTTAAATCCCCCTAACACGCATCTTCTGGGGGCCCGAAATCCCCCTAACACGAATCGTCAGTTTTTTTTATTCCATTACTATAAGCAAGGCATCATACCGGCATCCATCACTTCCTCCCATTCCCCGTGCAAGTTATCCTTTTTATGGCTTATTAAACATAATTATCAGATTACAGGAATGAGCAGGATCATAACTGGTCATAACATAACGAGCATAACGGGAGTTCATAACAGGCATAACTGGAGTACATGACAAGTGATCAAGTTCTACATTCCCGTAATGTGATATTCATGAGTAGAGAGTTAATCATAATAGGTATCAGGTCTCAACCTGCCAATGACAAGTGATCAGGCAGGTGACAGGTAATAAGTCATGTCATAATAAGGAACAAGTGCCAAGTTGCAGCATATCAGGTGTCAAGTACGATACAGACAGGTGTATGTCAACAATTAATATAACAAGTATGACATCACAATACCAAACGAGAACACCGATATAAATATATAATGTTACGCAAGTCAACCCGACGATGCGGGAAAGTCCAATGAGAAAGCGAGAACACTCGCCTAAGTCTTTAGAAAATATAGTGAAATCCCCATCTCCGGAATCCAGGAAATCAACGCTTCAATGCGTTAGAGAGAAAGTGATAGAGAGAGGGGAAATCAAGAGAGAGAAAGAGAATGAGAGAGAGGAGAAAGAAAGAGAGAACCAGAGAGAGAAATACATGGAAAGAGAAAGAGAGAGTGCACAAGGAGAGAGAGTGTGCACAGGAGGACGCGGGTTTGAGAGTGAGACGCGGGGGTCGCAGACGCGGAAGCCGCGTTGCGTAGAGATCACAAACGCGGGGTTTGAGAACCGCGTTCTAGCAAGGATACGAGGAGAACGCAGACGCGAGTATAAACTCCGCGTTGCGTTGACAAAAGAACGCGAAGATCGCGTTAAAGAATTGCTTGAACGCGGGGGTGAGCCGCGTCTAGCAATAGAGTGAAAGAGAAAGAGAGATAGGACAAGAGAAAAAGAGAGAGAGAGAGAGACAGTGTACATGGAGATGGGAAAATGAGAGTCTAGGGAAAAGAGAGAGACGCAAGGATGAGGGAGAGACGCAGGGAAAGGGTGAGAGGGACGCAGGGAATCAGAGAAAGAAAGAAAGGAAAAACAAGGAAAAATAAGAAGAAAGAAAGAAGGAAAGAAAGGAAGAAAAGAAAGAAAGAAAGGAAAGAAAAGAAAGAAGAAGGGTAGAGGGGATGATGGCCGGCGATGGCCGGCGGTCACCGGCGGCGGCCGGAGTTGGCCGGAGTTGGCTGGAAAGGTGGCCAAAACAATATGTGGAGGGGTGCAAGTGTAGTTCAAATGGTGAAAATGGAGTTTTGGAAAAGGAGTTTCGGAGAGCGAACCAATAGCTCGTCGGAAAGAGCACGACGAGGAGATGAAGATGGCATGGTCGTTGGTGGCCAAGGTGGGGTATATGGTGGTTGTTGTTGTTGAAATGAAGGAGGAGATGGAGGAGAATGAGGTGGTGGTGTTGGTGGAGAAAATGGAGGAAAAATGGTGGAGAAATGGCCGGCCAAGGCAAGCCCATGGCTGCCATTTTCGTGGCCTGCAAGCTTGCTGGAAAAGAAAGAAGAAAGAAAAAAGTGAAAGAGAGAGGAAGAAGGAAAGGTGGGGGTGGTTATATATAAAGGGAAAGATTATAATATAATATTGCCATCTCACCAAATAAATGAGACCTGCGTCTCACCAAGGAATGGCTGCGTCCAGGCCAAATGAACTGGACGCGGAGAAAAATCCGCGTCCAGGAGGATAAACGCGAGTTTTGCGTTTAACAGAGGAGAGAGAAAGTCATAATGACTTGATGGGAGTTGATCTGAAATGCATTAAATGCAGTAAGGAGAGGATCTCTGCATTAAATGCGGAATCCAGGTTGGTGGAACTCGCGTCTAGCGAGGAGAGAGAAAAAGAGAAGAGTAAAATATTTGGACAAAATTCCGGTATCTGGGAAAACACCGAAAACTCCGGAAAAGTCCAAAAAAATAAGGTAGCTTGGAAAGCTTCCCAAAAATTCTCAAAAATAATAAATATTATATAAAGATTTTTGGTGAAATCGGTTTTCATAAATTCAATCTCATTTTCGAAATAAAAATCCTGAAGTCAACCGTCAATACCGGTCTATACCGGGTTGGCCGGATTTTGATAAATTCTGAAAAATCCCAGAAAAAGTATTTAGATAGAAAATATGATTTTAAGAAGTTATGGGAAAGCCGTTTCTTGAAATTCAACTCCGGTTGTAAATTAAAAATCCGAGAATCGGTCAGCGGCACTGGTCGACACCGGTTTTGAAGATTTACAACTTAATTCAGGAAAATTCCAGAAAATCATAAAAAATCTAAAATATTGGAAAATAATGTTTAAAACTAAAATCGGTCAAATCGGAATAGTGAAAAGACCAAATCGAGTAATACCCTAGGATCGGGTCCTCGGTTCAGACTAGGGCTGACTCCGAGTACGTGAATCCGGGTCCAAGACAAAACGATCATATAAATAATTCACAATACAAAACAAATACAGGAAGTAAATCGAAAAAATACGATCGAAAAATCTGAATACGCAACTAAGTACGTATTCTGGGAGCGGGGTGTTACATAACTTGCACTTGATGCCAATTGTTGTGCGTAGTGAAAAAATCTGCGACAATTTGACATTACTTGCAAAAAGAAACCTACTTTGTAAAGCAAATTAATAATACCTAGATAAAAGAGTAATAACCAAATAACACGAGGAATTAACGCGGTTCGGCACAAACTTGCCTATGTTCACGAGGAAAGAACTTAAGAGACTTTATTAATAAACTTGATACAAAAAGATCTTTTCTTTTTTATCACAAAAGAGTATAATTTCTCTCTATGCATCTTTATCTTGCACCTCTTTTGCTTTGCATCCTTTTGATCTCCTCCTTTGAGATTATTCAATACATTAGGTTACAATCTTTATTTTTAGGTTTTTACAATACAACTTCTATTCTAATTCTGAAATGATCTTGACCATTGGATGCTTAAAGAACTAAATCAATCCAACTAGGAGTTGGTCTCCTTGATCCAGAAGAATTCTAAACCCTTCAATCTTTAAAAATAAATCTTCATAGAATGGAAATTGAGTTCTATTTAATCCACCAGAAAAGAGAAATTTGATCGTGTCAGAAAAGAAAATAAACCTAATCTATTTATGATGCATGATTTGTATTTAATTTTGTTGATTTTCATAATCATCTTTAGGCCCTATATAAAGGCCATGCAACTAGTTATTTTCATCAAGTTGAACAAATAGAAACTCTTGTCTCTTCTTAGTACATCTCTATAGCCTCATTTACTTAATATTTGACATCAAGAGCATACATCCCTCTTGTGCTTTGATTTTTTACAATCTCATTGCCTCATCACCCTATACTTTTGTATCTATTGTTGCTCCAGCACCTCCGTGTGCAAAAACTTGGTTATTTTGAAGGATTTATTGTATTGTCTTACATGTGTGTATGAATGTATACATTAAAAGTTTTTTAATGAAATGCTTATATAAGATCACCGTTTATTCTCAAGGGAAAAAAAAACGGGTACCAATCTATTAATTTGCCTGCATATTTCCTTTTCTTTGCACATTCCATTAATTTTAAATGCTTGTGTGTTACCACTTCTCATTGAATGCTTTGTGCTCCTTTGGATTGAACGAGTTGGGCACAACTTTTTCCATTATTATGTGCAATAAAGAGGTTGTGTGGACGATAGAGTTCTCTAATAAATGATACGGATGTGTCTTATAAAATTACAATGGAGCACATGAACTTGCTGATCAATATTAGTCCAGGTTGAAGACTTGATGTCCTTTTAGAGCTTATTCAGTGAACCAGTAAGAATCAATATTGATTAATGATTGGATACTGAAACTTTATCACAAATTTTCTCATTTCAAAGTCTGGTATATTTCTAAATTGCAGGACTAATCTTATTCTGGATTAGTGTTTTGGGTAAATATGATATTAGCATAGTATAATATTTGATTAGATGCATTATGCATCTATATTAATCTCATGCAGTTTCTTGATGTCTTTTAGTAGAACTAATACAAACTATTCTATATAGTTCATGAATGATTAGTAATAGGTAAAATTACTAAGGAATTCATATAGTATAGTTATACATATATATGAGTACAACATAATGCCCCCATACAAAATACTCAAATACCAAATGCTATGTCTCATAAATTCCTTAATTAAAGACCTAAACTATTCTGCCTTCTCCACCACCACCACCACCTCCTCCTCCGAATCCGGCACCGCCTCCGGCACCGCTGCCAACTCCATCACCGAGTCCTCCGCCAGCATCTCCACCGCCTCCAAATCCACTGCCAGCTCCCCCACGGCACCTCCACCTGCACCACCGCCGCCACCAGCACCTCCACCAAATCTGCTACCAGCACCACCACCAATGTCGTCGCCTCCTCCTTTTCTGCCACCAAAGCCACCACCAATCCCGCCTACATGACTAACACCGCCGCCAATTCCTCCACTAGCTCCACCACCGGCTCCTCCACTGACTCCTCCTCCACTGCCTCCACCAGCTCCGCCTCCTTCACTACCTCCACCAGCTCCGCCTCCAAAACCACCACTGATGTCACCTCCAGTTCCATGACCTCCACCAACTCCACCACCAATTCCTCCACCAGCACTGCCACCAGCACCACCGCCTCATCCAATACCTCCACCAGCTCCATCACCGGAACCACCGCCAATGCCACCACCAATGCCATGACCTCCACCAGCACCGCCACATCCCTCGATACCTCCACCAGCTTTGCCAACTTCGCCACCACCTCCCAATCTACTACCATCTCCCCCACTGGCATCTCCCCTGCACTGCCGCCGCCACCAGCACCTCCACTGAATCCGCTGTCAGCACCACCACCAATGTCGCCGCCTCCGCCTTTTCAGTCAACAAAGCCACCATCAACCTAGCCTCCATGACCGACACCCCCGCCAGTTCTTCCCCCAGTTCCACCACCGGCACCTCCGCCAATTCTTCTGCCAATTCCACCACCGACACCTCCCCTAACTCCTCCTCCAATGCCTCCTCCAGTTGCGTCTCCTCCAATGCCTCCACCAGCTGCGCCTCCAGAGCCACCACCGATGCCACCTCCAATTCCATGACCTCTACCTGCTCAATCACCAATTCCTCCACCAGCACTGCCACCAGCACCGCCTCCTCCTCCAATACCTCCTCCAGCTCCACCGCCAATGCTACCGCCAATGCCACGACCTCCACTAGCACCGCCACCACCGCCGGTACCTCCCTCGGTACCTCGCCCAGCTCTTACGCCCGCTCCACCACCAATGCCATGACCTCCACCAATTCCTCCTCCAGCACTGCCACCGGCCCCACCGCCTCCTCTGATACCTCCACAGGCTCTGTCGCTTGCATCACCCCCAATGTCGCAACCACCACCATGACCTCCTCTGTAGCACCCCGTTCCCGGGATACGTACCCAGATACGTGTCCGACTTTTTCGACCATATTATTGCAATTTTCTTCCAGTGTTTATTTTTAAGTTATGATTTCTCATATTTTTGGTATCGGATCCAGATTCAAAGTCTTAAAGTCAGCCCTGACCCAGACCGGGAACCCGGTATCAGCCAGTAGCCCGATTTGACCTTTCTGTCCGATTTGACAAATTTCAATTTCAGATACTGTTTTTTAATATTTAGATTTTTCATGATTTTCTAGAATTTTTTAGAATTTTTCTGCAAAATCTTCAAAACCGATGTCGGTCGGCATCACTGACTGATTCCCGAATTTTTAGTTTTCAAATGGGATTAAAATTTTAAAAACGGCTTTCACAGTACTCCTTAAAATTCCATTTTCTATCTAAATACATTTTTTGAGATTTTTCTAAATTTATCAAAATTTGACCGATCTGGTGTCGACAGGTATCGCCGGAAGATTCTAGGATTTTTAATTTGAAAACTATATTGAATTTCTCGAATCTAATTTTATCGAGTATCTTAGAATAATATTTTCTATTTTTGAGAATTTTTCGGAACGTTTCTGAAACAGTCAAATTTTCGCCCTATTAAAATAATAATATTATTTACTGACAATTTCTTTTCTTCCTTTTTCCTTCTCTACTCCCCTACTTTGTACTTCCAAAAATTATCATAAATAAATTAGTTAATAATAAAATTTTTAACCTATTTTATTTTCTTTTTTTCCTTTTCTTTAATTTTCGTTCTTTTCTTTTCTTCCCCTTTGGCTTTCCCCATCCCCTGCACCCAACTACCTGCTCCCTGCCACTGTCGCCTGCAAGCCACCCGCAGACTCCCTCTTCTCCCCAAATTCATCATTTCTTTTCCTTCCCCTCCTCTATTAAAACCTCCATTTCCTTTTCCTTTTCATTTCAAAAAATTCAAAAACCATTACATCTCCTTCAACAAAACAAAACCCACTCATTTTCTCTCCATGGCTGCCGCCTCCACCACCTGAGCCGCCGCTGCCACTGCCCCTAGGCTGGCGCCATGCCACTGCACACCCCCCACTTCCTTCTCCACTTCCATCAACCCCAAAAACCCCTTCTTCAATTTCAACATAACCCATCTCCTCATCCTCCTTCTCTTCTCCCAAATTCACCCTCATCACCACCAATTCCACCACTCCAACCACCCCTCGTCACCTCCTCCTCCTCCTCTAACTCCCCATCACCACCAATCACTACCAACCACCACCACAACCACCACCACCTCCACCTCCTCCACCACCACCACCACCAACAACAATAAACTCCACCCCCTCCATCCCCTCCCCTTGGACAGCCCACGCGGGCGCGCAGCCCCTCCGCGGCGGCGACGGCACCTCCGCCGTCGGCGGTGGTTCCCCCTCCATTTCTTCCTTCTTTCCTTCCTTCTTTAATTCTTTCTTTCTTTCTTTCTTTTCATTTCTTTTCTCTTCCCTTTTCCCTAAATAAAACCTACTTTTCTCACATTCCTAAAGTACCCATCCCATCATTCCCAAATTACTTCCCCATAATTTCAATCCTACCCTTCCCCATTAATTCTTATTTCCCCGTTTTAAAAATAACCCTATGCTCCCTCTCTCCCTCTCTCTCCCCCCTCTCATCCCCTCTCTAATATTTATTATACAAATATTTATATTTATATATTTTAATGGGCTAGCGGCTTGCTCGCACGGGTTAGCGGACTTCTCAGACTTTTACCCGATATTTCGTCCTGATATTAGGCGAGTACATTTCTTACTTTATTACCATCTTTTCATGTCTAATAATTTTTAACTGGCTTTTAATATATGGTGTCTCTTTATGCAAGTTAATATATGTCATATAAATGATTATCATGCTTTATAAATAGCTTTCAGCCATTATTATACTTTGTCAAATCGGTATTATACCAGGTATGTCTAGATCTGCTCCCGCTTTACTCGGCTTCGCATGGCTAATAAATAGATAAATTTATTATTGTTAGAAATAATATTGTGAAGTGTTTGACATGTTTATGCCATTCTCCTGTACCATGTTACGTGACCGTTGATACCTAGTATTTGATGTTGCGTCTTTCACAGATATATTAGTTACCTGACCCTGACATGTATACACCAGTACTTGCCATGCTATACTTATTATTTGATATCTGATATCGGTACTTACCATGCTATACTTATTATTTGATATCTGACACCGGTACTTGCCATGCTATACTTATTATTTGATATCTGGTACCGGTACTTGCCATGCTATACTTATCACTTGATATCTGGTACCGGTACTTGCCATGCTATACTTATTATTTAATATCTGATACCGGTACATGCCACGCCATGCTTATATCACTTAATGCCCGACACCGGTACTTGCCATGCTATATTTGACACATGATACCTGACACCGATACTTGCCATGCTACATTTGACATATGATACCCGATACTGGTACTTGACATGCTATACTTATTATTTGATATCTGACAACGGTACTTGTCATACTATACTTATTACTTAATATGCTTTCAGGTGGTACAAGTACATTGATCTGACATCATGACCCTTGACCGGACACTACCACTCCTGATACCTGTATTATATTGGACCTGATATTGTGGCACCTGTATCATATTATATATTCATGACTATTACTTTTATGGGGACTTGATTATTATATTGTTACCAGATATTTGGTACTCCTGAACTCTTGTACTCCTGAATCCCTATACCCCTATACTCCTGAACTCATGTATTCCTGAACCCCTGAAAGAGGGTGGCTCCTGATGTTATACTCCTGATACTATACTCCTGTTAATTCTCGTAGTTGCATAATCATGGTTATACTGTATACACTGGTGGACATTATCTTTAGGCAATATATATAATAAAAATATTCAACTTACACTGTGGTGGGGGAAACTGATGGAAACCGGTATGACGTCATATTTATAATGGTGATATTTCTGAAGTGTCGTGTGGGGCGGGTATTGATAAGTCCCCGGAAGTAATAGCCTGAATCTGAAGTGTCGTGTGGGGCGCGTAATGATAAGTCCCCGGAAACAGTAGCCTGAATCTGAAGTGTCGTGTGGGGTGCGTAATGATAAGTTCCCAGAAGCAGTAGCCTGTACTTCTGAGCTAGTCTCGGACAGAGACGGGACCCACTATAAATATGAGCCATCAGATTTATCAGTTTTTAAATAAAAACTCGTCTTATTCATAAATGAATGTATGTGTGCCGGTAGCACATATAAAAGCATATGGATTGGATGAATAACATATAACAACCAAACAGTAATAATGTTAGAAACGTGTGATATTTGGTCTCTCCTTTGTTCAGGTCCTGGTACTCACATATCAGACCCGGGTAAGTTCTACAGAGTGCGAACTCTAGTACGGACTATCAGTGATGTGAGGCGCTGGTAGGGAGGCGATTGAAATATCAAACGGTACTGATTATTATTATTAGATAAATTAAAATGCAACACTTTTATATTCCAATTATAGTATTATGCCCTGAGTTAACACCTTACTTTATGACACATGATGATTACTCTAGATACACTATAGTTCTGCTATTTTTAGGGCAACTCAAGTTGTATAAACTCAGACGATTGCTGTAATACTTGTCTTAATAAGCACCTTTTTCCTAACATTTTAATGCTTTAGTGAGGTGATGGGGGAGTAAGTATTCATGCTAAATACTATACATTATACTATGACTATTAGTATGTATACACATATATATGTATGTACCAGAAATGAATACAATCTAATGCTTGTTGACTTTGCCACCATACCCCCTCACCATGCTTGTGGGTACTAGTACCTCATGGAGGGTGGAGGCATGGAGCCTTGCTTATAGGGTAAGGTATAGGAGTAGAGTGATGGGGTTAGGGAGGGACACTTGTCATATTATTATGGACGAGATTGGAGTATAAATAGGAGGGGGATGAAGAGAACAAACTCATTTGGCAACACCCTCTCTCTTCATCCTAATCCACAAAGCTCCTCTCTCTCTCTCCCCCCTTTGCTGCAGCAAAAAGCAGCAGCAGGAAAAAAATAGCAGCAGCAGCCCTCTTTTTTTCCCCATTTCTTCTTCACAAAAACACTCTTTCTCCCTCTCATTCCCCCCCACAAACTTTCCTTACTTCCATATACAAGAAAAAGACTTCCTTTTCATGTTCTAAGTCCTCCAAAAACCCAATAGAACGAGCTAAAGTGGTGATCTAACATCACCATAAAAAGGAATTTCTTGAAGACAAGATTGATCTAGAACAACGAGTTAGGGGGAGTGATATTTGTTGAAGGTAACAAAACTTTAAGAATTCTACCCCTCTTGCGCTCTTTTAGTTATGAACTAATTATGGTATTGTTATGGCCTCGTAGACTCCATCGTAGCGGGAGATTAAGCTTGATAAGGAGTTAACCGCTTCAAAGAGTGAGTAAAACATCCGAACCCTAGTAAAATAGTAGGAGTGTAAAACTTGAAATAAAGTGAGAAATTTCTAAGTTATGGATGGATGTGAAAATGAATGATGATGCTTGTGTATAGTTTATATGCTTTGTGTGTACATTATAAACAATCCTATGGTGTTATGTTATGGTTGCACCCATGTATGCTTATATTATGCATGATCGACACGTTAGTGTATGCATAGTAGTCTAACACATGCCTCTTAAAAAGAAATAGTTTTATGAATGAACATCATACTTGACTTCATGCATATATTTGGCTACACATATATTGGAATGATATAACATGTTAGTTATCCTGAAAAGGCTTGCATGTTGTTAGTGGTTACTCATACATGTTAATATCTTTCTTAATATTGGCATCATGTAAAGTAGGAATCATGTGAATCCTTTACGTTATTATTGTCTCATGGATCCTTGCCTGTGGTTATTACATGAAGGATATGATATTTACATGTTATAATACGTGATAAACGTATCGGAGGAAGGGACCGGGTTGAACCGAAAGTGACGAAGGGGAGAATAATACGTGGTAAACGTATTGGAGGAAGGGACCGGGTTGAACTGGAGGTGACAAAGGAGAGAATAATACGTGGTAAACATATCGGAGGAAGGGACCGGGTTGAACCGGAGGTGATCGAAAGGGGAGATTATATTTTATATTGATCATGTATGCATGTTGAGATTATATTTTATGATGATCATGTATGCATGTTGAGTTCATATTTCATGTTGATCATGTATGCATGTTGAGATCATATTTTATGATGATCATGTATGCATGTTGAGATCATATTTCATGTTGATTATGTATGCATGTTGCAATTATATTCTATGTTGATCATGCATGTTAATATGGTTAAGTTAAAAATTGTATGTTAAAACTATAAAGAGTTGATTCCCTGACTCTAAGATAAGTCAACTTCCCTAGGCAATTTCACCAGTATTAATCGACTATCTATGGGCTAAGTCGACTATGGAAGGGAAAAATGGGTAGACAAGTCGCTGGAAACAAATCTTAGTCGACTATATATACATTATAAGTCGACTAGCCTCAGTTACAAGAAACAAACAGAGAGTAGACATCTTCTTTTGACCATGACTAGTCGACTATAGATAATAAATAGTCGACTAGAGCCTATAGTAGTCGACTACACCAGAAAGGGTAGTCGATTGTAATTTGTTATAAGTGACAAACAGAGAGCAACATACCTTTTTGATCCATATTTAGTTGACTATAGGTGATGTATAAGTCAACTAGTACATAGTGCAGTCGACTATACAAGTTATGGTAGTCGACTACATAAGTCACTGGTAGCCAACAAAGAGTAAATACTTTTTGGATCGACCCTAGTCCACTATAGCTTCAATGTTAGCCGACTAATAAGTGGTATTAGTCGACTAACAGGACCTGTTACTGTGTTTTGGTCAGAACTTCAGTTAATACCTAAACTTCACACTTATGGTATAAAAATACAATTGCCAACTGTTGACACTTAAAAAGAAGACAAGATTCTTATTGGTCCGAACAATGTCTAAACTTGTTGACATTTACAAAAGACAAGTGACAGACAAGCTGAAGACCAGTTTTCACCCATCTCCGAGGGACAAGGAAGCAACTTGGACTCCACTGATCCAGCAAGCAGACAGTGAACCCGGATTGTTTCTAAAACAGACCTCAGCAGGTCTAAGGTGCTAGCATTTAGCATCGCATGAGCCCAAAGGGATAGCCTCGCTTGAGAGGCTAATATCACTCGACTTCACCTCAAAGCCATCCAAAGCCTCGCCAGGAGGCTAACTCGCAACTTCGCCACAGGGGACTCCCAGCTCCGCCAAAGGGTTTCCTTCGGACTTCGCCAGAAGCTGCCTCTAGCCCCGCTACGAGCTCAATGCGGACAGCTCCGCTATTGGTCTACTATGGTCAACCTTTGACCAATCAAATCTCCGGATGAGATCGGATCCAATCAGATCAAATCCAATTAAGATCAAATCAGAAATCAAATTTGGCAGTTGATTGCCACAATCTCTTGACTCTTCTAAAACGAGTAAGAAGATCAGGGGAAATCCTCCAACGATATGGAAAGGATCAAAACAGATCAAGAGGATCAACCGACCTGCCATTTCTAGCTTCGCAGAAGCTGATCCTAGCCTCGTAGCAAGGCTACTTTCCAGATTTAAACAGATTTGATTCAATCTGTTTCCATATTTTCAAGGGACGGTTATACCCTTGCTCTCCTTATAAATAACCCACCAGGGGCACAAGGAGGAGAGACCAAGAAGGAGAGGCACAGAAGAACTCCACAAGCAGAGACTTCTTCATAACGCACCGTGCACTCTCGAATTCAGAGGCCTTTTAGAGAATTGCTTTCTCTATCTAGGGTGTTGATACCTTAACATCGTCCTTCTTCTCAAGGAATCTCCGGAACCAGGCGAGAAGGAATTCTTAATTGAAGGCGATTTTGAGAAGCAGCAAGAGGGTTCTACCAGCCTTCTATTCTCTGATTCCCGGAACCAGGCGAGAAGGGAATCTCATCGCTCGCATCGTCAAAGGGACAAAGTGGTCGCGCGCTGACCAGACTCCTATCGGCACACTTCTCCAGAATCTCTGAGGAGATCTACTTGTAATCTTTTTAAGAGTACTTGTAATTTAGCTCCTCAAACTCTTTTTTGTAAGTTTTCCCCTTTGCAAATATAAATGGAAAACAGGATGGCGACTCCGCTGGGGAAGATATTCTCCACTGCCGAGAATCAAGTGTCGCAATGCGACAAACAGACCCTCGGGTCTAATTCTGAATTCAGAAAAGCCGGTGCAGCCAGAGCTTCTCTGGCTAAATCTTCAAGGAAAGTTTCTGCGGAGACTGAAAAGGTTCTCTACGAACCTACTGCGGTTATTTGGCACAACAAGGAAGCACGTCCGCAGTCTGATTCCTTTACTTGTGAGAACTTGGTGGTCCAGTTCGATCAAGCAAGATTTGAAGAAGTCCTCTCTGGGGGTGACCCAATGCTTCGAGCACGGAAGCATAGGAAGGTTTCCACGACCAAGGTTTCAGAGCAGAAACCAGAAGCAGAATTCTGCCAACACCCCCCCAACCTCGCTTGTGGCCAATCAGGTTCCTTGCGAACCTAAGTCTCCTCTGCCAAGGCGGGTATGGAAGCCTAAACAGAAGTCTCCAACCGAAGCTTCAGGCGTAGCTACGCCTAAACCGCGCCTCTCTCGCGAAGAAAAAGGCAGGATGCCTGTCTGCTCCAATCATAAAGTTACGACGGCAATCATACCGTCGTCCAATTTAAGAGTAGCAATGCCTCGCACCGGCCCCGTTCTCATGAGCGAAGCTACTGTACCACAGCGTAGGCGCAGGGTCCATGACCGCGAAGCTGAAGCCAAAGTACTATCTAAGGCTAATTGCCTTCGCAGCAGCATAGCGGGTAAAGCACCACAGTGTGCTCCGCTCTCCAGTTCGTCAAGCGCTAAGCCTGCGCTTTTTGGCGAAGCTAGAACCAAAGCACTATTCAATGCTAATCCCTTCTGCAGGGATAAAAGGAGCAGGACACCGTCCTATGTGCGATCCAAAAGAGCCTTTGCGCTCGATTGCAGAGACCCAACCGGGTCTGATTTGAGGAAATTGTTGACAGATAGACAAACCTCTTCCCCCTGTTGCCAACAAGTGGGATGTCAGCGGATGACACTCCATTCGGTCCATTGCCGGCTGGGACCAATCCCTGCCACTCCTCCAAGACGACGGTCAGTTTTTGATCGACTGTCCGTACATCTCCCTACGAAGCATCGCAGAAGGAGTACCTCACGAGATTTACCCTCTGCATCCGTCAACATGACCGGAAGAGGACGAGAGTTACGCAGGGGAAGACAAACGTCTGACGACTCCCCCTACAGCTCCCCAGATCCAGATTACAGCCCAGGCTTAGGCGAAGTCTTGGTGCATGAAGAGGGTGTTTTTCGAAACACCAGATCCAGGGTCGCGATACCCTACAGTTACGAGCAGCCTTCTTCCTCAACGGCCCTAGCCTCGTCACAGCCCAGGAGATCACTCCAATCATCGGACGAAGAAAATGAAGATAGTGGGTACGCCTCTTCGACGACAGTTAGCTCGGTGCGAACAGACAGAGCATCAGTCAATATGGCTGATAACGTCAACGACGACCTTCGTCGGCGCCTGGAAGCTCAGGAGCAAACTTCCAGGACCCAGCAAGAAGCCTTGGATAATATTCAACAGATGCTTGCTCGACTCCTCAGTAACCGAAATGACAACGATGCCGGGAGCAATCACGATGAGGAGGAACACTTCAGCAATGAGCAACCAAAGTCGGAGAAATCCAAGGAGGGTTCTTCTTTAGACGCCGAAGTCCTTAAGGGCCTCCAAGCTCAAATCGCATCTCTAGCTCAGAGGGATGAATTAAAGAAGGTAGGGGCAGTCCGTCCTTATCCGCTGGAGTGGGATTCGGTGCCATATCCACTGAAGTTCAAACCACCGACGTTGCATACCTACGACGGAAAAAGCTCGCCAAATCAGGACATCTACTATTTCCGGTCTCAGACTGGTAATGTTATAAGCAATGACGCCATCATGGCTAGGCTGTTCATTGGCACCTTAAAGGGGGTGGCATTTGACTGGTTCCGAAGTCTCCCCCCGGGCTCTATCAACTCCTGGATCGACTTGGAAACTCGGTTCCTCTCTTATTTCTATGAGGACGATACCGAAGTGACCATGGACAAGCTCCTCTCCACTGTGCAGAGGAAGGGCGAATCTGTCCGTGACTATATTGAACGGTTCAGAAATTTATCCTTGATGTGCCCAGCAGGGATGCCACTACCCATGCTCTTACAGACATGCAGACAAAACTTCCTAGACCAAGTAGAAGTTCGCATGGGGGCTGTCAAAGCCCACACTTGGAAAGAATTGGTCGAACAAGCTGAGATAGCCGAGAAGTCGGCTAAAAAGTTCGAACCATCCGCCCCTAGAGGCAAGTGGGGGATGAACAGCAAAGGGCGTAGCGACCTACCGCAATCTTCTCAAGCTAAGGGCAAAGAGACTATGTCCGTAGAATTGTCTGGGGACGTGCAGTCAAAGGCCAAGAAGAGCGGCTTCAACAGCCAGGAGTCTAAGTTCCCTCCAAAGCAGTACTCCTTCAAAGACGATCAGGTGGTCACGATATTCCATCTGCTCCACAAAGGGAACAAAATGAAACTGCCAGATGCTCGGCGTCCCAATGAGATAGGACGCACGAATGATCCCAAATACTGCCTCTACTACAGGATGATTCACCATCCTACCGACAAGTGCTATGTCCTCAAGGATAGAATCCAAGCCTTGGTCGACGCCGGGGTTCTGACATTGAAGACGGAGTAGAAGAAAGTCACTGCCAATATGGTGACTCTTGAGTTCGGCAAAGCTCCAAAGGTCACAGTTCCTGACGGGACTTATGCAGTCCCTGCGCCACGGTTGGAAGTCAAGCATCCTCCAGCTAAAACTCAAAACAATAAGGGTCTTGTTCCCTTAACATTGGAGACGGGGGAAGTCATTTGGATACACCCGGACCTCGTCCAAGAAGTACAGCGGGATTCAAAGCAGCCCAACTTAAAGGGCAAGTCTTGCAATGTCATCTCCATCCTGCCAGACGACGGCAATCTTACTTCGGCTTCCCTCAGTGATTCAGAGGGAGAAAAGCTTGCTTGCACGGCGCAAGCCGATACGCCTCAGCAGACGGGCACCCGATCCAGAAAATCATACTTGAGACAGTATGAGAAGTCTACTGACGAGATACAACGGCAAACGACGTCAGTACCAATGTCAGCATCCACTCCAATCCTAACCAAGGGAAAAGAGAGGCCTAAGGAGGTACGATTCGACCACGTATTGAAGAAACCACCAGGCCAAGGGTTTGATACGCCCTTTCGGTTTGACATATTGGCTCAGCTAGCCAATATCCCAGCTCGTATCACTATACACGAGCTCCTTCGCCTCTCGAAAGAGACAAGAGAAGCACTCAGGGATGCGCTAGCCAATTCAGAATCCTTTCTGACATGCATGTCTGAGATCCCTAACGATGACGCTCAGTCTTCTTGCCCAGAATGTCATCATGCACAATCAAAGGTGCCCGCTATTACCTTCACAGCGGAAGATATGCTTCTCAAAGACAACAAGCACGATCGACCTCTGTACTACACCGGATATATCGGTTCAACGTGCATTGAAAGAGTACAAGTCGATCCGGGGTCCGCACTCAGCATCATCCCCAAAAGGCTTCTTTACTTCCTCAGCATACCGCTGTACAGGTTGTCCGCAACCACTACTACAATATACGGTTTCAACGCTGGGAGCAGTCATCCACTGGGGAAAATTCGACTCCGTTGCAGAATCGGAAGCCTGAAGTCAGAGGTAACATGCTATGTCATTGACGCTGACACATCATATAACCTGCTGCTGGGATGGCCATGGATCCATGCCAACTGGATCGTTCCTTCTACTCTCCACCAATGCTTCAAATAAGTTGAAGATGATGCGACAGTACGAACTTCTTTGCTTAAAGGCAACCATTCAAAGGGGTGGAAAACTACTTCACTGACGCTCTCCGGTATCAAGAGGCCGATGGAGCACTCAAAGAACCGTTGCCGGACGATGATGAAAGTGGCAACGAGGCGGATTCAGAATCCGAAGCAGGCATGCCAGCTATTCTGATTGGTAAACCAATTATTGCATGTCTCAATAATCCCTTATGTAATACTCCTTCAGAGGATGAAGGTGAATGGGTAATTAATGATAATATTTCTTTTGATTATCCCGCGACTGTTGGGCTATTTGAATCCATTACGGATAGCTCCCTACACATGCCTTTACATAAGCCAAGTGCGTCCAGTACACCCATGGAATCCGCAGAAGGAGCCGTCTTGGTAATCCTGCCATCCAAAGAAGGTCAGTTACCGATAATCTTCGGTAGAACCCAACCACGGGGACCTACAGCTGCAGAATCAAGTTCAGATTCAGACACTCTACAGTTCTTCCATTACGCGCGGCCGGCGCGCCATATTATGAAGAAAATGGGATACGACTTGAAGCATGGAGCAGGCCTGAATTTCGGAAAAGGAAGGCGCGGTTTGATGCGGAACTTTGTGCCTAAAGGGAAGCCTGCAAATTACTATGATAGTACACGCAGGGGGTTAGGGTATGTTACACCCACATCGTCAGCAACAGTTCAAGCTAAGGACGATGGATCAATTCCATCACATTCGGCCTCATCCTCCGAGTGGGACTCGGATATCAGTGTAGGAGGAATGTTCGAAGACCTCACTGTCAATATGACTTCAAGCAGTCAATTGGAGCCCGCAGAAGCCACTGATGAGGAACCATGGGCCCAGCAATTAGACCTTCAATGGGAAAAGAGATTCGAACTGCGCGAGCCACCTACTGAAGACAAGGTGATGCAGGTCAACCTGGGAAGTCAGGATCATCCCAAACCCATCTTTATAAGTGACAGCCTATCACTTGTAGAAAAGGAAGAATTGATAATGCTCATAAAAGAGTATATAGATGTCTTCGCATGGAGCTACGAAGATATGCCCGGACTTGATCCGCAGGTCGCTATGCACCGTCTAAACATCAAGCCCGACGTCAAGCCAGTCAAGCAGCAACAACGTCGGTTTCGCCCGAACATTATGGAAGCTATCGAAGCTGAAGTTCACAAGCTCATTGCATGTGGCTTCATCCGGGAGGAACAACATCCAGATTGGGTAGCTAACATCGTCCCCGTCCTCAAAAAGAACGGGAAAATACGGATATGCATCGACTACCGCGATCTCAATTCGGCTTGTCCTAAAGACGAATTCCCACTGCCCATTACCGATATCATGATTGACAATACCTGTGGATTCGAAAGAATGTCTTTCATGGACGGCTTTTTAGGGTACAATCAGATTAAAGTGTACCCCGACGATGAAAAGCATACTTCATTCCGAACACCCTTGGGGGTATACTGCTACACCGTAATGCCCTTCGGACTGAAGAACGCCGGAGCGACCTATCAGCGGGCAATGAGTACAATCTTCCGCGATCACCTCCGAAAAACGGTAGAATGCTATGTCGACGACATTGCTGTCAAAAGCCGCAATAAGAATGACCATCTTCGTGACTTGAGAATGATGTTCGACATAATGCGGGCTCATCAACTAAAAATGAACCCGACAAAATCCTTCTTGGGAGTGTCAAGTGGCAAGTTCCTTGGGTTTATTGTCACATCAAAAGGGATTCATCTGGACCCAGACAAAGTCAAAGCCATTCAGAGCATGCATCCACCAAGGAACCTCAAAGAGCTTAGAGGCTTGCAAGGCAGGCTGGCTTATATCAAAAGATTCATTGCAAATCTCTCAGGCCGCTGTCAGCCGTTCACCCGACTCATGAAAAAGGGTGCTTCCTTCGTATGGGATCAAGCTTGTCAAGAAGCTTATGAAGACATCAAGAGGTACCTCACAAAGCCTCTAGTCTTAGTGGCCCCTACATCAGGGAAACCATTCTTGCTTTATGTAAAAGCTCTGGACTACTCCCTCGGTGCCCTCCTCGCTCAAAAGGACGACAATGGCCACGAGCAGGCCATTTATTATCTGAGCAGAACTCTCATAGGAGCAGAATCTCGCTACAACCCTATCGAGAAAGAGTGTTTAGCTCTCGTCTTCGCTGTTCAGAAGACACGACATTATTTGGTCGGCCAGACCATACATGTCATCTCCAGAGTAAACCCATTGCGTCTTCTTATGACGAAGCCAGGATCATTGAATTCAAGATTGGCTAAGTGGGCACTTTTATTGTCTCAATACGACATGATTTTCACCCCTCAGAAATCGATTAAAGGCCAGGCCCTTGCAGAGTTCTTGGCTGCTCATCCAGTTCCGGAACATTCAAAACTTCACGAAGATATCCCTGATGAAGTCTTCGAGTCTTATGCAACCTCAGAAGAGGAAGTGTGGCAGATGTTCTTTGATGGAGCATCGCGAATGGGCCCTAAAGGCAAGATTATTGCCGGAGTGGGGGTTGTGTTTATCTCCCCGCAGAACCATGTTCTTCCCAGAGCATTTTCTTTGACAGAATCATGCTCCAACAATGTAGCAGAATATAATGCTCTGCTCATCGGTCTTCAACTCGCCCATGGAATGGGGGTACGCTACCTCGAAGCTTATGGCGATTCAAAACTGATCATCAATCAGGTTAAAGGTGAATACGAAGTCCGCCATGAAGACTTGGTGCCTTATTACCACACGACCGTTGAATTGGCCAACCTATTTGAAGGTTTTTACATCGGGCACGTGTCTCGATCTCAGAATACCAAGGCGGACTCTCTTGCTGCATTAGCAACAACACTAGCCTTGCCAGCCGACACCGAGTATCACCTCACAGTCGCAACTCGACATCTTGTATGCTCCAAGCACATGCTAAGAACTCGAGAAGTCTATAATGTCTCCACGGATCTTGAACCAAGAGACTGGCGCTTTCCTCTCATTGGCTATGCCTTACATGGTCTGCTGCCAGACGATCCTAAAGAAGCGGCGTCCGTCAGACGAAGGTCTCTCCGTTTCTACTACGATCCAACTTTGAAGACACTTTACCGTCGTTCATATGACGGTGTTCTCCTCCGTTGCCTTTCTCATTTAGAGGCACAGGAAGCACTCCAAGAAGCGCACGACGGCACTTGCGGAGCTCATCAGCCAGGTCCTAAACTTAAAGACAGGTTGCATAGGCTGGGCTATTATTGGCCAACTATGATAGCCGATGCCATCCAATATGCACGAAGGTGTAAAGCATGTCAAATCCATGCGGATTTCATACACCAGCCTTCAGAGTTGCTCCACCCGACTGTTGCTTCATGGCCATTTGAAGCATAGGGAATCGATGTCGTAGGGCCAATCAGCCCCTCTTCGACAAAAGGACACCGGTTTATCCTTGCAATAACCGATTACTTTTCAAAGTGGCAGAGGCTATACCATTAACTGAAGTTAAGGCCTCTAGTGTGGTTAACTTCATCAAACACCATGTCATCTATCGATTTGGTGTCCCTAGGCGGATCATCCACGACCACGGTCCCCAATTCATAAGCCAAGTATTCTATCGGTTCTGCGATAAATACCGAATTCAGAATGTGGCTTCAACCACCTATAATCCTGCCGCTAACGGCTTGGCGGAAGCTTTCAACAAAACGATCATCAAGCTACTCAAGAAATTCGTCTCCTCGAACAAGCGAGATTGGGACGAAAAGCTTGGCGAATGTCTTTGGGCCTACTGGACCACGGTTCGAACACCAACAGGTAATACGCCTTTTCCTCTGGTATATGGGTGCGAAGCAGTCATCCCGTTGGAAATCCAGATGCCATCATTGCGAGTCGCTCTGACTACTAAGATCGCATTAGAGGACAATGATCGATTGCGTCTTCAAGAGCTCGAAGCCCTAGATGAGAAGCGGCTACAAGCTCAACAGCATATTGAGCTATATCAAGCTCGAATCTCAAAGGCCTTCAATAAGAAGGTCAAGTAAAGAGTCTTCCAAAAAGGAGACCTGGTTTTAGCCGTCAGACGACCAATGATTATGACGCACAAAACCAAAGGCAAATTTCAGCCTAAATGGGAAGGACCGTTCGTAATAGAAACAGTCTATTCAAACGGAGCATACCGCCTCATGACTTCAGATGGCGACCTACTCATGATGCCGATCAATGGCAAGTTCTTAAAGAAGTATTATCCTTGATTAAGGATCCTTCTCATGATCAAGTTAACATTACACCTCTGATCAAGATCTTCGTGTCCAAAGTATACACAAAGAGAGCCTTTCTCTTCCTCCAAAGTCACTTACCAATTCTCATCCATAGAATGGTAAGACCACACATATAAATTCCGCTGTTACGTTAACATTAAACCTATGGCAGCAATTCCCTCGTTTCTCCCCGTGAAAACGAGACCTCCAAAATCACTTACCAATTCTCATCCATAGAATGGTAAGACCACATATACATTTCGCTGTTATGTTAACATTAAACCTATGACAGTGATTCCCTCGTTTCTCCCCGTGAAAACGAGACCTTTTCTCAAATTCCATTACAACCTTGAGCTTGGTGTCGTCTCAAACGGTTATGTCATTGCGACCTCTGAACCAGCAGACAGCTAAGTCTCAATTCCGAGCCCCGTTGACATTTACAAAAGACGAGTATCACTAATTTTTGAAGCTTGGTGGCGTCTCAATCGATTATGTCATCGCGACCTCTGAACCAGCAGACAATTAAGTCTCAATTCCGAGCCCTGTTGACATTTACAAAAGACAGGTCTCGATACTCGTTGACACTTACAAAAGACGAGTATCACCAATTTTTGAAGCTTGGTGGCGTCTCAATCGGTTATGTCATCGCGACCTCTGAACCAGCAGACAGCTAAGTCTCAATTCCGAGCCCTGTTGACATTTACAAAAGACAGGTCTCGATACTCGTTGACATTTACAAAAGACGAGTATCACCATTTTTGAAGCTTGGTAGCGTCTCAATCGGTTATGTCATTGTGACCTCTGAACCAGCGGATAGCTAAGTCTCAATTCCGAGCCCTGTTGACATTTACAAAAGACAGGTCTCGATACTCGTTGACATTTACAAAAGACGAGTATCACCAATTTTTGAAGCTTGGTGGCGTCTCAATCGGTTATGTCATCGCGACCTCTGAACCAACAGACAGCTAAGTCTCAATTCTGAGCCCTGTTGACATTTACAAAAGACACGTCTCGATACTTGTTGACATCTACAAAAGACAAGTATCACCATTTTTGAAGCTTGGTAGCGTCTCAATCGGTTATGTCATTGTGACCTCTGAACCAGCGGACAGCTAAGTCTCAATCCCGAGCCCTGTTGACATTTACAAAAGACAGGTCTCATCTTTCGATCCGACAAGGACCGGCTTTCAGGCTTGGTGGCGTCTCAACCAGTTATGTCATCGCGACCTCTGAACTGACAGATAGCCAAGTCTCATCATCCAACCCAACAAAAACTATGTTCTCAAGAAATTGCAATACAATTTGGAATCACAATTCAAAAAGAAGAACAAGATTGGAGATTCAACAAAAGAAAAAATTTTCATTCACTTCCAAAAGGATAAAGTACACGGAGCTACAGGCGCACACTGTAAGATCTGAGCCGCTCTCCAAGGGAGTCCAGCCTCGTCCTCCTATCATCAACAGCCTGGGCAAGCGCTTGCGACCTCAGCTCGGCCTCATTGAAATCCATTGCCTGGGTCAGACGAGCTTCAACCTCCGCCAAAGTTGCCCTCTGTGACAATCCCTGCTGTGAGAGCTCTTCATTTTGAGCCTTGAGCTGCTCAAGCCGCGCAGTTTCTTCAAGACGCACCAGTTTAGCCTTGGATAAAATAAGATTTGCTTTCCTGATCATTTCCTCAACCTTCCCAATCTTGTCTTCAGCGTCAAGAAGAGCACTGGTGGAGGCGTCAATCGCATTTTCGACCTCGGCCTGCCTTGTTTCCAAGGATTTCAAGTCAGAAGAGATAGCCTTAGCAGCCTCTTGAGCGGCAAGCCGGGCCTCGTGCTTTTGAGCGACAAGACGCGCGAACCGCTCATCAACTAAAGACTCCAGGTCCGAACAGCGGAGACGGCGCCATTCCTCTACATCCTTCTCAAGTTCATCCACCAGGAGTTCCAAAGCAGTAGCCTGGTGATACCCCTCAAAATCCCGAATACTTTCAATGCCACGGGAGAGGACCACCTTTAACTTTGAGAACGACATAGTCGAGCCCTTCAAAACTAGGTCGATAGTTCGCCCTAAGCCTTTATAAAAGCTATCGACGAGGTCACCTATATAATTGTTCTCAACCTCCGCCACTTCTGGTAGAGAGGTAACCTCAGAGAAATCCACCAGCCTGGTCGACACTATCGTGGAAGGAGCAATGGGAACATCAACAGCAGGACAGATTGTCAGTGATCTCTGCGGAGTCTTCATGGAAATCAGTACGCTAGCTACCGCTGAGGTAGGGCTGGCAACCATCTCCTGAACAGCAGGCTCAACCACCAGAGTTGGGGAAGTAGGGCTTGTAATCACCCTCAGTTTCGTACTTGGCAAAATTGTCGGCACCTCACTCGTTGATATAGTTGGGAGTGAGGATACCTCCGGAACTGCTGCCCCTTCAACCTCTGGTCCTTCGGCTGACTTGGGCCGATAAGAAGGCAGGTCGCCGTACAGCGCATCCAGCACAGCAGCGTCAGCCGCGGTCGAAGCGCTCGTGTCACCCCTTGACCCTTCAGGGAAATCTTCTGGCTCTCTTAAAGCTGATGCATCTTGAGGTCGTACACCTATAACAAGACTGCGGTTAGTCGGGACACTACATGCAAAAGAAGCCAAGAGGTTAGGACAATACCAAAGGATGATGTCGCCTCAAACATCTCGTCAGCCATATCAGTCTCCAGGGGCTCCATCGGAAAATTCTTCGCGGAATCAGCCCGAATAGCCGGCTCGCTTTCGCTTGCCGAGTATCCTGTGGACCACCCAATAGAGCTCGATGCCGCAGGACTTCCTTTAGAAGTCCCAGCGCCCGAGGGACCAATGTCGGCCACATCACCTCCGGACTCTTCAGGACGAGCAAAAGAACCAGCTTCAGTTCCATAAGTAAATAGGGGATCATAATGTTCCCCTTGCTCTCCAGCCGCCTCAGCCCCTGCATCAGAAAGCAGATAGTAAGTCAATGGGAACACACAAAAAGGCGTATTATATGGATGGGGGTTAATCTTATCCAAACCCGGAGCAAATTCACCGCTAGTCGGTTAAGCAACTGACGGTTCAGCCGCTAATGGGCCAGCAGGAGGAATCGCTGTAGAGGGATAACCCTCTACGACAACCGTAGGAGCTTGGCGGCGGAGCTTCTTCGCCAACGATTTCCTACGAGAGCTACCGTCCCGCTTTCTTTTGAAGTGGATTTCAGAATCCTCTTCCTCCACTTCTTCCACACAACGAGGGGGAGCCGTCCCCATCACACCAGAGCCAGTTGCAGGAGTCTCAGCCCCCGCTCCTACCTCGAAGTGAGGACTCTCGGCATCTGAGGCCTCGCTGTCTTCCACAGCAACAAACTCCTCTATACTGGGGGTGCGAACCCTTTTGCCTTCCCTTTTCTCAGAAGCCTTCTGTAACGCCCCGATCCTGCGGATACGGAGACATTACTGTGACGTATATACGTAGGTCATAAGTACCCATATGTATATACGCTAAGCATCAGTACAGGCAAGAATCACAGTACGACAAAACGTAGTATTTATACACATGCCAACATAAGGAGTACAATTTACAAAGTTATCACTGAGTGTGATATACTATCACATGTATCTTATATCACAGCCAGGTACAAAAGTAAAATTTACAATATGAATACAAGATGCTCACGAGCTGAAGGAAAATCCCGCAAGCTGGAAGGAAGAGTCGGGTACGAAAGGGACCAGGATTAGTCAGCCTGCTCTGAGAGGAAAACTTGATCTTCGGTGGAGGGCTCCACTTCAATCCAAGCTTCAGAACCTGAACATACAAATCCAAGGGAGTCAGAACCTCCCAACAACTGTTCAGGTTACAGCCAAGTGGCATAAGAGATAAGTGTATGAGAAAGCATGTAAAGGAGGTACAACGTATTATAAATAGAAAAACCCGAATACATCGATATTATCACTTTTAATGCTTAATCTTATTACTCATCCTACTCATATGTCTAGGTATGTGCTATAGCGTCCTAACGCACATACATCCACATCTGAGTAAGTTGAGGCTGTTATTGGAAACTAGCGGGGGTATCAACGAACAATGTTTACAGTGGGTCCCGTGCATACCCGGGACCACGGCCCAGGATGTTCCGTTGCTTGGTGGACGGAACCTGCCGCAAGGCGATCAAGAGGGTCTTATAGGATGCCCTTATCAAGATGGTACCAAGAAGGAGGGAGCCAGCACTCCCCTCGGTCGCCTGGAGGCCCACAGGTCAGACCGGAAGTTTTAGTTGCACAACATGCCTAATACCACTGTAAACACGAACACATATTGATAGCCGCAAATTTCCCCCGACCCAATGTAAGTTGTCTCATTTTTACGGTTTATTAGATGATTATCAGATTCCGGGAATGAGCAGGAACAAGTCAGGAATATCAGGAATACATGTGTATCAGGAGTACGGTTTGTACTGATCTCTACTTGATCAAGATGTCAGGTCATCATTCCTGTTATCGTGATAATTATGAGAGTCAAGTGTATCATGCCGGGTGTCAAGTGATAGCATGACAAGAGGGTGATATTCGTTAAGTGACAAGTCATGTAATAACAAGGGGCAATTATTACGTAGTAGCTGAGCATAATCGAGTGGAGCTTAAGCAAGCTGGAGGCACAGACAGCTAACAGTGTTTAACACTGGAGCGTCTGGCAAGATTACTGGGACAACTCGGCGTAAAGTGCGAGTAGCAAATCCGGCAGCATCTTGCCTAGACGAATCTAGTGGTAAAGCACTGAGCGCTAAGTATGCTCACCAGATGGAGCTGAGAAACCTGACGGTCCCAATCACTTCTCTTTCGAGATAGTGAGAGACCGGAGGCCGAATGGTCTGGAGGCGGTGCTGAGAAACCTGGCGGTCTCAAATCACTTCTCTTTCGAGATAGTGAGAGACCGGAGGCTGAATGGTCCGCACGAGTTGTTCTATCCTATTACAAGCATTACAGTATATCAGTCCGGTTGAAGTGAAGACATGACCACAGATTACAACACACACACACCCCGTACAACCACATCGCACTGATACCAAATAGAACATAGATTTTAATACAAGTCCATTTTCTGGCGAGGAAAGTCACTTGCCTAAAACGCCACTTTTGAAGCTTTGCGCGTCCGAATCCCCGGGAGAGGAAAACCACGAGGCGAGCAAAGGAAAGGGGCTTGGCCCTTAGATGGCCGCAGGCCCTAGGGTGGTGCGCCACCCCTTGGTGGTGGCCTAGGGAGTGGCCGGCCCCAAGTAGAGGGAGGAGGAGAGGAGAGGGAGGATGATTTTGTTGGTGGTGGTGGTATTTGGTAAAGAAGATGGATTTTGGTGGAGTAATAAAAGAAAGTAAAGGAAGTAGTGGAGATGAAGGTGGTGTTGTGATGGTGAACTTGATGGTGGAAGTGAAGATGGTGGTGAAATTAGTAGAGATGATGGTGATGAAAAAGGTTATAAAAATATGGTGGTGGTGTCGTTGTAATCGTCACCGGAATGATTACCGGAATAATCGTAAACGATTACCGGAATAATCACCGGAGATGTTACCGACAAAGAAGAGCTCGGCCCCAATCCAAGGGAGGTGGCCGGCCCTTGAGAAGAAGATGGGGTGGTGGTTTTGTGGAGAGGTTTTGTTGTAGTGGTAGTTTTTGGAAAAGGTAAAGGAGAAGGTGGAGACTTTGGTGGAGTTGTTGAAGTTGTGGTGGTTTGAATGGAGATAGAGGAGGAAGAAGATGAAGGTAGAGAGTTAGAGAAGTTGTAGGGGTTGTGGTTGTGGTGGAGATGAAGGAGGAGTTGGTGGTGGTTAAGGTGTTGGTGAAGAGAAAAATGAAGTGAAATGAAGAAGGAAAGGTTTATATAGGAATTGGATTTGTGAAGGTGATGTAAATAAATATTTAGAGAGGGGGTTTTGTAAAATGGAGAGGGTGAGGTGTCCCTCTCTTGGCCGGCCATGGTGATGGGAGAGGTTGGATATTTTGAAGAAGATATTTTTGGTGTTTAGATATTTTTGGTGGGAAGTTGTAGAAGATAATGGAAGAATGGAGAATTTTGTAGAATTTGGTGGAAGGAAAAGGAAGAAAAGAGAATAGGAAAAAGAAAAGATAATGGAAAAAAAGAATATATTTTCTTGTAAGAAAAAGGAAAAATAATTAGAGAGGCGGATTCCCGGGATTCGGTTGCGGATGCGGAAAACTTTCGGAAAAATACCGAAATCGTCCGAAAATCAAGTATCTCGGAACGACCCGCAAAAATTCTCAAAAATTAAGAATATTATTCTAAGAATTATGGTGAAATTCGTTTTAAGAAATTATTTATAGGTTTTAAATTAAAAATCCTGGAATCGGTCGCCAATATCGGTCGACGCCAAATCTGGCAGAAATTTGAAAAATTCTGAAAATTCTCAAAAAATGAATTAAGATAGTAAATATTATTCTAAGTAGATATGTGAAAGCGGTTTCTCAAAATTTGATCCCAGTTGTAAATTAAAAATCCAGAAATAAACCAGCGGTACCGATTAATCCCGATTTTAGGGTGTTTATAAAAATAATTCAGAAAAAATCTGAAAAATCATGAAAAATCTAAAATATTGGGAAACAGTGTTTAAAACTAAAATTGACCTAATCTAATTACTAGAGAGATCAAATCATGTAGTACGTCCATTGTAAGAATAATAAATAAAAATAACAAAGTGTTTAAAAAAATCAGGATACGCATCTGAGTACGTATTCTGAGGATGGGGTGTTACAATCCATCCACCTTACAAAAAATTTCATCCTCGAAATTTCAGGAAGGGGAATATGATGGTAGAGAAGAATAGGAAGAAGGAATTTTACCAACTAAGATGTAAATAGTTGAGGGTAACGCTCACGAATAACATCCTCTCGTTCCCACGTGGCCTCCCCTGAAACATGCCTATTCTAAGAAACCAATACTAACGGTATGGCCTTATTCTTCAGAGTCTTGATACTTTTGTCCAGAATGGCCATAGGTTGCTCTTTATAAGATAGATCTGGTTGTAGTTCCAGTTCAGAGTGATTTAGAATATGGCTCTCATCTTTGACATACTTCCGTAGCTGTGATATGTGAAAGACATTATGAACTCCTTCTAATGACGGCGGTAATGCCAATCGGTAAGCTACATCTCCTACGCGATCCAAAATCTCGAATGGGCCGATATATCTCGGACTAAGTTTCCCGCGAGTACCGAATCGGATTACCCCTTTTGTTGGTGATATCCTTAAAAATACATGATCACCTGTTCTGAATTCCAATGGTCTTCTGTTAGTGTCAGCCCAACTTTTCTGTCGGCTTTGTGCTGCCCGGAGGTGATCCCTAATAATTCTGACTTTGTCTGTGGTCTGAATTAGTATATCTGGCCCCAAAAGTCTTCTCTCACCGACTTCGTCCCAACATAACGGTGACCTACATTTTCTACCATACAAGGCTTCATACGGAGCCATCTTGATACTGGCCTGATAGCTGTTATTATAAGAAAATTCAGCCAAATGAAGATAGTCTTCCCATGACCCTTTGAATTCAATCATACAGGCTCGCAGCATGTCTTCAAGAATTTGAATAGTTCGTTCAGACTGTCCGTCTGTCTGGGGGTGATAGGAAGTACTGAATTTCAGACGAGTTCCTAGATTTTCTTGGAGACTTTCCCATAAATGCGATCGGAATCTTGTGTCTCTATCCGATACGATGCTAACCGGAACTCCATGCAGACGAACTATTTCCTTCATATATTTGTCTGCCAGAACTTCTGTTGTTTGACCTACTCTGAATGGTATGAAGTAAGCTGATTTTGTGAGGCGATCGATGATTACCCATACTGCATTATTACCCTTAGGACTGCGGGGTAGAGCCGTAACAAAATCCATGGTGATATGTTCCCACTTCCATTCGGGTATTGGTAAGGGTTGTAGAAGTCCAGCTGTTCTCTGGTGTTCTATCTTTATCTGCTGGCAAACCAAGCACTTGGCCACATACTGGGCTATCTCCCTCTTCATAGCATTCCACCAAAACTGCTGCTTTATATCTTGATACATTTTAGTTCCCCCTGGGTGTATGGAATAAGCCGAACTATGTGCCTCTGCTAAAATTTTCTGTCGAACTTCTCCTTGGGGAACACAAATTCTGTTACCAAAATAAAGTGCATCATCCGAATGAATACGGATATCAGTTCTTAATCCAGCCTCTACTTGAGCCCTGAATTTCTGTAATCTGGGGTCTTCCTTTTGAGCTTCTTTAATCTCATTCATCAGGGTTGATTGAATCTGAAAAGTCATCAACTGTCCTGACTTATCAGTTCCTCATACTAGCATTAAGTCCAATTTTGTAATGTCCTGAATCAACTCCTTCTGCTGAGTGAGTTGTGCTAGTATTTTATTCTCTGGCTTCCTACTCAATGCATCTGGTACTGTATTGACCTTGCCAGGATGATATTGTAAGTCTATATCATAGTCCGTCATCAATTCAAGCCACCGTCTCTGTCTCATGTTTAATTCTTTCTGTGTGAAAATATACTTAAGACTCTTGTGATCAGTGTAGATTAACACCTTGTCTCCCAGAAGATAATGCCTCCAGATCTTTAATGCAAATATTACTGCTGCCAGCTCTAAGTCATGAGTTGGGTAATTTCTCTCATGTGGTTTCAATTGCCTGGATGCATAAGCTATGACATGATCATGCTGCATTAATACACACCCCAGGCCTTTTCCAGATGCATCACTGTATATAACCATCCCTCCTCTTCCTGAGGGAGTCCTCAAGACTGGAGCTGTAATGAGTCTTTTCTTTAATTGTTCAAATGCTGCAGTACATTCCTCTGTCCATATATACTTTTCTCCTTTTCGGGTGAGCTTTGTTAACGGGGCTGCGATCTTAGAGAAATCTTGGACAAAACGCTGGTAATATCCAGCTAATCCAATAAAACTCTTAATTTCTGTTACTGTCTTTGGAATTGGCCAGTCCTTTACTGCCTGGATTTTGCTAGGGTCAACTGAAATTCCTTCTTCTGAAATCATATGTCCAAGGAAAGCTATACAGTCTAGCCAGAAGTCACACTTGCTCCGCTTAGCATGAAGTTGTTCCTGCTGGAGAGTCTGTAACACTATCCTCAAGTGTTCTGCATGCTCTCTGTCATTCTTGGAATATATCAAGATATCATCTATAAATACAACTACAAACTGATCCAAATATGGCGAGAACACTCTGTTCATCAAATCCATAAAGACTGCAGGGGCATTGGTGACTCTGAAGGACATGACTAAAAACTCGTAATGACCATAGCGAGTCCTGAATGCTGTCTTTGGAATATCTCCTTTCTTCACCTTTAGCTGATGATAACCCGATTGTAAATCTAATTTAGAAAATACTCGGGCTCCATGAAGTTGATCAAAAAGATCATCAATTCTGGGTAAGGGATACTTATTCTTGATGGTAACTTTGTTTAATTCTCTATAGTCTATGCATAACCGTTTACCACCATCCTTTTTGTTTGCCAATAGTACAGGAGCTCCCCATGGTGAAGTACTCGGCCTAATTAACCCCTTATCAGAGTATTCTTGCAGCTGTTTCTTTAGAATCTCTAACTCAGTGGGTGCCATTCTGTACGGAGCTTTGGATATTGGAACTGTGCCTGGAATGGTATCAATGGAGAACTCAACCATTCTGTCAGGTGGAAGTCCTGAGATTTCAGCAAACACTTCTGGGAATTCATCCCAAACCGGTACTCCCTTCTTCTGAATCTCGGTAGTAGTCATCTGAGTTTTTCTCTTGGCAGACTTAAAGTTCCCCGTCAAATTGAAATTCAAGCTGAAGTGGAATTCTGAAATTAATTTTCTTCTCCCGACAATCAATAACCGCATAGTATTTGCTGAGCCAGGTCATGCCTAAGATTACGTCGTACCCTTTGGTATCTAGTACGAGCATATCTATGGCCAATGTTTTGTTACATAGTTTTACTGGGCAATCGATACAAATTTTAGTGGAGATAACTACTCCATTCCCTGTACTAATCTCCCATTGGTGGTCTAAAGACTTAACAGGTATAAAATGCAAGGCAACGAAACGATCTGATATGTAACAATGAGAAGCACCCGAATCAAAGAGGGCTAGAACAGGTTTTGAGTGTACCCTGATCTTACCTGTCACCACCTCTTCAGAAGTCTCGGCCTCTTCCGCTGTCAAGTTGTAAGCTTGTCCCCTTCCGCGACCTGCTGCAGTCCTAACTCCCCTTTGGACTGGGCGGATAACTTGCTGTTGGGGAGGGGGAAGGGCCCTCCTCGCCATTGGTCCCTGGTTCCTCTGTCCATTTGGTATTGGAGGTGCTGGCAAGGCTTGGTTTACTATTACCGTTCTTTTATGGGGACATCCTTCGATTGTATGGTCACGGGAACCACATGCCAGGCATAACCCATTTGCCCTACGGCAATTTTGTTGAGAGTGACCTGGTTTCTGGCAATAATTACAAACAGGAAATGATTGGGTTATCTGGAAGGGGCTGGTCGAAATGGTCGTCTCATTGTCGGGACTTTTGCAGCTCTGAATGGACCTCCTCTCCCCATTTGTGGAAGTGGCCTCTTCATGGCCTGATTCCTTATCAGGTTGAATTTCTTTTTCTCCAGTCCTCGCTCCACCTCCCGAGCTATAGTGAGGACTTGGGAATATGTTTTCAGCTGTTGGGGAATCAAGAGGACTTGAATATCCATTTGTAAGCCCTGTTGGAATCTACTTGCCCGCTTCTCTTCGTCGGTCACCATATATGAAGCAAAACGGCTAAGTCTTAAGAACTCAGCGGCATACTCATCCACAGACCGGTTCCATTGCTGAAGTCTGATGAACTGTTCTTCCATCTCTTTCTGAGCTGTGGCAGGGAAGAATCTATTATAAAAGCTCTTAGAAAATTGGTCCCAAGTGATGGGTTTCTCCAGTCGTGCTTCTTCGGCTAGCCACCAGGTCCTGGCTACATCTTTTAGTTGAATCTTGGCAACCTCTACCTGATTTTCTTTTGGGACCCGGGCTGCGTTCAAAAGATCTGTGGTGTCGATCAGCCATTGTTCGGCATCTAGTGGTCTCTCTCCTCCTGTGAATATTGCCGGCTGCAACCGCCTAAAGTCTGATACGTTTCCCAGCCTTTGTTCCTTAGGAGTTGTTAACTCTTGCCGAAGGAGTTCTGTCTGCTTTTGTTGATTCTCCATCATATTCTGGATAACCCTCATAATATCAGCATTCTCTCCCGTGGGTCCATTTGGTAATTGTCCGGAGCTGTTACGACCCGTCCTTCTATCCATATTTATGTTGGTAAAAGATGACTGGAAACTGGAAAGATAGAAGGATTTTAGGACATAAGGAAAGAAGTCAAGAAGGAATAGATAACTTTGTATATTGTAGTTGGATTGTATACCTGAGACTCATGCATAGCAATTGCAAATTAATATTCCATTAATTTGCTGCTTGATTGTACTGTAGGTGTGAGAACCTAGGCTCTGATACCAACCTGTAACGCCCCGATCCCGCGGATACGGAGACATTACTGCGATGTATATACGCAGGTCATAAGTACCCATACGTATATACGCTAAGCATCAGTACAGGCAAGAATCACAGTACGACAAAACGTAGTATTTATACACATGCCAACATAAGGAGTACAATTTACAAAGTTATCACTGAGTGTGATATACTATCACATGTATCTTATATCACAGCCAGGTACAAAAGTAAAATTTACAATATGAATACAAGATGCTCACGAGCTGAAGGAAAATCCCGCAAGCTGGAAGGAAGAGTCGGGTACGAAAGGGACCAGGATTAGTCAGCCTGCTCTGAGAGGAAAACTTGATCTTCGGTGGAGGGCTCCACTTCAATCCAAGCTTCAGAACCTGAACATACAAATCCAAGGGAGTCAGAACCTCCCAACAACTGTTCAGGTTACAGCCAAGTGGCATAAGAGATAAGTGTATGAGAAAGCATGTAAAGGAGGTACAACGTATTATAAATAGAAAAACCCGAATACATCGATATTATCACTTTTAATGCTTAATCTTATTACTCATCCTACTCATATGTCTAGGTATGTGCTATAGCGTTCTAACGCACATACATCCACATCTGAGTAAGTTGAGGCTGTTATTGGAAACTAGCGGGGGTATCAACGAACAATGTTTACAGTGGGTCCCGTGCATACCCGGGACCACGGCCCAGGATGTTCCGTTGCTTGGTGGACGGAACCTGCCGCAAGGCGATCAAGAGGGTCTTATAGGATGCCCTTATCAAGATGGTACCAAGAAGGAGGGAGCCAGCACTCCCCTCGGTCGCCTGGAGGCCCACAGGTCAGACCGGAAGTTTTAGTTGCACAACATGCCTAATACCACTGTAAACACGAACACATATTGATAGCCGCAAATTTCCCCCGACCCAATGTAAGTTGTCTCATTTTTACGGTTTATTAGATGATTATCAGATTCCGGGAATGAGCAGGAACAAGTCAGGAATATCAGGAATACATGTGTATCAGGAGTACGGTTTGTACTGATCTCTACTTGATCAAGATGTCAGGTCATCATTCCCGTTATCGTGATAATTATGAGAGTCAAGTGTATCATGCCGGGTGTCAAGTGATAGCATGACAAGAGGGTGATATTCGTTAAGTGACAAGTCATGTAATAACAAGGGGCAATTATTAGGTAGTAGCTGAGCATAATCGAGTGGAGCTTAAGCAAGCTGGAGGCACAGACAGCTAACAGTGTTTAACACTGGAGCGTCTGGCAAGATTATCGGGACAACTCGGCGTAAAGTGTGAGTAGCAAATCCTGCAGCATCTTGCCTAGACGAATCTAGTGGTAAAGCACTGAGCGCTAAGTATGCTCACCAGATGGAGCTGAGAAACCTGACGGTCCCAATCACTTCTCTTTCGAGATAGTGAGAGACCGGAGGCCGAATGGTCTGGAGGCGGTGCTGAGAAACCTGGCGGTCTCAAATCACTTCTCTTTCGACATAGTGAGAGACCGGAGGCTGAATGGTCCGCACGAGTTGTTCTATCCTATTACAAGCATTACAGTATATCAGTCCGGTTCAAGTGAAGACATGACCACAGATTACAACACACACACACCCGTACAACCACATCGCACTGATACCAAATAGAACATAATAATGATTTTAATACAAGTCCATTTTCTGGCGAGGAAAGTCACTTGCCTAAAACGCCACTTTTGAAGCTTTGCGCGTCCGAATCCCCGGGAGAGGAAAACCACGAGGCGAGCAAAGGAAAGGGGCTTGGCCCTTGGATGGCCGCCGGCCCTAGGGTGGTGCGCCACCCCTTGGTGGTGGCCTAGGGAGTGGCCGGCCCCAAGTAGAGGGAGGAGGAGAGGACAGGGAGGATGATTTTGTTGTTGGTGGTGGTATTTGGTAAAGAAGATGGATTTTGGTGGAGTAATAAAAGAAAGTAAAGGAAGTAGTGGAGATGAAGGTGGTGTTGTGATGGTGAACTTGATGGTGGAAGTGAAGATGGTGGTGAAATTAGTAGAGATGATGGTGATGAAAAAGGTTATAAAAATATGGTGGTGGTGTCGTTGTAATCGTCATCGGAATGATTACCGGAATAATCGTAAACGATTACCGGAATAATCACCGGAGATGTTACCGACGAAGAAGAGCTCGGCCCCAATCCAAAGGAGGTGGCCGGCCCTTGAGAAGAAGATGGGGTGGTGGTTTTGTGGAGAGGTTTTGTTGTAGTGGTAGTTTTTGAAAATGGTAAAGGAGAAGGTGGAGACTTTGGTGGAGTTGTTGAAGTTGTGGTGGTTTGAATGGAGATAGAGGAGGAAGAAGATGAAGGTAGAGAGTTAGAGAAGTTGTAGGGGTTGTGGTTGTGGTGGAGATGAAGGAGGAGTTGGTGGTGGTTAAGGTGTTGGTGAAGAGAAAAATGAAGTGAAATGAAGAAAGAAAGGTTTATATAGGAATTGTATTTGTGAAGGTGATGTAAATAAATATTTAGAGAGGGGGTTTTTGTAAAATGGAGAGGGTGAGGTGTCCCTCTCTTGGCCGGCCATGGTGATTAGAGAGGGGGTTTTTGTAAAATGGAGAGGGTGAGGTGTCCCTCTCTTGGCCGGCCATGGTGATGGAGAGGTTGGATATTTTGGAGAAGATATTTTTGGTGTTTAGATATTTTTGGTGGAAAGTTGTAGAAGATAATGGAAGAATGGAGAATTTTGTAGAATTTGGTGGAAGGAAAAGGAAGAAAAGAGAATAGGAAAAAGAAAAGATAATGGAAAAAAAGAAGATATTTTCTTGTAAGAAAAAGGAAAAATAATTAGAGAGGCGGATTCCCGGGATTCGGTTGGGGATGCGGAAAACTTTCGGAAAAATACCGAAATCGTCCGAAAATCAAGTATCTCGGAACGACCCGCAAAAATTCTCAAAAATCAAGAATATTATTCTAAAAAACATGGTGAAATTCGTTTCAAGAAATTATTTATAAGTTTTAAATTAAAAATCCTGGAATTGGCCGCCAATATCGGTCGACGCCAAATCTGGCAGAAATTTGAAAAATTCTGAAAATTTCCAAAAAATGAATTAAGATTGTAAATATTATTCTAAGTAGATATGTGAAAGCGGTTTCTCAAAATTTGATCCCAGTTGTAAATTAAAAATCCAGAAATAAACCAGCGGTACCGATTAATCCCGATTTTAGGGTGTTTATAAAAATAATTCAGAAAAAATCTGAAAAAATCATGAAAAATCTAAAATATTGGGAAACAGTGTTTAAAACTAAAATTGACGCAATCTGATTACCAGAGAGATCAAATCATGTAGTACGTCCATTGTAAGAATAATAAATAAAAATAACAAAGTGTTTAAAAAAATCAGGATACGCATCTGAGTACGTATTCTGAGGATGGGGTGTTACACCTTCTGCCTCAGCCGCTGAGAAATTAACTTCACACAAGAACTGTTCACTTTCAATTCGAGAGGTGTGGAGTTGGAAGTGGCATACCACTGACAGAAGCAGAGGGTCATCAGGAGATTGGGAGCCCTCAACGGCGTACGTAGCCGCGCCCCAGTACCGCCTGCAGTAAAGAATCGCCAGGCACGGGCCCCATCAATAAGGCTCCCCATGAAAGCCAGATTGGGATTCGGGTTGCCCACGTACAGTTGGTCATATCCAAACTGTCGAGCAAACCGGCTGGGAACATAAGGTTCCAAATAGCAGGTATCCCCGCTTCTGTACAATAAGTGTGAGGGCCGGATGCTGACCAGCCACTCAAAAACTCCCCGACTCAGGGACGAATGCCCCTCCCCCGCATCTTTGAACTCTTCCCCATAGCCTACACCCTGAATACGGGGAAAACAGCGGAAGAGACTATAGACGTCATAGCGACGTACTAATTTACGGGCCTCAGCCACGTATTTCTTCAGCCACGAGCATCCTTCGAATCGGCGGAGGAACGCCATTCGAACATCTTGCGGGGGATCCTCTCCAGCTTCGATTAGAGAAGGACAATGCAAGGCGAACCACGCCATCAAGTAAGTATACGGCAGACCTATTCTGGGGTTAGGTCCGTCGCGAGGCGAAATGGTCCCCTTTCCACGCTTCGTCGTTGGTGGCCTGCAAAAAGCCTCCGTCAATGCACGAAGGCCTCTCTGGATACAACACACCATGGCCGGAAGAAGTCCCAGAGGGCGACCATGAACCAAACGAACAGCGGGCAGCAAGACATTCGGATGAACGATGTCACCCGAAGAAGACGGCACCACGCACCTCTTCAGCCAGACTGTTAGGAAACCAGCCAGAAGCGCCTTCCGGGACATCGGCCTGCGAGCCTGATGATGGAAGCTTCGAAGAACATCACCCTGCTCATAGGGACCATCGTCTTCCTTCACAACTAGATCCCCTTGGGAGTGCTTTTGCATCCGGCCAAAGATGTCTTCATCAGCAACTCCGCAATGTGCTGCCTCAGGAGCATTTCTCATATCTGGGAACAAGTAATTCCCCCAGCTCTTCAAGCTACAGGAAGTGCCCTTATTGCCCCCATGCATACTGGAGCAAATATACAAGTGGCACATTAACTCCCTGTAGGTCTCGAACAAGGCAGGCTCCTGTTTCTCCAGAAGCGCCAATTCTGCCTCGCACGGGAAGTATTCTTCATAGGAAAGAGACCCAAAAGGCAAAGCAGAGACTTCTCACATCTCATGCAAGGCCATACCCAATTCGCCAACAGGGGTGAAGAAAGTCCTCGAAGCTGGGCAATACAATTCAAAAACGGCGTAGAAGCACGCCACGTTCATCTCAATACCGTAGCAGGTCGCCCTGACGGCCTCATAGAGGTATATCCTCTCCAGATCCTCCTCGAAATGAGCAAGGATGTATACAGTTAAATCCACCCACCATGCCTTCGGAGGGTGAATCCAGCCTGGAGTCCTGAAGTCAGTAGTTGGGTAGTTCCCATTGACCTTGCAGAACTGGTTACCAAAGGTCAGCGCCACTGCAGGATTCTCTCCCACTGGGATCTCTCGTGATACATTCCCAGGATGCAGGCCCATTGTGCAATGAGGAGGCCCCGCTCTTGCATAGCCAGGAGATTGAAGCATCAATTTTCCTATGTGAACGGAGTCAGTACTCCGGCTCACTTCCCACAACATCTTCCGAGCCTGCGTCACGCACTGGAAGGAAGACAAAGAAAAATGGCGCTTGTTGGACGGAAGGTAGAACCTCTCGCCATCCAACTGGAAAATCCACTGCCTTTCCCCTGCATGTAGTTGGTGGTCAGGGTCTGGTGCGGCATCCCCGAACATGAAATCTGGCTTCTTATAAACTCGACGGTCGACATCTTCAAGGGGAGCTGTGGTCATGATACTCCTCGTGGTATATTGATCACCACCATGAATAAGCGTATCTCTGACGAGAGAACTCCGCTCACTGAACAGAGAAGCCTGCCCTTGAAATTGCAAGCTGATGTCCCCATCCGATCCCATGGTCATCCCGAACAGGTTGTTTGAAGGACCAGGAGTATAGTGTACTGCAGGAACAAAGAGAAACTATGATTAGTTCATCAGCCGAAAGAGGGCTAAAATCAGAACACAAAATTTGACAAGGCATAGCCTCGCCCTCTGAGCAAGGATTGGCCTAAACGATAGCTTCGTCCCGAAGCTTAGCTTCGCAGCTGCAGTGTAACTCCGTATCCCACGCGAGGACAGGATGCAGGAAAACATCCAAGTGTTAGCTTTGCTTTGGAAGCTTAGCTTCGAATAACAGGATGTGACAAAACCTCGAAGGATAACTTCGTCAGAAGGGCATTACGGTCCTTTTCTGTCAAATTTCAATGGACAGCTTCACATCCTGTCATTCAACGGAATGTGAACCGCCTAAAAGTTAACTTCGCTTGGAAGCTTGAGGAAGAACTCTTCAGTTCTTGGATTCCCGATCAAGAAATCAAAGTAAAATCAGGGAATTGGACTCCCTAAAATCACGAGACCATGACTGTTCTCATGCTGGATTTATCCAAGGACAGCCAGAAATCAGCCTTAAAGGAGAGACGACAGTCTCTAATCAAAAGGGAAAGTTTCCTACCGGCGATTGGTCGTTCGATGACCGGAGGAGGAGAAGGACCCTCCGCTGCAGAAGTTGCCACTTCTTTTCCCGCTCGTCTCTTGGGCGCCATTAAAGAACTATGGAAGTTCTTAAACTCTTGAATGAAGAAGAAAGAAGAAGAAGAGTCAAGTGCTCTGGAAAATTCAGAGAGAAATGATGACTCTCTTTCTCAGCCCGATCGGGCTTTATAGGCCAATCAGCGCCTGAAATGATGCCTCGAAAAGAGTACAGGCTGTCGTTTCAAATTAATTCGAAACGCCGCCTAAAGCGCCTTCCCGAGAAGCGCTGACTCAGCCACTAAGGCTTAACCTCGCCAATGAGCCGAAGTGCAGACTTCGTACAAGTTCATCAAGAACTTCGCCAAAAAGGTTGCCTTAGCCCACTAAAGGCACAGTTCGCCGACATGCCAGCATCGTGCGAAGCTCATTCAAAAAGGATCCTGTCCTTAACTCTGCACAGAGTTTAGCCCTGCTATGGCCAAATTCTCAATGAAGACAGCCAAAAATCAGATGAGCAGAAAATGAACTTTCATTGATTTAAGAGGAAAGGTACATTGATACTACATCAAAGTTGCATTTCATACAACAGATTCAGTTGCTCAACAGGATCATTTGCGCAAAAGGCATACAAGTGGTTTTATCTGCTTCCAAACCAGACCAACTGGACACGAAAGGCCTTCCTCCTGCACAAGGCCGTAACCAGTTGTGCCACGAGGACACGGCCATAATTCTCCACAAAAATGGCAGATTTTGCTACCAAAAAGCTGGAGGTTCTTTGATGAAAATTGGCAACGAACTTATCACCGCCAACACGATAGATCACCTATAATGGGAATTGGCAGTGATGTCAGTGATCTCACAGGTGTGACATCCGCCTTCCCGAAGTGGATCATCTCGGATAGGCGGTTACCAGCCTCACCTCAGAACGAATCATCTCGGATAAGAGGCTGCCAACAGCCTCTGGGACACACCTCAACTGCTCCAAGTTGTTCCTCCTGCTTAAAAGTAAAGCTTCAACCGGGGAAGCATAAGGCAACTTTTCGATCTCTTTCATCAAGACACAAGATCGGCGAACATAGCTCACTGCAATGCAAAATTGGAGCAAGTTAGCAGCTAAACACAAAAGATACTGCAAAAGCGCTAAAGCCGAATCCTTTGGGGTGAAGCAATCTGATTTCGATTGGAGCAGAGGATAAGCCTCGCTCGCACAGCAGTGATGGGCTAGCTCAGCAAACGCCAAGTCCTAGCCTCGCCTATATGGCTAAGCCAGACTGATCCTATGGGACACAGTCTTAGCCTCACCTATATGGCAAGACTGGCTCAACCTTGAAGATACCAGGTCCCAAGTTCTGTCTGTGCAGCGGGCTTAACATGCAGTGATCTTTTTCTGACCAAGTCAAGATGATAGCTTTGCTGGGAAGCTATGCTGAAATCCTTTTCCGCAGATCAGTTAAATGGAGAACAAGGGAAGCTAATTCCTGAAGCAGCCGCTAAAGCTGAATTAAGGGAGATGAATTCCCTAAAATCGGTGAAGTCGTTGAATGATCAAGACTTACCAGTCCTTGGCCGGATAATGATCAGAGTGGGCATTTCCACTAGTTCAGAGATCTGAGTATCTCTTTCGAACCAAGAGAAGAGCGAAAGAGCAGATCACTTCTCTCTTCAGAGGACCTCAAGTGTCCTATTCATAGGCCTCATGGCCTGAGCGCTGTCGCCTCAAACGTGGAAGCACGAGCGCATTTAAGGCATTTACTGCGCCTTGAGAACAGGGACGGCTTCCCTTGGAACCATGCAAAGGGAGAAACGTCTCCCTCATAAAGGCACTTATTGCGCCTTGAAGAAAGGGAATATCCTCCCTTAGAAACGTGCAAATCGGAGAATATCTCCCTCGATCAGCACAAAGAAAGGAGTAATCCTCCTCGTAACTGGCCCACAGCAGTTGGCCTTGGAAAAGCAACAGATGTTCCAGAGTGAACTTACATAGCCGCGAAGCTACCCAGACGCGAGTCTATATGATTCCTCGGCGAATCTACATCCCAAAGCAGGATGCAAAGTGAAGCTGAACTCAACCATTATGGCGACGTTCATTCTCCACCGATCAAAGCAGTTCAAAGTATTTCGAAGTCTGAGCTATTGCAGACTTTCAAAACTTTGAAGGGGGTCTTGTTGACACTTAAAAAAGACAAGATTCTTATTGGTCCGAACAATGTCTAAACTTGTTGACATTTACAAAAGACAAGTGACAGACAAGCTGAAGACCAGTTTTCACCCATCTCTGAGGGATAAGTAAGCAACTTGGACTCCACTGATCCAGCAAGCAGACAGTGAACCCGGATTGTTTCTAAAACAGACCTCAGCAGGTCTAAGGTGCTAGCATTTAGCATCGCATGAGCCCAAAAGGATAGCCTCGCTTGAGAGGCTAATATCACTCGACTTCGCCTCAAAGCCATCCAAAGCCTCGCCAGGAGGCTAACTCGCAACTTCGCCACAGGGGACTCCCAGCTCCGCCAAAGGGTTTCCTTCGGACTTCGCCAGAAGCTGCCTCTAGCCCCGCTACGAGCTCAATGCGGACAGCTCCACTATTGGTCTGCTATGGTCAACCTTTGACCAATCAAATCTCCGGATGAGATCGGATCCAATCAGATCAAATCCAATTAAGATCAAATCAGAAATCAAATTTGGCAGTTGATTGCCACAATCTCTTGACTCTTCTAAAATGAGTAAGAAGATCAGGGGAAATCCTCCAACGATATGGAAAGGATCAAAATAGATCAAGAGGATCAACCGACCTGCCATTTCTAGCTTCGCAGAAGCTGATCCTAACCTCGCAGCAAGGCTACTTTCCAGATTTAAACAGATTTGATTCAATCTGTTTTATATTTTCAAGGGACAATTATACCCTTGCTCTCCTTATAAATAGCCCACCAGGGGCACAAGGAGGAGAGACCACGAAGGAGAGGCGCAGAAGAACTCCACAAGCAGAGACTTCTTCATAACGCATCGTGCACTCTCGAATTCAGAGGCCTTTTAGAGAATTGCTTTCTCTATCCAGGGTGTTGATACCCTAACATCGTTCTTCTTCTCAAGGAATCTCCAGAACCAGGCGAGAAGGAATTCCTAATTGAAGGCAATTTTGAGAAGCAGCAAGAGGGTTCTACCAACCTTCTATTCTCTGATTCCCGGAACCAGGCGAGAAGGGAATCTCATCGCTCGCATCGTCAAAGGGACAAAGTGGTCGCGCGCTGACCAGACTCCTATCGACACACTTCTCCAGAATCTCTGAGGAGATCTACTTGTAATCTTTTTAAGAGTACTTGTAATTTAGCTCCTCAAACTCTTTTTTGTAAGTTTTCCCCTTTGCAAATATAAATGGAAAACACCAACTGGATGATAAAGTCCAAATAGACATACTTAATGGACATGCATAAATATTATTTTACTCACTGGGCTGTCGAGCTCACTCTATTCTCATTATCACCTTCAGGTTTGGACAAAGGCAAGGGACCCGCTTAATGGCAACATATGCGGGATAGGTGTCAACGGAGATATTTCACCCTTTTTGCTTGTTTCTTTTGATATGTATATGATTGTAGAAAACTATACATAATTTCTATTTAGATGTTTGGTATGAACTTGTAAATATTGAAATGCTGGGTGCTAGACTCAAAGCCTGTATTATATTTTGAGAAATGCTAAATCATGTTAAGATCATACATGCTATCAGAGTGGAGATTGATGTAAAGTATAGATCATTCTGATGTTAGTAGAATGGAAGTATTGTATCTTGATGGGTCCCACACTTGGATAATCAATGATGATTGTAATCAAAGGGAATTTTTTTAACTAGGACCGTTACAGTTGGTATCAGAACCAAGGTTTATAGGTAGAAGGAGTAGGTTAAGTCGGAGGTAGGAGACAATGAAATTGTTAGGTTTATACGTATGGACATGTGAATATAGTTAGGTAGTGAGTTTTATGTGACGAATTAACAATGAGTCAAGCGGTAATTGAGTATTTCCTCGCATCAGAATCAGGGTGCCCACACATCCTGATTCGGGTGAGTTGATTGAGGGTGCGGGCTCTCAGTAACAACTTCTAATGGTATAGGAAGCTAGGACGAGGGAATACATTGAATTATCTATTTGAACCTAAGTTATTCTAAAACATGAGACTTACGGGTAGACTAAGGATAAGTGTAAGTACAAGTATGTGTGTATATGTGTATTGCTTCTTTCTGATTATAGATGTATGTTGAGACTATTTCATGAGATTGAGATTTATACGACTCTTTGTTTGCATGTAGATGGGAGACTCTGACATATATTGGCCAGTCTAGCTCGGATAGCTCGAGTGTGAGTTGGATGATAGATTCTATAGATTGGGGATATGAGTCTGACGAGACTGACCCAGAGGACATAATTGTAGCCCCAGACCACATAGACTATGAGAAGGTTGAGTTTCAGGCGTCTAATGAGCCTGAACCAACCATTGTTGATACGGAAAGCTTAGTTGGGGATTCATTTGGTGTAGTAGAGATGGAGGATACTAGTACAATAAAGGAGGAGGCCCGAAGAGGATTCACCTATGGAGGCGTCTTTTGGGATGAAACATGGGAAGATGACATAGACCTATAAGATGATCTGGATGACTAGTGCTGCGCAGGAGATGAATTATTGGGAGAAGAATCCGAGGAAGGCATGGGTGATAGCGAGGGTAGTAGCAGTACCAGCGGAGACTCAAGTGGGGAGACTCTGTCCTATGAAGGATGAATCTTTGAGCAAACACTTTTGATGTATACATATGTATAAGCCTAGTGTGCTAGATGATGGATATCCTAAGAGTTTGTTGTATATGCCCTGGCACATCTTATATGTATGCACATGGGTTAGTTCGGATATCCAAAGGGTAGATATATCAGTAAAATATCTTTGTATTCGTGTTGGGATGTACATATAAATATATATATAGCAAGTTGTTTGTTTGCAAAAGTGATAATAAATATGGTATTAAAGTGATTGCATGAAACTAAAATTTTATCTAAATTGTTTCCAATTGTAAAGTATGTTGACTAGACGCCCTTATCTTATAGAAAGGATGCATGGATCTAAATCAGTTACCATCAAATGAGTCCTTGTCGCTCGGTATATCACACTATAGTGTGATGGAGAGAGCACATTGTTGGTCCCGAGATAATGTCAAATGCGGAACTATCTCTGTTGGCAACAATAGATCTAAAATACACAAGTCAACACAAAACTAAAACAAGAAGGATTAACGTTAAGTAAATAAATAAACTTGCAAATAAAGGAAAGCAAATCTCAGAAAATGCACAAACGCAAACAAGAGAGATTTATCCTGGTTCGGTCCTTGTGACTTACATCCAGTCCCCAAGCCACCCGCTTGAGATTTTCCTTTATACTTGATTTTGTACACCCAAAATCACAACCATGCACACCACTTGACAAATCCCCTTTGCCAAATGTGTACACCTTCTCTTCCACCAAGAGAACACCTTTCACCTTGTACAACTGCCTCTACACCAAGAAGCCACCCGTGTACAATGATCACCTTGTACAACTGCCTCTACACCAAGAAGCCACCCGTGTACAATGATTGCTTTGAGTTTACAATACTTTTCTTATAAGCCTTGGTACTGAATGTGTATGTGGACAAGGTCTAGTATAGGAGACAAGAACTTCAGAGAACTTCACAATGGAAATGACTTTTGGTGAAGAACTGAAGTTGGAAAATCAGTTTTCAGGTTGACAGAATTTTGGCTTTGGAAAACTGAAGATATTTCTTAGTGTTTGGCCTTTGGACTAACTACCCTTTATATAGCTGAAGACTAGGGTTAGTTAGGATAGTTATAGGTGCAATTCAAACAAATGAAACGTTGGAATTCGTTGCACAAAAAACCAGATAACGAAAACTGTCCAACAGTCAGAAACTGCCTATAGTCGACTTGCCTATGGAGTTAGTCGACTAGACTAGGCAATTTTTCTTCTATTAGTCGACTATATTTGGGTACTGGTCGACTTGGTCAGTAGACGTTGGATTGACAGTTTTCTGGTTAACTGATTCAAGTCGACTGCAACTACCTGTTAGTCGACTGAACTAGGGATTAGTCGACTAGGGGACTTTGATTAGTCGACTACAAGATGTATTAGTCGACTATATTTGACTGTCAAGTCGACTAATACACAAACAGAGAGTTGGGTCTGTTTTGACACAGGACTTAGTCGACTTGGAGTTCTGGGTTAGTCGACTACTCCAAGGGTTAGTCGACTTGCAAGAGATATAAGTCGACTAATTGACTCTGATATGTGTGTGTATATCAAGGCTTTTTACATGCTACTTCATAATTACAAACCACAACATATCAACTCTCTTTGGCACATCTTGATCATGTAGAACTCTTGATTCGTCATGTGTTAGAGCTCCAAATGAAATATTCTTCACAAACGTCTTCATCGAAATATGTTCCAACATTCTCCCCCTTTTTGATGATGACGCTTTATGTGCACAAGTGCTCCCCCTGCAGAAAATATGTTATATTTTCCTCCCCCTGCAGAAATTGGGTTATAACAAATATGAAAAGAGTTTGTTCTCCCCCTGCAACAAATATATTAGTAAATATATATATATATATCAACTTTTATATGGTACCTGCAAGATAGACGTTAGATGGTACCAAACATAAAAGATCATTTTAACCTTTAGGACTCCAAATCCATTTAGAATTTGGTTTCCACCTGTTAGTATACACATAGTTGCAAGAATCACATATATCATGAATGTATGCAGCAATGTATGTATTTTTATCATGAAAACTTAAATTCTTAGGAATCCATATAAACTTTGTCTTAATTCTTTTTGAAACATTATTAGACTTTCTTTTTACATATGGATTACTAACATATGAAGACTTTTCATTATATCCAATACCATAATGATTATCATGTGACAACTTCTGAAAAGATAATAAATCATTCAATTTTTCTTTTCCTTTATTGAACTTAGTCATATTTTGAAAAAGATCTTCATATTTCTTTTTGAAAACTGAAATATCTTTATCTAATATAGAAATTCTTTTATTCAAAGATTCAGTTTCCTTTTTCAGAAAAATATTCTCTTTTATAAACTTCTCATTTTCATTTTTCAAAGATGATATGACTTTTTCAGATTCATCTTGTTGAGAATTTATAGAAGAACATTGTAAAGCATAACATGAATTTTCCTTTAAAAGTTTTTCATTTTCTTTTGATAAAACTTTATTTTTCAATTTTTCATTTTCCACATCAATAAATAATTCATGAAATGCATCAGAAAGTTCAGTAAACGATACCTCATCATCTTCCAATGCCATGTAACATAGGTTGACACGCTCAGTGGTTTCTTCTTTATCAGAGGAAGAGGAATCACTGTATTCTGATGATGCTTCGTAGTTTTTCTTCTTTCTGAACTTTTTGCTTTTGTACTTATCCTTCTTTTTGAGCAAAGGGCAATCCATCTTCATTTGACCTGGTTTATTACAATTAAAGCATTTGAATTTACCTTGCTTTAGGAATCACCTGAATTTCTTTGAAAGCATTGCCATCTCCTCCTCATCGTCATTGGAATCGTCCGTGTCGGAGGATGCATGGAAGGTGAGTTCTTTATTCTTTGAGCGGTATTGTCTTTCGTCCTTCTTTCTTTCTTCTAACTGCACTTCATATGTTATTAGTTTACCGATTAGGTTTTCTAATGTCATAGTTGAGAGATCATTCGCCTCTTCAATGGCGGTTGTCTTCTTCTCCCATTCTGGTGTGAGTGCACGAAGGATCTTACGAACTCTTTCAACTTGGGTGTAGTCCTTTCCAAGGGATGCTAATGTATTGGTGATGTCGGTGAATCTTGTAACCATCTCGGATATGGTTTCATTCTCCTCCATTTTGAATAACTCAAACCTGTGGACAAGAACAGATATTTTAGACTCCTTAACTTTATTTGTGCCTTCGTGTGTTACCTGAAGAGTATGCCATATTTGATGTGCAGAAGTTGCTGTTGAAACACCGTTGAACTCTTCTTTTGTTAAGGCACAGAACAAGGCATTCATCGCTTTGACATCAAGGTTCGCGTTTTTCTTTTGATCTTCACTCCAAGCGTTGTAGTTGGTTGTGGGCTTGGTGTACGCTGCTTCTACGATGTTCCAAAGGTCGTAGTTGAGCGATTGCAAGTAGATCTTCATTCTACACTTTCAATAGTTGTAGTTGGATCCGTCAAATAGCGGTGGACGTTGTGTAGAATGTCCTTCTTTTAATTGGGATGATGAAAACTCCGTTGCCATCCTTGTTGTTGACTTGTACCCGTTATGATACAAAATGTTGGTGAAGGCGGGTGATGGAGGGCCGGCTCTGATACCAAATGTTGGTCCCGAGATAATGTCAAATGCGGAACTATCTCTGTTGGCAACAATAGATCTAAAATACACAAGTCAACACATAACTAAAACAAGAAGGATTAACGTTAAGTAAATAAATAAACTTGCAAATAAAGGAAAGCAAATCTCAGAAAATGCACAAACGCAAACAAAAGAGATTTATCCTGGTTCGGTCCTTGTGACCTACATCCAGTCCCCAAGCCACCCGCTTGAGATTTTCCTTTATACTTGATTTTGTACACCCAAAATCACAACTATGCACACCACTTGACAAATCCCCTTTGCCAAATGTGTACACCTTCTCTTCCACCAAGAGAACACCTTTCACCTTGTACAACTGCCTCTACACCAAGAAGCCACCCGTGTACAATGATCACCTTGTACAACTGCCTCTACACCAAGAAGCCACCCGTGTACAATGATCACCTTGTACAACTGCCTCTACACCAAGAAGCCACCCGTGTACAATGATTGCTTTGAGTTTACAATACTTTTCCTATAAACCTTGGTACTGAATGTGTATGTGGACAAGGTCTAGTGATTGAGGCAAAACCTGCACATAAAATACAAAATTTCAGATCTAATAATAAACTTGTGCAAGTGCTCAATTCTAACCGCTATAGCAAGTGGCTATGCGGGTCGTGATCCACAAGGAGGGTTTTGCGATAGAAGCGTTTACGTTTTTTATTGAAATCTTTATGAAAACCAAACGAGAGTTCTTCTCTGTTTTTAAGTTAAGAAAAGGTAAAAGAATTATGTTAAAGTTAGAAGAAAATGAAAGATGAAGAAGGTGGAATAATCAGAAAACAATGAAGCGAATATGTACAAATGAAGTGGAGGAAAAAGAGTTGGAAGAGGTGGTGATTTAATTTACAGAAATGAAAGAAAGGAAAGAAGATGAAGAAATACTTACCTAGGTTGAGTGATGACTTACCTGGAAACCGTTGCATGTTCTACCTTTGCTTCGGAGGCGTTCAACGCATAGATCATAAGCTCGAGCTCAGTCCCCGTGCACATTATATCGTCAAGCCTATCAAGAACGAAGTGATGCGGATCTTGGAAGAGGAGAACGTCTTCATGAACTATCGCTGGCTCTCACGTAGCTTAGTTATACTTCCTTTGGATTTCACTTGTAAACTCAACAAATACAACCAAGGTAAAGTAGAAGAGGAAGAGAAAAGCAAAACAAAATACGAACATAAAAAGAAGCTTTTACCTTTATTAATTGCAGAGACAATGGAAGAAAGGAGGAGGGTACATCGGTGTCACTCTCAACGTCAGCCTCTCTCTCTTACTTACATGAATCTTCATCTAGCCTAAGCTTACATACAAATTATATAAAAAGAAAAGAAAAACCTAAACTACAAAGAATGAAAACTAGGCTAAATCCTAATCTGCATGGTCGTCCATTTTCCGCACAAGGAATGGCCTTTTATAGGCAAGAAACCAACAACCAGGATCCCGGGGAGATCGGGGGAGCAAACGCTCCCCTAACTCCCCAACAAGGCCGCGGATCCGCGGCTTTTGCCGCGTTTCCGCGGCCATGGTGTGGCCAGATGGCCACACCCTGTTGGTGGGGCTCTCTGGGAGTTTCTTCTGTATTTATCTGCAATTGGTTTCTTCGTTTGATTCCAAGATTCTGACGAAATGGCCTTGGATTCTTGGCTTTAACCGATCGATTCTGAGAGGATTCTTCTCAACCAGTTTTCAACCTCTTGATATTGCCCTGATTCAGTGAGTGCGAATTAATTCTAATTTAATTCAGAATTTTGGTGGGCTTTGGGCTCATTTCTCTTCATCTCCTTAAAGAATGGGCCTGCAAATAAATTAAACAATTAATTAGGACAATGCAGGCTTTTATTCTAAAATAAGTATGGAAATATGATACTAAATATGCAATATTAGAGACCAATCACACCCCCATATCTATCTTTTGCTCGTCCTCGAGCAAAACAACTAAACTATACTAAGGATTATTAGACCACTTTCGCAGGTCACGCGATTGCACTGAGCATGTGCAACAAGCCGTTAAACCTCTAGGTTTCCCCTAGAGGACGAGTTTTGTCTCGTGAGAGTTTTCAGCGGATTGCACCCACAAAATCCATAAAGAAAGGGAAATAAAGAGTTAGTATTTTCGAAAAGTATTTTGAAAGGAAAAAATATTTGAAATATAATTGTAAGATCTAAGCAATCTATAAGTTATAGGAAAACTGAATTTTTCATTCCTAAACTTAGTCTCTATTCAAAAAATTGTTATCAATTAGAGTAAGGAGTCAAATTGTACTTCTCATCTAGTCTATTACTTTACCCTAAGTCATATGCACTTGTGACTGTGAAAATTTTGACTAAGGGTTCATTAACTCTAACTCTTATGCCTTATTTATTTATATATATATAATTTTTTTGGTGGTATTATTCCTTAGTTTAGGCTTTCTAATCTGCCCATGTAACGAGCCTTTAATCGATGACTCTCAAACCAGACGGTCTTAGGGTACCGGGTGAGAAGACACCCCTAGGACTTAAGGACTCGAGCAAACAAGGCCACGAAGCTAAGGATATTATTATATGAACTTCTTTTAGGCGTGAATACTTATGCTTTATTAGGCACAAATACCCAGCTTAATCAGAGCATTTTTATATTTTCTTTTCAAACTTATCTAATCATCTTTCGCATAAATACTAAGGCTTGCTTAGGCCAAAGCACCTAGCTAATCAATAATTAGATTTGTTTATCTTTTTTTTTATAAGGCATAAGAATCTTTGTTTTTGAACCCTAAGTGTGTAAGTGTATGAAGTGAGCATATTTCATCAAGGTAAAGATCAAGACTAAATTACTTTGACAAATTTTCTTCCTAACCCTAAAAATCAAACAAATAATCTTATTTTGACCAAGTATAAGAAATCCTAATTTGGATTTTCCTATTCCTTAAAATTAACTTAATTTCTTACAAAAAATATGTCAAAGTATTGTTTCCATTTTCAAAAAGTTTAAAAGTAAAGAAAAATGTTAATTTTTTTTTTAAACAAAAAGAAAAGTTATGTTAGACCCTCCCCCACACCTATCTCATGCATTGTCCTCAATGTATGAATTAATGCATAGATGCATGAAAAAGAAGAAAGGGAAGGAAAAGGTTACCTTAAGGTGGTGGTTCCGGTGGTGGTCTGATTGGTCCACGAAATGCGGCCCAATCAACTTTTCGTTGGGTTCGGAGGAACCCACCAGAAATATCTTTAATATAACCCATTAAAAAGATGAATTCATTAAGGATTTTTATTAAATATTTAACCCCATCTAATTTCCAAATTTCATAACTGATTTTGGAGTCAAATTTGTCAATCACCTCGTCCCAGAATGGAGTATGAAATGATAGAATGATTGACTTGGACTCAGGAAGGACAGGAACTAATACCGACTCAGGAAGGTGACTTAAATCAAGTAAAGGTTCAAGAGTCGAAATAGGTTCAGAAATTGGGTCCAAGTCAAGAAGTTGAAACTCAAGTCCACATGTGTTTTCTAACAATAGAATGTGACCTAATATGGGTGATTCCAGTTCAGGGATGATAGGTGATGGAATCAAAACTGACTCTAGAGTATTATTCAAGTTTGGTAATAAAACAGGAGTCAATATTGATTCAGAAAGTTGAACTGGATCACAAATTTGAAAATCTAGGTCACATATCTCATTGAGTTCAGTATCATAAAAATGAGAACTTGCCAATTTGTCAATAGGATCTTCAAAAGTGTATAATTGGTCAAGTTCAAGATGATCCTCAAAGATGGGTGATTCAATTTCATTATGAATACGCACAGGATCCAACGTTGACTCGGGAAAAAGATCGAAATCAGGTGAAGATACTGGAGTCATTATTGAATCAGGAAGAAGAATTGAATCACTAATTTGGTTCAAGATCATATCATTCTCAAGTTCTATTTCAGGAAAGGAGTAACTTGCCAAACTGTCAATATCTTTTTCAAAATTTGGAGTTTGGGTAAGTTCAAATGGCTATTCTGAAATAGAATCTTGATTTCTAAAACAATCTGACTCTTCGGCTCTAACAGAATGGTTAGTGATATCAGAACTGGTCCAACGGTGAGAATGTAGAGATTCGACCATCATATCTATGTCACGATTACGAGTGTTTTGAGCCTGAGTCATGGCTTCAAGCATCTTTTCATAGTTGATAGGTTCATTGTTTTGATGAAAAGATGAAGAATTGTCTTGGAAGTGGTAGTGAAATTGTGAGTCCATCAGATTTTGGGATTTGTGTTTGGACTCACGCATACTCATTTCCAAAATTGATGGTTTCCTATTTTGGACGGGTGGAACCGAGTATGAATCTTGAAAATATTGTGGACTAGGTGGAGAAGGAGGACAAGGTGGTTGGAAATTATGCTCGGGGGAGGTGAATCCCCACTGACTCGGTGAAGAGTTAAAATCATTATGGAAATTATAGTTATTAGATTGGGGGTATAGGTTATATTGATTCGGATAAGACCAATCCGGCACACTAGGTGGTCAAAATTATGATATGCCGGGTTGGTAATATCCGAAAATGAAGTCGGTGTGTAATATGGATTATTATTGAAGTTGAAAAAATTATTATTATAGTCCATATCACACAATAGAATACAAACAAAGAAAAACAAACAAATAAGCAAACAAATAAAAGAAAAAAAATTCTAACTAGGTTAGGGTAGACCTATGACCTAGACGACTCCTAACTAATTAGACTGTCCACGGGAGGTCTAATGTAGACTTTGACCACAAGCTAATCAGCCAGGTCAGGGCAAGATTGGTGGGAGGTTTTCCGTCAAAGACGTTCCCTAATTAAATAACCACCAACCTTCGGGCTTTCGGCCCTCAATCCCTTTCCTAGACACTGATTTTGCAGGAGTCAAGTTCCAACACCTTTCCCCCTTAGGATAATCTCCTAATTGAGTCCGAGATGTCCCTAGGGCCAACGTCTACTCAATTTTAGTTAGGCTTGGGTTAGTGAGTGCTTGGAATGTGATTTTTGGGCTAAGGAAGGGTGATTAAATCCCCACCTTATCTTGTTATGGGTTAGTGCCCTTAAGATAATTTTGTGCAAGTGTACAAGATATGTAAGATTCACTCAAAGCGATATAAATCAACCAAGAAGTGAGTCCTATGCTAAATGCAATGCATACGTACCTTGCTCCAGCACTCTTCAACAGTAAAAATAAAGAAATTGAAAAGACACGTGCCTAAAATGCAAACGTCTAATCAATTTTTAACTTTTGCAACAAACGTTTTACTGTTGATTATTAGCAGGCTTATGTGATGGCATATAAGAAATAAAGAATTGCAGAAAACTAGAATTTGCAAAGCAAGCAGCCCTGCAAAAACCTGTTAGTAGTCAACTCGTCCTTGCAGCGGATCCGCGGCTTTTGCCGTGGAAACGCGGCAATTCAGAGGGCCCTTGGTCTCTGCTTTCTAGAGCAGAGGCCCAAGGCCACTTGTATGTCACTGCAATATTAATTTCCTGCTTTGATTGCCCTGTAACCTGCAACAGAGAAGAAAATTCATTTTAGTTCTAAAAAATTTTCAAAAAAAATTCAGATTTCAATAAAAACATGTTACCCTCGCCGGCAACGGCTCCAAAATTTGATTGAGGCAAAACCTGCACATAAAATACAAAATTTCAGATCTAATAATAAACTTGTGCAAGTGCTCAATTCTAACCTCTATAGCAAGTGGCTATGCGGGTCGTGATCCACAAGGAGGGTTTTGCGATAGAAGCGTTTACGTTTTTTATTGAAATCTTTATGAAAACCAAACGAGAGTTCTTCTCTGTTTTTAAGTTAAGAAAAGGTAAAAGAATTATGTTGAAGTTAGAAGAAAATGAAAGATGAAGAAGGTGGAATAATCAGAAAACAATGAAGCGAATATGTACAAATGAAGTGGAGGAAAAAGAGTTGGAAGAGGTGGTGATTTAATTTACAGAAATGAAAGAAAGGAAAGAAGATGAAGAAATACTTACCTAGGTTGAGTGATGACTTACCTGGAAACCGTTGCATGTTGTACCTTTGCTTCGAAGGCGTTCAATGCATAGATCATAAGCTCGAGCTCAGTCCCCGTGCACATTATATCATCAAGCCTATCAAGAACGAAGTGATGCGGATCTTGGAAGAGGAGAACGTCTTCATGAACTATCGCTGGCTCTCACGTAGCTTAGTTATACTTCCTTTGGATTTCACTTGTAAACTCAACAAATACAACCAAGGTAAAGTAGAAGAGGAAGAGAAAAGCAGAACAAAATACGAACATAAAAAGAAGCTTTTACCTTTATTAATTGCAGAGACAATGGAAGAAAGGAGGAGGGTACATCGGTGTCACTCTCAACGTCAGCCTCTCTCTCTTACTTACATGAATCTTCATCTAGCCTAAGCTTACATACAAATTACATAAAAAGTAAAGAAAAACCTAAACTACAAAGAATGAAAACTAGGCTAAATCCTAATCTGCATGGTCGTCCATTTTCAGCACAAGGAATGGCCTTTTATAGGCAAGAAACCCAACAACCAGGATCCCGGGGAGATCGGGGGAGCAAACGCTCCCCTAACTCCCCAACAAGGCCGCGGATCCGCGGCTTTTGCCGCGTTTCCGCGGCCAGGGTGTGGCCAGATGTCCACACCCTATTGGTGGGGCTCTCTGGGAGTTTCTTCTGTATTTATCTGCAATTGGTTTCTTCGTTTGATTCCAAGATTCTAACGAAATAGCCTTGGATTCTTAGCTTTAATCGATCGATTCTGTGAGAATTCTTCTCAACCGGTTTTCAACCTCTTGATATTGCCCTGATTCAGTGAGTGCGAATTAATTCTGATTTAATTCAGAATTTTGGTGGGCTTTGGGCTCATTTCTCTTCATCTCCTTAAAGAATGGGCCTGCAAATAAATTAAACAATTAATTAGGACAATGCAGGCTTTTATTCTAAAATAAGTATGAAAATATGATACTAAATATGCAATATTAGCGACCAATCATCTAGTATAGGAGACAAGAACTTCAGAGAACTTCACAATGGAAATGACTTTTGGTGAAGAACTGAAGTTGGAAAATCAGTTTTCAGGTTGACAGAATTTTGGCTTTGGAAAACTGAAGATATTTCTTAGTGTTTGGCCTTTGGACTAACTACCCTTTATATAGCTGAAGACTAGGGTTAGTTAGGATATTTATAGGTGCAATTCAAACAAATGAAATGTTGGAATTCGTTGCACAAAAGACTAGATAACAAAAACTGTCCAACAGTCAGAAACTGCCTATAGTCGACTTGCCTATGGCGTTAGTCGACTAGACTAGGCAATTTTCCTTCTATTAGTCGACTATATTTGGGTACTGGTCGACTTGGTCAGTAGACGTTGGATTGACAGTTTTCTGGTTAACTGATTCAAGTCGACTGCAACTACCTGTTAGTCGACTGAACCAGGGATTAGTTGACTAGGGGACTTTGATTAGTCGACTACAAGATGTATTAGTCGACTATATTTGACCGTCAAGTCGACTAATACACAAACAGAGAGTTGGGTCTGTTTTGACACAGGACTTAGTCGACTTGGAGTTCTGGGTTAGTCGACTACTCCAAGGGTTAGTCGACTTGCAAGAGATATAAGTCGACTAATTGACTCTGATATGTGTGTGTATATCAAGGCTTTTTACATGCTACTTCATAATTACAAACCACAACATATCAACTCTCTTTGGCACATCTTGATCATGTAGAACTCTTGATTCGTCATGTGTTAGAGCTCCAAATGAAATATTCTTCACAAACGTCTTCATCGAAATATGTTCCAACACACATCCCATGGACAACAATGAAGATTCTGAAGTCCAGATAGGAGGAGATAATGAAACTCCAGGGGTGATGCAGGAGTGGCTCACTCAGTTAATGACCAAAGCAAATAATAACTGAAATCACCTAGAGGGGGGTAAATAGGTGATAATGCAATACACAAATTTAAAAATGAGATGATGCAACGATCATTCAAAGCAAGATTAGAAGTCGAATACACCGTGAATGGCTCTGAACTTCTTCCTTGTGATTCCTCTAAATAAGAGTTTGAGGTGAGAGTATAGATCGACAATATAAGAATGAATGAATGGAAAGTAAGTAAATATCACAAGTAAACTAATCACAAACACAGAGATTTATTTCGAGGTTCGAGCACCCAGCTCTACGTCCCCGCCTTCACCTACAAGGATTTTTGATCCACTAAAACTTTCACAAAGAATTACAACCTCTAGGGAGTACCTAACTCCTCAATCACACTCCTATTGTCCAGAGGTAGTGGAGCCACAAATACAATAATCACTTGGTGATCAAAAGACCACAAACTCTCTTTTGAAAACGTTTCTTTACAAAACTGATTGGTCACTAATGTTGCACATTTATTATCATATTTCTATACTTATTATAGAATAAATTCTGCATTGTCCTAATTAAATGTTAATCTATTTGCAGGCCCATTCCTAACGGAGAGTGAAGAGAAATGAGCCCAAAATCCAACCAAATTCTGAATTAAATCAGAATTAATTCGAACTCAGTGAATCAGGGCAAAATCAGAGAGGTTGAAAACCGGTTGAGAAAAATTCTCCCAGAATCGATCGGTTGAAGCAAAGATCAAAGGCCATTTCGTCAAAATCCCGAACTTAAACGAGAAATCCAATTGAAGATAAAGCCAGAACGCGAAACCGGGGAGCTCCACCAACAGGGTGTGGCCACCTGGCCACACCCTGGCTGCGAAAATGCGGCCAAAGCCGCGTTTTCGCGGCTTGGTTTGAGAGCTAGGGGGAGCGTTTGCTCTCCCTATCTCCATACTCTCCTGTAGGTTGGGTTTTTGCCTATAAAAGGGAAGAATTTGCACTAAAAAGGGGATGACCATGCAGAGATAGGATTTAGTCTAGTTTTTCATTTTTTAGTGTAGGTTTTTTGTTTTTCTTTTCATGTAATTTTTAGCTTTCATTTATGTAATTCAGAGGAGATCAGACTTTTATAGAAGAATAAGAACGAAGCTTGTGCTGAGAGCGACACCGGTGTAAGGTTTCTTTCTTTTCTTTTATTGTTATGAAATCGAATCTGTATTTTCTTTTTGTATGTACTTCGTTTTAGTGTTCTTCTTCTTCTTCTTTTCTACTTCACTCTTCTTTTGGTACAATTGTCTTCCAAGTGAGTCTACAAGCATCAAAAGAGCTTGCCTTTGCAAGTGCCACCGATAGCTCATGACGATGGATTTGAGTCTCTCTATATCATTTCATGCTTGTTTTGTCTTGATGATGTAATGTGGAAAAAACAACAATCAACTCTCTTATGGGCTATGCGCTGAATGCCTCCACTTAAAGGTAACATCGTCGCCAAAGATTCAAGGTAAGCTTTTGGTGAAAAGGAGGTGAGTAATTATTTTTAGTTTTTCTTTCTTGTAACTTTTAGTTTAGATCACCAACACCACATCTTTCAATTCTTTTTCATTCTTTTTCTTTTTTTGTACATAGTCATTTTCTGATTTTCTCCACCTTCTCATTCTACCACTTTCTTCCACATTTAACTTTAACCTAACTCTTTTTCATTTTTATTTCTTAAAACAAAGAAGAACCTTCGTTTTTCTTCACAAAGATTTCAATAAAACCTTGAACGTTTTTATCGCTAACCCTCCTTGTGGATCACGACCCGCATAGCCACTTGCTATCGCGGTAGAATTGAGCACTTGCACATCTCTATTTTTAAGTTCTGATATTCCGTATTTTGTGTGCAGGTTCAAGCTTCAATCAAAAACCCTAGAGAATAATGTATAGGATTGAAGCTCAAGGTTTGTAAGTGAAAAATAAAATAAAGTAGAAGAAAGTTTTGATTCAAAAACTTCAGAGAAATATCAGAGATTAGAGCATAAAAACTGAGAATAAAACTTCTTTCAAAAGACTTAAGCTTTGATTTCTTTTGCAAAAGTTGTTGTTAATCTCCTCAACCCCATCCACCCCTATTTATAGGATAAAGGTAGGGATTAAATGGTAAACACTAATTTTGATTAATCAGGAAAGATAAGACCCAAAACTAGCTATAAAACTCGTTTGGAGAATAAAATCACGTTTTAAAATAAGTTTAAAAAACTAGCCGTTTGGCTGTTAATACTCTCACGGTTGATCGGCCCGGTCGACCGGTTTTCAAAAACATTTGACCGTTGGCAGCTCCCGGTCGACCGTCCCAAACAGAGACTTGGATGAGTCAGTCGGTCGAAGCTCGGTCGACCAATATGGGGTCCGGTCGACCGCCCGGTCGACCGGATAACATGCACACATGCATGCACCCAACGGTCAGAACTGCGGTCGACTGCTTGGCTGACCGTTCTGACCTGAACAGAGCCGACCGACCATCCGGTCAACCGCAACAGGTCAAAACAGAAAATTTGCAAACATGTTTTTGAGGATATGTAAATTCTCAAAAATTATTTTTGTCAAGACTTAGTACACTACAATAAATTTAGTTTGCAAATACTGAAATAGATCTATAGAAATATTTTATATAAGAGACAAAAAAATAATCTTTTGAAAAACATGTGCAATATTTGTGTGTGTGGGGAATTTGAGCTTAAACACTATATACTATCCTTTAACAAACTAAAAATATAAAAACTATAAAAAGAAGTCTGTGAACCACGTTGCCGAGCTAGAGCCTCCTCTCCTATAAAAGAGTTCTCTTGCGCCATCAACCTATCAACATGCTTTTAGCGCCATAGACCTTGCAATATGCTTAAAGCCATCAATACTTGTAACAAACCTGAAATTCATTCTAAAACAACTTATCGGTGTTTGGCAGGAGAAAGTTCCTTGTAAAATTTCCTTTAATCAAATGAAAGATTACAGCGGATTAACACTCCGACTACAAGGGAGGGAAGATGTTTAGACTTGAATCTCCCCTTTGTTTAATGTTGGGTTCTTGATGTGGCAGTGGAAAGTAAATCTTATTTTCTGTTAACCAGGTGAACGTCAGGACCTCTTGGGATTTCTCTTTTTGGATGTTAAATGGAGTAACACAGCTCCTGTCAACCAGAAATCTCAAAGAGATTGTAGGCAAAGATTAACTTGTACACAACAAGTTGTTCGAAGAGTTGGACTCTCTTTCTTTTCGGTGGAAGTCTTAGTACTTCTACAGCTCACAACCAAAATTCTTCTCCAAGAATTATCTAATCAACCGACCCCTTCTCTATAGCAAACGGGGCTATTTATAGAGGTTTTAGGGGTGAACATGCCCCTAAAATTGCTTTAAATGGGGGTTAACCTCCTCATTATTGGGCAGTAATTGACCCAATAACGAGGACAGTTATAACTGAGACGCGGGTTTTGACCCTCGCGTCTTAATACTGCAGTGATGTTGAGACATGGGTTTCGACCCCCGCGTCTTGATGCTGCAGTGAACGCGGGTTTCGACCCTTGCATCTTGATGCTGCAGTGAACGGGGGTTTCGACCCTCGCGTCCTGATGCTGCAGTGAACGCGGGTTTTGACCCTCGCGCCTTGATGCTACAGTGAACGCGGGTTTCGACCCTTGCGTCTTGATGCTGTAGTGAACGCGGGTTTCGACCCTCGCGCCTTGATGCTACAGTGATGGCTATGATTAGCCCTGCGTCTAGAGTTTGGACTTGCTTTTTGATGACTTGTCTTTAGTGATTTTTAGACAGCCTACAGAACCCCCTCCAAAGTTTTTGATATTCTGCGGTTGACTGGGACGAATTTCAAAATACTTTGGACTCTGGTTGAGTTCATACTTCTCATGATAGGACTGACAATCATGCTCTGAGCTCTATCCTATCTGGAATATGATCTTCGTGAGTGTATTGTGAAACCCTTTGAAGCCGCCAGAAATGATCATGGTGAGTATCTAGATACACAGTTTAGACCTCCCCAGTGCTCTGAATTTGTTATTGGTGTACTTTGAACTAGGGATAAACAATCATCTGCTTGTGCCAGTGTACTGTTGAACTGAAAAGACTGAATGCAAGTCCTATAGACGCAAGGTCATGTTGCTTTAAAGACGCAGTCCACACTTGGAGTGGGGGCGCATCATTAGTTTACTGCAGAACCGCGGCTCTTGTAGGAATGCGTCTTTTGAGATGAAGATGCAGCTTTCTCCCTTTGGCCCTGCTGAAGAGGCGCGACTTTTGGAGGAACGCGATTTTTCGTTGAACACAAATCCGTGTTGTGGGCGCGTTACCACATGTCTGGTAGAAATGAAGGGACATCTTTCCTTTGGCACGCTAATTTTGCGCTGCATTTAATATGCACGCCACGCGTCGGACTGGGATTAGGCCTCGAGCCAAGCGCCGCGTATCTCTGAGGATTTCTGTGCCTATAAAAGACAACAGTCTTTCAAGAGTCATCATTAGACTCTTCTTCTTCGTCGAGTTTTTTGTTTAGGGTTAAGAAAAAAAGCTTAAAGCTTTCTGATCGGGGCGAGACTAGCACTCAAAATGTGTATTTATAAAATCAATTGAAAAGCTCGAATGTGCTAATGTACCCTCGATACTTCCGTTATAGCATTGGCTCAACGGGTCGAATCCACAGGGAAGGGAGGCGATAGAAGCATTAACAGTTTCTATTCACGTCTTTTGTTAACAATTCTTCTTTGTTGAAAGAATGAAAAAAGAAAGTGAAAAGAAAAGGAAAATGAAATCCAGAATGTGGTAGGTAAGGAGAGCGATGAAAACGTTGATGAAAAATCAAATAGAAGAGTGGTTTGGAAAACAAAATAGAAAATAGAATGGAACAAAGATGAACTAAGAAGGATGGTAAAAACACCGATAGAAAAATGAGAAAAGAGTTTGGAAAATGATTTCTAAAACAAAGGTAAAAGAAAACTCATGGCTACTAACTACTAAATGCTCCACTAACCATGCTAACCTCTTCATGATAGTTGCCTGACATTTTGATCCTTGGCCATCATTAATCCTTGGCTCCAAGAGACGATACAAAGCATGGCTCATGGATGGTTCTTCACAATCAAAACATTGCATCAAGAACAAGCTAATACAAGCATCACTCATTACACTACTAAAAAGAAAGCATGAAAATAAAAGAGAGTTAGCTTGGTTACCAAGTTAGCAAGTTAGCAAGTTAGATGTTAGAACCCATCATCTTTGGCCATCAATGGCTCTTGCAAGAACAAGGCCTTAATAGAGGCAACCCGATTCATGTCGATTATCAAGTAAGTGGTTAGATGGTTAGTGGTTAGTAGTTAGATTGCCATGAGAAGAAAAGTTAGCAAGAAATCATGTAGAAGGTGAAGGAGATTACAATGGAAGAGAAAGGAGGTACCTTTACATAGACTGTCACTATCTATTACATCAATCCCTCACTATCTCTCTCTATGAATTACTCAGCCCTACTACAATGATCTAAAAAGAAATGAAAATACAAGAAATGAAGAACAAAATTTGATCGGGGTGAGACTAGCACTCAAAATGTGTGTTTATAAAATCAATTGAAAAGCTCGTATGTGCTAATGTACCCTCGATAATTCCGTTATAGCATTGGCTCAACGGGTCGAATCCACAGGGAAGGGAGGCGATAGAAGCATTAACAGTTTCTATTCACGTCTTTTGTTAACAATTCTTCTTTGTTGAAAGAATGAAAAAAGAAAGTGAAAAGAAAAGGAAAATGAAATCCAGAATGTGGTAGGTGAGGAGAGCGATGAAAACGTTGATGAAAAAAACAAATAGAAGAGTGGTTTGGAAAACAAAATAGAAAATAGAATGGAACAAAGATGAACTAAGAAGGATGGTAAAAACACCGATAGAAAAATGAGAAAAGAGTTTGGAAAATGATTTCTAAAACAAAGAGAAAAAAAACTCATGGCTACTAACTACTAAATACTCCACTAACCATGCTAACCTCTTCGAGATAGTTGCCTCACATTTTGATCCTCGGCTATCACAATCCTTGGCTTCAAGAGATGATACAAAACATGGCTCATGGATGGTTCATTACAATCAAAACATTTCATCAAGAACAAGCTAATACAAGCATCACTCATTACACTACTAGCATGAAATAAAAGAGAGTTAGCTTGGTTAGCAAGTTAGCAAGTTAGATGTTAGAACCCATCATCTTTGGCCATCAATGGCTCTTGCAAGAACAAGGCCTTAATAGAGGCAACCCGATTCATGTGGATTATCAAGTAAGTGGTTAAATGGTTAGTGGTTAGTAGTTAGATTGCCATGAGAAGAAAAGTTAGCAAGAAATCATGTAGAAGGCGAAGGAGATTACAATGGAAGAGAAAGGAGGCACCTTTACATAGACTGTCACTATCTATTACATCAATCCCTCACTATATCTCTCTTTATGAATCACTCAGCCCTACTACAATGATCTAAAAGAAATAAAAATACAAGAAATGAAGAACACTCTCCTACACTACTCCTAAAATCTGCACCTACTCCTAAAAACGAAGACTGCTTTCGCTCTGGGCCTCTGCAGGTCTATTTTTAGGCGAAAGACGCTTCCAGAAGATGAGACGGGGCCACGCGTCGAAAATCGACGCGTGGCTCCACTCCTTTGCCGCAGAAACGCGGCTATTGCCGCGTTTCGCGGCAATACCAGGGAGAGAGCTCCCTGATTTTCGTCAGAATGTTCCTCTGGCTTCGTGGATTGTTAGGGTATATCCCGTTTCTGGTATTTGCACCCGAATATTCGTCTGACAGGCACAGGAGTCTAGGTTCAATGCATCTTCTAGAGAATCCTTTGCTTGGCCTCCAAGTAATGCGGGATTAATTACCATAAATTGGGATTAATTAGGCTCTTATTCCATCTTTGCCCTTGAACTTTGGATCTACCTGCAATAAAGACCAAAACACGATTTAGACCGACAATTTATTCATAAATCGGTGGGAAATGCAATATAATAATGCAGAATTGTAGACTAATCACTTTCTTCCATTTTCACCGCCTTCAATAATGATTTTGTTGGCCCAGAGGCCTTCCACTCTAGTTTTGATGATGATTAACTCATGTAGTTATGTTTACTAATATCTTGTGATGTTTAGTTTCAGATATTTAACCAAGATATTAGTAGGTGATTAGTTTCAACAAAGATGGTTTGGAAGCTTTCACATGGTGATTCAAGAGACCGAGCGTCAAAGATCATATATAACACTCCTTGGAGTCAAGCTCGATGGATCACGGTTTGGATCGAGTCGACTTGGAGATGGCGCTCTACAAGAAGACCTTGGTACATAGTTTATAGTTTTTTTAGATCCATTTGTAAAGACTAGATAGTGTGATATGCTCAAGTTCACAACACACACACGTTTCATGTTTTGATATTGGTTTTCGGTTTTGGTTTAACCGATCTTGGTTTTCATGAATAGATAGATTCAAAACAAGTTTACATGTTTTTATATATATTAGATGTGTTCTATATACATACTTGCTTCAACTATTTAAACAAATTTAGTTTGATAGTCTATCTCATGAGTTTGGTATTTTGTGTGTCAACAAAACTTATTTTTGGAATTTTTATCAAAAACTATGATATATATCTTTCTTACATATTGGACTTATATCCATTTGCAACATGCTTCAATATTATTTCATATCATGTTTTTGTATTTGGATGAGTTTTGGACAAAATAAATTTCATTTGAAAAATCCAAGTTTTGGAAAATACGGATTTTGGTTTTCGATAAAATTTTCATAACACAAAAATGGTTCAAAAAGTTTAAAATTTGTGTTGAAAATTTTCACACAAGTTTGTATACTAATGACTTATAATAAAACTATTTTTGTGAATTTTTAGAGTACTTATGAGATTTAATTGAGAATTAAAATACCCACTTTTTTAGTCCCAAAATGGTGCCTGCCAGGATCTGGCGGTCGACCGGACCCAGAGTCGTCGACCGGACCGGTTGACCGAACGTGCACGAGACGTGCACAAAGGCCTTGGGTTTGGCCAGTCGACCGCACGGTCGACCGACTGAAGTCCCCTTACTCTTGGGTAAGGGCGGTCGACCGGCGGTCAACCGGGTGGTCAACCGGGGCTTGGCAACGATCAAATTTTGACCATTGGCCGGTCGACCGGCCGGTGCCAACGGCTAGTTTTTAAAAGAGGTTATAAAAATCCCATTTGAGAGAGGTTTTCTCTAAGAATTTTTGACCTAAAAATTTTCTACTCTCTAGTGTTTTTGCAGCAATCAAAAAGAAGTTTTGGACTCTAAAGTTTACATTCTATTTGGTGTTTTTCTAGAGTTTGGAAAATCAAAGAAAGTGATTTTGAGAAAAGTGTTTTTGATTCAACTTCTTCATCTTGATTTTTAGTTTTTCCCAAGAATTTTCTTTGAGTATTTATTTTTCATTCCTTTGGTTTTTCTCACACTTGAGCTTCATTCTATCCTATCTATAGGGTCTTTGTGTTTGTGAGAAAAGAAATTGGTTTGTGGTCTTTTGATCACCAAGTTGTAAACCCTTATCATTGCTTGGCTTTGTGCCTTTCCCTCTTAGTGTAGAGGAGGTTGTACAATTGGGTTGTATCCCTTTAGTGTGAGGTAATCCTTGTATGGCTTTGTGCTCGTCCCTCAAGTTGTGAGGTGATTGATTGTGGTGGCTTTGTGCCTAACCTCTAAGTGTAGAGGTTGTGTTTGTAAAGAGAGGAGTTGTGTACTCCCAGTTGTAGTTGCCCCAAATCCTCGGTGGAGGTTCCCTGTTTGGGAGTCCTGTGTGGACAAGTTAGTGGATTCGAAATCCTTCCGGGTGAAGGCGGGGACGTAGAGCTGGGTGCTCGAACCTCAAAACAAATCTCGTTGTTTGCGTTTGATCCATTGACTCTTACTCTCTCTATTACTTTGTTCATTGCTTTACTTTGTCATATCATATCCATGCTTGTGTGTTTGTGTGCCTTACTTGTGCTTAACCACGAGAGCTTCATATAGCACCTCAACTCTTATTCAGCGGAATCAAGAGGAGTTAGTCCAGAGCCCTTCACCGGGAATTCGGCTACACTCGTTGGTTGCATTAAGTGTTGTTACAATTAGTTTTTAAATTTTGCATTTAGTTCATTAGATTAGCCGTACACCTATTCACCCCCCTCTAGGTGTACTTTCAATTGGTATCAGAGCCTACGCTCCTGATATTAGGTTTAACCACGTAGGAGTGAGATCTTGGCTAGCTAATCTAAGATTTGTATTTGCATACTTATTGTTTATACACACTTATGGATCCCCTTGCCCCTCCCATGATTAATGTTTGTGACTTTGAAATATGAAAGATTAGAATGAGTATTTATTTAAAATCCCTAGGTTGTTATGTTTACCTTGCTGCTACCAAGGAATCTTTTATTGGTAATAGCAAGTATAAAATGGCTAATGCTCAAGCCCTAAGGGCTATTAGAAACTCACTAAGTAAAGAATATTTATCTATGATTTCTTATTGTGATTCTGCCTTTGCAGTGTGGAACATATTGACCTCTCCCAGCTTCAAACACAAATCAATATGGAGGAAAAATCTAGTGGAGAAGAATCCGACCAATGTTGCTTCATGGTCCAAGGGAATGACTCCCTTGAGGTGTATTCGGAAACTCAACTAGATAATAGTGTTAGTTCTTCTTGTGGTGATTATATAGATGCACATGCTTTATATGAAGAACCATTTATAGTTAGTGAAAAATTGCAATCAAAATATAAGGTTTTGAAAAATAAAAATTCTAAATTAAAAGAAGAAAATAAAAACTTGCTTTCTAAGGTTGATTTGATTTTGCAAGAAAAGGATGAGATTTCAAATGAAAGGGACTCATTGAAATCCCAACTTGATCTTGTCATAAATGAAAATAAGATTTAAAAAATAAAAATTATTGTGATGGTGTTTTGAAGAAAAATGAGATTTTATCTTCAAAATTAGATTTTATTTTAAAAGATAACAATTCTTTGAAAAATGAAATTGATTTTATTTCAAAAGAATTAGATTTAGTTTTAAATAAAAATAAATCTTTGAAAAATGATATAGATTCACATGTTTGCCATGCTATTGTAGCTTCATCTAGCTTATCTATTGCATGCCCCTCTACTTCTTTAATTGAAAATGATATAAATTTGTTAAAGAAGAATATGGATTATTTTGGCTCCACTTTGAGCCAATGTGCTTTGAACCATATACGTTTAGAATCCATGTTTCGCAAGAAATAAATTCCTTCCTTGCATGCACACAAACCACAGCATATACATGCTCCTCACTGACATACCCATAACACGATATATGCTCATGTGTACACTTGTACACATTGTGGACGTAAGGGCCACCTTGCTAAATTTTGCTATGATAAGATACATGATGTAAATTTAGCAACTAAGTTTGTTTGGGTTAGGAAAGGAACTAACCCTCATGGACCCAAAAGAGTGTGGGTACCAAAGACCACCCCTATTGTATTTGATGTAGGTGTGGGCTCTCGCATGACGTGAGAGTAATGGTGCCTTGAGGTGGATGCGTTCCGTGCTTAAAGAGAACAATTTGGATGCATCACTTTCAAGGAGAGTTTGGTGGAAGGACCACCTTGTTTTGGAGATATGGAGATGTGCCCTATTGGTTTGGTAACAATCTCTTACTCCTATTATGTTTGCATGCTTATTATGACATTCATTTGTAGCATGTTTTGTTTTAAATGTTCATTATGCCATATGCCATGTTTATTAGATTAGTGATATACATGATTAGTATTTGAGACACCCATGTTTATATGGATTTATACCTTTGTGTTCTCACATTTGTTTTAACTAGCATGTATGTCCTAGTTCTAATTCATGTGCATGTACATAATGATCATATGTATGTATATGAGTTTTTGTTTTTGATGCTTCATGTTTTGATTACTTGTTTGAATGTTAGTTTTCATTAAAACTAGGATATATACTTGTACAACTAGTGAGCCACAAATAGACCATTATATATTTGTGCTTGAATGCTCATTCGTACTCATTAGATGATTAGTATAGTCTAGTTTTGATGATTCATGCATTTGACTTGTATTCTCATATTGTACATATTTTTCATGTTTTGTTTAACTTCATGTATATGTCTATGTTGTCTAAACTATTGATTATACATATACATCCTTGAGCCACTTGCCTTCATGCATATACTTTTGTGGACTCGTTTATATTTGGAGATATATGTATACTTTAGTTTGTACATAACATACATATACCTTGAAGGATTCTAGTTTTGATGATTTTTATGGAATATAGTTTTTGTTTTATTCCTTACTTGAAGGATTTCATACTAGTTTTCAATTTTTTCATATAACTAGTTCGTATTCTTCATATGGTAGTGTTTTTCAAACATACTATATTTTCAAACCTATTTTTGAAAACCCCTACTCATTTAAGGGCGGTTGGTTGGGCGACCATGCCTTGTATGCTTATTATTGAAAATTATTTTTAAATATGTGCATGAAATGGTGGTAGGAAATATGAGTTATACACTTGACCTTATTATTTTTTAATTAGTATCATTGGATTTTTTTTCAATTGGTATCAATATTGACATTCTTTTGTATACTCATATATTTTTTTATATATGTATGCTTACACTTCAAATAGTATCAATTTCGATTGGTATCTAATTTTTCATACATATATATATTTTTTGTGCTTACTATATCCCTATATCTTTGAGCACAAGTTTTGAGTTTTGCTAAGCTTGATTTTTAATGCATATCATATTTCAATTGATTAGTTTTCAATTGGTATCCTAATACAAGTTTATGCATCATTTTATTTGATATTTCATAAAGGGAGAGAAAATTCGTATTTTATCTTTCAATTGGTATTTTGTTTACCTTTGATTTCCACTCCCATACTTTATGATGAAAAATGATTGAAAAATTTATATTGATTTTAATTTGGTATCATATGTTCAAAATGAAAAATACTTACAATTGACATCAAGATGTTTACTTGTTTACTTTTAATTGGTATCACGATGCACTACGGTGATATATTTTTTTAATTGGTATCATGTCTGTTTTGATTTCACCCCTTTGTTGATGATTGACAAAAAGGAGGAGAAGTATTTGAGTTTATATGCATGATTATTTGTTTATTTACAAAAAGAAGAAGAAGTATTTTGTTGTTTTTGTTTTATACTTTTCTTATTGTTTTTGTTTTATTGATATCAAGAATTTTTATATATTGATTATCATTTAATTGGTATCAAGAGGTATTATTTAAGAACATGTTTATGTAAAGAAGAAATAACTTGTTTTATGCATGTTGATGTATTTCATGTTTGGTATCAAAAGCATGTTTTGTATTTGGTATCAAAAGCTTTTTTCATGCATATATATGCATTTTCATGTTTAGTATTTATTGCATAGATTTATTGTTTATTGCTATGCATGAGTTAAGGGGGAGCTTCTTTGAAGCTTAACTTTAATCCATGCATATATAACTCTATGAGTTTTGTCATCATCAAAAAGGGGAAGATTGTTGGCCCAGACGCCTTCCACTCTAGTTTTGATGATGATTAACTCATGTAGTTATATTTACTAATAATCTTGTGATGTTTAGTTTCAGATTTTAACCAAGATATTAGTAGGTGATTAGCTTCAACAAAGATGGTTTGGAAGCTTTCACATGGTGATTCAAGAGCCCGAGCGTCAAAAATCATATATAGCACTCGTTGGAGTCAAGCTCGGTGGATCACGGTTTGGATCGAGTCGACTTAGAGACGACGCTCTACAAGAAGACCTCGGTACATAGTTTATAGTTTGTTTAGATCCATTTGTAAAGACTAGATAGTGTGATATGCTCAAGTTCACAACACACACACGTTTCATGTTTTGATATTGGTTTTCGATTTTGGTTTAACCGATCTTGGTTTTCATGAATAGATAGATTCAAAATAAGTTTACATGTTTTTATGTATATTAGATGTGTTCTATATACATACTTGCTTCAACTATTTAAACAAATTTAGTTTGATAGTCTATTTCATGAGTTTGGCATTTTGTGTTTCAACAAAACTTATTTTTGGAATTTTTATCAAAAACTATGATATATATCTTTCTTGCATATTGGACTTATATCCATATGAAACATGCTTCAATATTATTTCATATCATGTTTTTGTATTTGGATGAATTTGAATTTTCATTTGAAAAATCCAAGTTTTGGAAAATACGGATTTTGGTTTTCGGCAAAATTTTCATAACACAAAAATGGTTCAAAATTTTTGAAATTTGTGTTGAAATTTTTCACACAAGTTTGTATACCAATGAATTATAATAAAACTATTTTTGTGGATTTTTAGAGTATTTATGGGATTTAATTGAGAATTAAAATACCCACTTTTTTAGTCCCAAAATGGTGCCTGCCAGGCTCTGGCGGTCGACCGGACCCAGAGTCAGTCGACCGGACCGGTCGATCGGACGTGCACGAGACATGCACAAAGGCCTTGGGTTTGGCCGGTCGACCGCACGGTCGACCGACTGAAGTCCCTTTACTCTCGGTAAGGGCGGTCGACCGGGGCTTGGCAACGGTCAAATTTCGACCGTTGGCCGGTCGACCGGTCGTTCGACCGGAAGGTCAAAACTGACCAAAATTGCTGCCAACAGCTAGTTTTTAAAAGAGGCTATAAAAACCCCATTTGAGAGAGGTTTTCTCTAAGAATTTTTGAGCTAAAAATTTTCTATCTCTAGTGTTTTTGCAGCAATCAAAAAGAAGTTTTGGACTCTAAAGTTTACATTCTATTTGGTGTTTTTCTAGGGTTTGAAAAATCAAAGAAAAGTGATTTTGGGAAAAGTGTTTTTGATTCAGCTTCTTCATCTTGATTTCTAGTTTTTCCCAAGAATTTTCTTTGAGTATTTATTTTCCATTTCTTTGATTTTTCTCACACTTGAGCTTCATTCTATCCTATCTATAGGGTCTTTGTGTTTGTGGGAAAAGAAATTGGTTTGTGATCTTTTGATCACCAAGTTGTAAACCCTTATCATTGCTTGGCTTTGTGTCTTTCCCTCTTAGTGTAGAGGAGGTTGTGCAATTGGGTTGTATCCCTCTAGTGTGAGGTGATCCTTGTTTGGCTTTGTGCCCATCCTTCAAGTTGAGAGGTGATTGATTGTGGTGGCTTTGTGCCTAACCTCTAAGTGTAGAGGTTGTATTTGTAAAGGGAGGAGTTGTATACTCCCGGTTGTAGTTGCCCCAAATCCTCGGTGGAGGTTCCCTGTGTGGGAGTCCTGTGTGGACAAGTTAATGGATTTGAAATCCTTCTGGGTGAAGCGGGGACGTAGAGCTGGGTGCTCGAACCTCGAAACAAATCTCGTTGTTTGCGTTTGATCCATTAACTCTTACTCTCTATTACTTTGTGCATTGCTTTACTTTGCCATATCATATACATGTTTATGTGTTTGTATGCCTCACTTGTGCTTAACCACGAGAGCTTCATATAGCACCTCAACTCTTATTCAGAGGAATCAAGAGGAGTTAGTCCAGAGCCCTACACCGGGAACTCGGCTACACTCGTTGGTTGCATTAAGTGTTGTTGAAATTAGTTTTTAAATTCCACATTTAGTTCATTAGATTAGCCGTACACCTATTCACCCCCCTCTAGGTGTACTTTCAGATTTCACGGTCGAAATGGCACCCAAGACCAAACCCGTTTCTTCGTCTTCGAGCGCCGTCGCTCCGGAGACTCCAATGGGTGGTTCCTCCATGCAGGAGGCCCGTATTTCAGGTAGTAAAACCATCTGATTTGGTTTCCGCCATTGAAGGGGCTTATAGAGTTCTTTTAACTCTTAAGTCCATTTTGAATGTAAACCACCAACGCGGGCTCATGCCCGTGTTTGATTTTCAGGTGCGGTTCTTGAGTTGATAGACAAGACGTAGGTTTGACGACCTCTGCATCTTTCCTTTATCAATTTGAGTCTGTATCTATTTGTTGAACGCATGGCCTCATTAAGCCTTGCGTTTTGGACTCAATGCTCAGAATATTTCTAAGTGTAGGGAGTTCAGACGCAAACTTCTTATGATTCTTGCGTCTTGTATGATCAGATGCAAGTTTTAATGAATCTCGCGTCTGAGTCCGATACATAGAAATTTTTCTAAGTCCTGGATTTTGAAGTGTGGGCTTCATGCTAGCCTCGCGTTCTTTGAGTCTGGATGCAGATTTTGATGATCTCCGCGTCTGGATTCATTCCTGCATTTGAGTTTCAAACACTTAGCCATTTTCTTTCAGATTTCTGATCAAGTGTTGTTCTCTTTACAGTATGATACTCCTCCAATCCTTTATCCAAAAAGTGCCATTTTGGGCATGTAGGCGGTGCTAATCGTAATCTAACCTTCGTGCTTCAGAGAACTGCTCCTGTGACTACTGGTAAGTCGAAGGAGCGAAAGGAGAGGATCTCTAAGGACAGTATGGTGATCCTTCGAGAGATTATCTCTGATGGATTGTTTGAGACGGATTCTCGCACTCTACTACGGAAGCCTGTCTTCTTCTTTGGTGACGACATTGACGAGGATGATAGGATTTTGCATGACGGAGATTATAAGTAGCTTCGTCAGATAGAGGATAGGAGGTTCTTTCTTCTCAATATGGAGAGGATGTATCCCCTATCTTATCTTCAGCATATGTCTGTTCACCGTGCGATGGACTGGGATCTTTCTCGATTTGTCTTCGGTGTCTCTCTTGGCAGACTAGGTGCCAAAGAAATACACTCCGCCGGCCATGGGAAAGAGGTCTTTGATTTATTCCTCGGATTGGTCAGGTCTGAATATCCGAGGGCGAAACCCCTCAGCTTGGCACCACCTTCATTAACCAGTTCATGAAGGCCAGGGGTGATTTTCCCGTCGACTTCCGCCCGCTCGGGTGGGTTCATTCTTCCAACAGATCCTGGTGGGATAGGATGGTTAGATTTGTCCTTGTAGAACTTGAAGCTCTGCTGGAACAGGTGGGGCTGTACCACTCGGTCAGGGCTGTGCAGTATGACCTCTCGCAAAGTTTCCATAATTTCTATGGCATCCTTGAGCACTATAATACTTTGACGGGCACATTTTTTACTCCAATCAGAGAGATGGGGCTCGCTCTTCATGAGCTGTATGAAGTCTCGGGGCTTGTTATGGGAGATGCCTTATGAAGAATATGTTTTTGACTTCTAAAGAACTTCATCTCTTGAAGAAGGAGAGCCCTCAAGTATACAAGACATACTGAGAAGTGTTGTGTCACTTCCACTTCTGCGGCCAAATAACGTCCTGGAGAACCAGTGGTGTTAAGTAGATGTCCTAGGTGAGTTACCTATTCAATGGTATAAATGAGAAGGACACCCCAGTGACCAGCCTGACTCCTAGCACTAATGAAGAAATTGCTGAGAGGATTAATGCCTCTGCGAGCTCTTACACCACGGAGTCAAATGAAGATACTTTAAAACCTGATATGGTTTTTAAAAGTTTTCATCATCAGGCTCAAGTTCCTATTTCTGACCGGGCGCTGTTGGCAGGCTTCCTTATGCTATGGCTGAAGCGTTGTGTAGTGCTAACACTGCCACATGAAGTAATTATCGCCGATGTGATGTATCTGGTGGCCTTGTTAGCTTACGAAAAGTCTATCGCCCTCCTTCCAGCAATGGTGGCTGGAATTCAAAGTGGATTACGGGCTCTGGTTAAAAGCTTGTGCCAAGTGGAAGCCGTTGTCGACTCCAAGGGTAGACCAGAGGTTGACTCAGAGGGAAGGCCAAGAGTAAAGACCCCTAACCCCAGGATCGAGCTTCCATATACATAATTGATGGCTTGGTACGTTATGCACTGCCCTTCACTGATGACGGCGGTGCCTCTGTCTGAGGGGTTTGTCCCTTTTGTGCAGAAGCTGGAGAATTTGAGCTGGTCCAACTACTATATGTTCTTCGTTCGAAAATGTATTCTGAACACTTCGAACTACCAACTTGACCGTTGCTTTCCTTAGATTGCTGATGCATCTTATGGGGATAAATTTTTTGACTTTGCGGGACAAGATGATTTTACAAGACTGCCATCAGGAGTCTTCTGGTGGCTGATTAATATTCGGCCTGGGTATCTGCTCTTTCGACAAGGAAACTTATGTACGATCGAGCCTTATATGCCGAGTCATTTTGCTCAACAGTTCGGCTATGATCAATTATATATTGGTAACCCCAATGCTAATCTCTCCTTCAGTGGGAATTTATTTGAGGGTGCTCGGACATGGTACTATAGCATGGCTGGAGGGACAAAAGCTGTTTTCAGCTTTCCTCATAAGACGTCCAACTGTTACACTAGCCTTAGCTTTTGTACTTGGTACTCTCTGGCTAGCAAGATGCCTGATTTCTCAATAAATATCTCATGCATTAAGAGCATTAAGGCATCTTATAAGGACACATTGGAGTCCAACAAACGCGCGCGAGGTATGGAGGAATATTAGGCAGCGGAGAAAGAAACAGGAGGGGAAACAGGGGCAGGACCGAGAGCAGCAACACCCAAGGAGCAGCCCATTAAAAAGAGTCGGCAGGCTGTGTCCAAACATTCCCATGGCTCTACTTCCAAGGGTGAGCCTATCTCGAAGAAGGCTAGGAGAGAATCAGAGGCTGAAGCTTCAATGCCCGAGGTAGTTCCTTCTGGTGTTGAGGAGCAGAGCGAGGAAGAGGAAGAGGAGATCCCCCTCTTCGTCCTCGTGGTCTACACAGTAGGGGCCCCATAATCCTAGAAGAAGGAGAATTTGCAGGAACCCATCATGGCTGAAGAGGCTGAGCGACCCGAAGTTGACTTGGTAGGGAGGGATGACGTTGAAATCCCAGGGGTTTCAACTCAACCTGGGCCTTCTTCAGTTTATAAGAGAAGGGTTGAGATGCAACAACCTGGGTCTCCCAGTGTATTGATGCCCACTTCACGGGTTGTTGATCCCAGCCCTACTACTGGGGTGCTCAGTAGTAAAGTCTCGATTGCTGAGCCTGCTTGTGTTGAACTGTCATCTTCATCGTCCAAAGAACATGGGTATTATTCTGGCGAAGAAGTTAATTTCGGCGATGAACCCGCTCTTCCTGATACGAGAAATTTTTTGCATATTTCAGAGTAAGAGATACAAGGATGCAACCCTGTGATGGCTTCACCAATAGCAATAATTGCTGCTACCGAAGGTACTTTCCTTGTTTTCTTGAACCGTCTCTTTCTCAAGTTAGGAAAGGGTTCTGACATTTACTTTGGATTTTCAGGGCTGGCTGTCGATAGTGAAGCCACAACCTCCTCTCATATCGAAGAGATGATTCAAGAGCTTGCCCAGCGAGAGGGCCCTGAGGCTCCTATTACCGAGATTCCTTAAGAAAGTACGACCGTTGGGGTCGGGGAGGCCTCAACCCCACACGACCTATCCAGGAATTCGCCAACTTCAGACCCTTAACTTGGTAAGAGAATACTGACGTATTGAATATTCTTCTTTTTATTGTCATCACTGACGTTTTAGTGGTTTGCAGAGAGCGCTGGAGTAGCTCAAGTAGAGAATCTTGCGGCAAGTATTGACGCAGAAGGTAGTACAGTTCAAACCTCGACCGGGGAACCCGATGTCGCAAGGTTTTCTGTTACTCCTGTCACAGTGGAGGCCGCTATAGCAATAACCATCCCGGAGGTATCGGCGACTATCTCAGTTCCTGAGGAACCTATTGTCGGCCTCACTCCTGCGCAAGATAAACCGATTCCCGTCTCTCGCCTGTCATGGAAAGGGGGTCCGGGAGTACATCAACAGAGTTCTCTCAGTTAATGACATCATGGAAGAGCTAGCACGTCAAATGGTGTAGCAATTTTTTTACTTCCATGAGATCTTGTATTGACCGCATCCTTTCTAGGGGCAGCTCTTTCGAGTTTTCCTGAATACTTCTCAAAAATCAGATCGAGAACATTGGTCATACTGGGAGTCCTTCGCAGGCTAGGGCATGCCTGATGCTGGTGGAGCAGCTGGGAAGCTATCTGAGGGAGCTCAAGTCTCTGGAAAATGCTTGTTCAGTAGATGAGGCTCGGACAATCCTGAAAAGCTTTTTGCCGCTCAAGAACATGAGCGAAAGGAGATGGAGGAACAAATTGCTGAAGAGACCCGCCATCTCTAACATTTCCAAGCTGACCACCAAAGGCTGATTGGCGATTCTAAGGAATCTGAAATCGTCATACAGAGTGCAGAGCAGGTTATTGCCACTGCTCGAGCTACCATAGCCAGGGCACAAGCCTTGATCAAGATCAAGGAGCAGAAGCTTGCCGCTGCTAGAAAAAGGCTGGAGGAGCTAGAAAATGCCAAGATACAGGCTGAAGAAAATCTCTCTGCTCATTCCTCCAGGTTGGAGTCTCTTCAAGCGCAACTGGCTGCGAAGAGATTTTTGCCTAAGGAGAAGCTGTGGGTCCAAGCGCAGATGGAGGCTGAAAGGGCATGTCAGCACGAGATGCACCATCTCAGAGAACAAATCCGTTCTTTAGCAAAGCAATATTATTAGCCTTCTTCTCCTTTTTGTATTTGTTCACCCCTTTTTTAACACTATATTTGTTAAGAGTATTTGTATTACTTTTACCATTTTTGAATCAAATAATAAAAGTCAAATTTTTGCTCCATCTTCATCCCTTCAAGTTTTTTTTGTTCGCTGTAGATGAACTCAATTTTCATAACCGTAGTCTTTGACTATTTGTAAAACATAGTCTTTAGTCGGCCATGAACAATAAACTCAGGCTGAACTGAGTTCTTGAGCGAGACGCGATTTTCATTCAAATGGAGACTTGATCCTGGGGGACGCAGCCCTAAGTCATTACTGAAGACGTCGTTCAAACTTATCAAGGAAGACGCGCGAACCTTCCTTTTCGATAAGGACGCAGCTTTGGCTTAAGGACAAAAGAGCATTGTTCTGAAATGCAAGTTTGTGTTCTTCAATAAAGGTGATGCGGCCTTCATATTTATGAAAGGACGCAGATCCATAGACGCGGCACTTTATTCTATCAGGATGCAGTGGAAACGCGATCTTAGGCTCCTCAAAAACTAATGCATGGATCCCAGATAATTGATGGGGACGCGGCACTGGCTCAATAGAGACGCGTCTCTGGACCCTTGATAAGGCGCAAACTCAGGCTGTATTGAGTTTATGATAAAGACATGACTGTCATCTCACAATGGAGACGTAGTTCCAGGCTCCTCGAGAATGACATAGGCCTTCTCTGGTTGTTGAGCACGTAAGCTTCAGAACGCAGCTTTCAAGTTGATGCGGACTCAAGACGCAATCTCTGAATGGATCCAATTTGCTGAGGAGACACGGCTCTGAATCACTCTCAAAGACGCGATCGCAAATCTCCTAGCATAAATGAAAAGAACGCAGCCTTCGGGTTTATGAAGGGACGCAGGATTCAGGACGCGACCGTTGAGTCTGCACTTGACGCAACCTCCCAAGTGTCACATGCAACCCGTCTTAATGATCTGGTTGGACCTTTAAATGCCAAGTCAGCGTTGACGATTGGGGACCTGTGTCCTTCAATGTTTCCCGAAGCGGCAGTCCACGCGTCAGCTCTTCATTGGGCTTTGACATTAAATCTTTAAATGCCAAGTCAGCGTTGGCGATTGGGGACTTGCATCCTTGACATTTCCCGAAGCAGCAATCCACGCGTCAGCTCTTTATTGGGCTTTGACGTTCGTGCGGGGATTAAGGCCGATGGCTCTGATTTTTACGCCATTAATTACAGGCCTTATGGGTTGCCTATAAATAGGCCTCGCCCCCTTAACAGTCCATTGCTTAGACTGTTTTTCCTTAAGAGCAGGCGCTCTGAGGGTCTTTATCTTGACTTAATCTTCTTCCTTAAATGGGATGTGCCCCCATGGACAGCGAAGACCCAAAGCTTTCATGCTTTTCTTTAATCTTTCCTGAAGATTATCACTGTCAAGTGATTTCAAGATCAAAAAGCGTCCCTTTGAGTACCTTTTATACCCGCGCCTTGATGCAAAAAGTTCAACCTCTAGAGGGTTTTTCTGCGGGTAGGAATTAATTATCACCATGAAATACTCAGCCCAACTGAGTTTCGGTTTTGCTGTCCCTTGAAGAGATTCACCCTCTTGACCTTCTCTTAAAGTCTGACTGGTGCGCCCATTATTTGAAAGTCGCGCCTTTTAGACTTCTTGATGAAGTGCGAGTTGATTGAGTCTGAACCCTAACTCAAGATCCTCTGGATGCTAGTGTGATGAACTTTGTATCTGGACTGTGAGACACGAGCTTTACATATAGAGCTCGCGTTTGAGGTTGTTGACTTAAAAGAATTTTAATTCTGGCCGAGGGCTTCAGACTTGAATGTAGCAACCCTTGTTTCTCGATCAAGGATGTGGCAATTTTCACGTCTGATTCTCTTCGCGTCTCATATTTTAGACGTGGGCCTAAAACTAGACCGCGTTCAGATCTGTGTGTATTTGAAGTCCACAACTTTGATCGCGTCTGTTTCTATCGTAAGAGAATTTTGACTTTCTGCGCGGGTCATCCCTGCGTCTGAAGTTTACAACTATAGCAGCGTCTGTTCTTCAGTCCTTATTTTTAAGAATTCTAACCTTTTGATTTTTACTTCCTGTAGGTAGCCTTAATCAGCCTTTCGCATATTCGCTGGGCCCTTGGGAGAATATATCGGCCAGCGAACTCGCTCGATGGTCAAGCACTGGAGGAGAAGTCAAGGCTCCTGTTTATGGGAGACGAGGATTTGCGCGACTGATCACATCCGTCAAGACCTCATTGGACATGACGCACCGACAATGACCTCGGGCTCATCATGATCACAGTGGGTATGGTGGCGGGTATGGTCCTCTTGCAGGTCACGGGAAAGAGGACGTCACCTGTAAGGTCTCAGATTCTCTCTTCACCAATCTTATCCCAGAATTGACATCGACGAAAAATTCATGTTCATTGAATGACTTTCTAGTGGTAGAGATGTTCATCGACGAAGGATCATGGCCTACACCAGTTGGTCGTGTGAAATCAGAAGGTTCTGCTACATTTTAACCTCAAGAAATACCATTGTTCTTGGTCAACAATGGACTCCTTCGATGTTTACATCATGCATTATGATGTAATCAACATCCGATCATTACAATAGTGCTCAGCCCTTCTTTGACGCTCTTCCAAACATCTTGTATTTGGAGTGGTGAGAATGCTTCAAGGAGTGAGTGCAACCTTTTATTGAGAGAGGGACTTCTTTGTACTCCTGTATTGTAACACTCAATCTTATTGTATAAGAGAGCATCTTGTATCACTTCCATGTATAAATGAAAGCGACACTTTTTCCTTGTCTTCTTCTTCTATTGTGTTGAATTCTTTTTTTGTATTGAAAATCAGATGAATAGAAGTAAAGGATCTTTGACTTGTCAAAAATATGATAATAATCTTAACGAGTCAAAGTTTGTAGAAAGATCCTATTTCAGGAACTTAACAATGCTATCAGAGGTGTGATATTAACTTGACAAAAGTGAGATAATTCTTGTGGACCTGCCAATCTATAAATGAGAATGACAAGTGAAATTTGTACCCCCAGGGAGGATGAGTTTTCATCAGAGGTTTGGAATTAACTTGACTAAGACCCAGCTGGGAATTTAGTGAAAACACTGTTAATGGTGTAATATTAACCTAACAATGTTATTTAAGTAGACTTGTTATTCTGTTGACGAGAATAACAAGACTAGACTCGAAAGGAATCTAGGAGAACTTTTACCGTTAGAGGTGTGATGTTAACTCGGGTTGGATTGAATCTTGTTAGAAGTGTGATATTAACTTGACAAGAGTGTGAGTCAGAGGTGTGATATTAACTTAACTCAAGAGTGTTCCAGCTTTATTTGAGAAAACTAAAAGTGTTACTGTCATAGGTATAATGTTTAACTTGGCAGTGAGGGTAATGCTAGCGGTGTAATTTTGAACTTGGCATTGGTCATCTCGACTTTGACAAAGAAGTCCGAGGGAAAGTCATAGCCATAGGTGTATTGTTGAATTTAGCAATAACCAGAACGCTGGAGGTGTAATGTTAAACTTAGCATTGCTCATTTCAGCTTCGATATAGAAGTCTGAGAGAAAATGACTGTCAGAGGTTTAATATTGAACTTGGCAGCAACTTAATCATTGTTAGAAGTATAATGTTAAACTTAACAGTAATTTTTCAGAGGTGTGGTATTAACTTGATAGAAATTAGCTCGAGATAGGAGCAATTTGAGGACCTACCATTCTACTGATGAGAAATGACAAGTAGAATTTAAAATGTCAGAGGTATAATATTAACTTGACAGTGATTGATTTGCGATATAAGCAATTTTGAGGACTTATCATTCTATTGATGAGAATTGACAAGTGAAGTTTGAAGTGTCAGAGGTGTAGTGTTAACTTGACAGAAATTGGCTCGAGATAGGAGCAATTTGAGGACATGCCATTCTACTGATGAGAAATGACAAGTAGAATTTAAAATGTCAGAGGTATAATTTTAACTTGACAGTGATTGATTTGCGATATAAGCAATTTTGAAGATTTATCATTCTATTGATGAGAATTGACAAGTGAAGTTTGAGGTGTCAGAAGTGTAGTATTAACTTGACAAATTTGACGACTTGCTACTCCATCTAGAGTTGAGACAGGTAAGGTTTGCACTTACTAGGGAGTATTGAGATTTTTTTTATTGCCAGAGATATAATGTTAACATAGCAATGACTGCATTTTGTAGACCTACCATTCTGTATATGAGAATTGGTAAGGGATTTTGGAAGAGAGAGTGGGATCAAGTCCACTTAGGATTTTTAGCAAACCCTCAGCTATCAACAAATTTGGTGTGCCTTTACCAACTACCGTTTGAGTTGGGCTAGTCATGCTATTCCCCTCAACATGATGAGTTGTCAAAGAGTTATGTTGGGCTTAGAAGCAAACATTTTCCTCTGTCCTTAGCCGTCGGAGGCGTCGGACGTTAATGAAGAGAGCAATACTAAAACCCAAGTTTCGCCTTTTGTTTTTTCTCAATATTTACATCATACATCATGGTGCAGTCAGTGCCCGATTAGTTTGTCACCGATCTATCGTAATGTGACCTAGTAAAGGAAAGAAACTTTTCTTGGATCTGGAGTTTTGATCAGAGGTGTAATATTAACTTGATCAGAGGAAAAGTAATATTTAAGGAAAGTACTTCTTCAGGAATCGGTCATTGATCGGCATCATGAGTGTATCACCGCTTGAAGTTATGAGGCGATATGCTCCATTTGAGTAGACTGACTCTACTACAAATGGTCCTTCCCATTTGGGCTGAATTTTTTCTTTTGTCTTATGTGTCATCACCATAGGTCTTCTGACGGCTAAGACAAGGTCACCTTTCTTAAAAGTTCGCGCTTTAACTTTCTTGTTGAAGGCTCTGGTAATCCGGGCTTGGTAGAGCTCGATTCGTTGCTGGGCCTGCAGACGTTTATCATCTAAGGCTTTTAGTTCTTGGAGTCGCAGTCGATGCTTCTCCTCCTTTGTTATCTCTACTGTCAAGGCGACGCGTAGAGATGGAATTTGAATTTCTAGTGGAAGCACGGCTTCACACCCAAATACTAAAGAAAATGGCGTAGCTTTAGTTGGGGTTCGAACAGTTGTGCGATAGGCCCATAAGCAATCACCTAACTTGTCGTCCCAATCACGCTGATTTTTTGAGACGAATTTCTTGAGAAGCTTGCCAACGGTCTGGTTGAAAGCTTCTGCAAGACCATTAGCGGCGGGGTAGTATGCCGTTGAGGACACACTCTGGATTCTGAACTTAGTGCAGAACCTCTGGAAAGCCTGACTGACGAACTAAGGTCCATTGTCATGGATGATTCGCCGAGGTACACCAAAACGGTAGATGACGTGATGTTTAATGAATTTGATCACATCAGATGACTTTACCTCCTTCAAAGGAATGGCTTCAGCCTATTGAGAAAAGTAATCAGTTATGGTTAAAATGAATCGATGTCCTTTTGACGATGGTGGGCTGATAAGGCCAACTATGTCCATGCCCCACATCTTAAATGATCAGGTAGAAGTTGTAGAGTGGAGATATCCTGGTGCTTGATTGATAAAATCACCATGTACATGGCAGGCGTGACATCTTTTGGCATAAGTGATGGCGTCAGTGATCATCTTAGGACAATAATATCCCAACCTTTGGAGTCGATCCCCAAGTTTTGAGCTAGGTTAATGGGCTCCACACATGCCGTCATGGGCTTCTTTCAATACCTCCTGTGCCTCTTTTTGTGATAGGCAGCGAAGTAAGATCCCGTCATGCGATCGACGATACAGTGTTCGCGTGATCGAATTATAGTAGAATTTGGGGGCTTTTCTTCTAATGGCAGCCGCTTCTTTGGTATCCTCAGGCAGGATGCCGTACAAGACATAATCAATGTAAGGGAATCGCCAGTCTCTAGGCTCTGGGCCGGTTGACAACTCAAGAGCTTCTTTGACTTGACAGTCTCCTGTCGGCTTCTGGTAATCCTCAGAAGCGATTCTTGGGCAATACAGGTCGTGGTTGTTGACAAGTATTTTCTCTACTACTCCAGCTAGAAGGGCTAATAAGGCAGCGAGAGATGCCAGTGCATCTGCATGCGCATTTTGATGGCGGGATATATGATCGATGTAAAAGTTTATGAACCTCTCGGCCATGTAGACAGTTGCATTGTAATAGGGTACTAGATCTTCACGTCTGACTTCGTACTCCTCGCGAACTTGCTTGACGATAAGTTTAGAGTCACCACATGCCTCGAGATTTTTAACGCCAATCTCATCGGTGAGTTGCATTCTAATCAAAAGGGCACTGTACTCCGCTACATTGTTAGAACAAGGCTCGGTTAATGAGACAGCTGAGGAATTACATAGTTCTGTGGGGAGATGAGCACTACCCCCACTCCTGCTATAATATATCCTTTTGGGCCTATTCTCGATGCACCGTCAAAGAAAAGTTGCCACACTTGTCTTTCAAAAGATGTCTGGGTTAGGCAGACTTCAGCGACCTCGTCTGGGAGATCCTCGTAAAGTTCGGTTGCCCTCGGATTTGGATGCTCAGCCAGAAAATCTACCACCGCTTGTCCCTTCATGGCTTTTTGTGATAAAAAGTGCATTTCACATTGGGATAGCAGTATGACCCATTTTGCCAATCGATCGTTTAAAGATGATGGCTTTGTCATGAATAGCCTCAAAGGGTTAACCTTTGATATGACGTTTATAGTTTGGCCTACCAAATAGTGTCGCATTTTTTGAACAGCGAACACCAATGCCAAACATTCCTTCTCGATCGGGTTGTATCGATGTTCGACCCCGATCATGGTTCTACTCAAATAATAGATTACTTGCTCATGTCCTTGATCATTGTTCTAGGCTAGTAAAGCTCCTAGAGAATGATCCATTACTCGGACGTATATCAGGAAAGATTTTTTGGACACCGGAGCTGTAAGGACTGGTGGTTGTGTGAGGTATTGTTTAATTTCCTCAAACGCTTGTTGTCAAGCATTATCTCAAAGGAACGAGACATCTTTTTTCATTAATTTGGTAAAAGGTTGGCATCTTCCGGAGAGATTTGAGATGAACCTTTGGATGTATGCCAATCGTCCTTGCAATCCCCTGAGTTCTCTGAGATTCTGTGGAGGTTGCATCTCCTGAATGGCGCGAACCTTTTCCGGGTCCAAATGAATTCCTATGAAAGTTACCACAAACCCTAGGAATTTGCCGCTGGCCATCCCTAGGAAGGATTTGGTGGGGTTCATCCTCAACTGATGGGTCCGCATGATGTCAAAGATAGCCTTTAAATTGGCTATGTGATCACCTTTGGCGCGGCTTTTTACTGCAATGTCATCAACATAGTATTCCACCGTTTTGCGCATGCGTTCGTGGAAAATGGTATTGATGGCCCTCTTATATGTCGTCCCCGCATTCTTTAGTCCGAAGGGCATGACGGTGTAGCAGTATACCCCTAGTGGTGTCCTGAAAGAGGTATGTTTTTCATCATCAGGATACATTTTGATTTGGTTATACCCTGAGAATTCATCCATGAAGGACATTCGCTCGAATCCACACGTATTGTCAATCATGACATCCATGATTAGAAGTGAGAATTCGTCTTTGGGACAGGCCTCGTTTAGATCGCGAAAATCAATGCAGATCTGGATCTTTTTGTTCTTTTTGGCAACATGGACGATATTGGCTACCCAATCGGGATGTTGTTCTTCCCTGATGAAGCCAGTGTCTATAAGTTTTTTGACTTCTGACTGAATTGCCTCCATTACTTCTGGAAGGAACTGTCGTTGTTGTTGTTTGACTGGCTTTACATCTGGATTAATGTTGAGGCGATGTATAGCCACTCGAGGATCAAGTTCAGGCATGTCCTCGTAATTTCAGGCGAAAACATCTATATATTCTCGCACAAGAGATATTAAATCTTCTTTCTCGGAGGGCGACAAGCTTTCACTTATAAAGATGGGCTTAAGATTAGCCTCATCTCCTAGGTTAATCTGAGCAACCTTATCCTCCGTGGGTGGCTTGCGCTGTTCAAAGCGAGTATCCCAAAGAGCATTTAAGTGTTTGATCCAAGGATTTGTATCAGATTGGATCATTTCTTCATCTATGTCTTCTAGGTGACTTATTGAAACCATATTCACTGAAAGTACTCTGAAGATATTACCGACACTAACATCTGACTCCCACGATGACGTGCTCGATGAGTAATTATGGCATAATGACTCTTTAGACTCAGAGGCTGATGGGATCAGAGTTGACACATAGCCCACCCCCCTACGAGTTCGATGATAATAATCAGGGGGTTTTTTCTTTTGGCACAAAAGATCGGAGTAGTGTTCTCCTTCCTTTGCTGAAGTTAAACCCTAGACCATTTGTCAGATTATACCCCATGCTTTCCATCATTCTGAGTACATTTGGCTCATAATGACCGAACTGAGGGGGTTCCTTCTCGCTTTCTGATTCTTCATGAGACATCGGCTCGGATTTGATTTGTTCGAAAAGAATTGGTTTTTGGCCTTTCTGTCTTGCTAGACCATGAATATTGATTCTTGCGCATCACCGGCATCTTGTTACGTTTCGAAGGATGACTTCACTGGTACATGCAATGATGTCAAACCATCCATTACCGACCAGGGGTCATCATCCACTTCAGTACTGTGTCTGACGACATTGATCAGAAGCGAACACAAAAAAATAAGCCAAATCTAATTCTTCATTAATATACTATCTGCCTACATCATTGGAGGTGTTATCAACATCGAGCTTATTAATGCTCGTTACAAGTGGATCTAGTTCCCACATGCACTCTTCTTTCTCTGGCTCGGTGTCAGCTTCATTACCAGAGTCTGGCTTCTCTGGTTGCAAGATCTCATTTGTTTCCACAGAGTCCCGATACAGGAGAGAGTCTGTGAAATAGTTCTCGACTCTCTTGAACGGATGCCTTTTGGCAATCAATGTTCGTACCTTTCCGCTCCCGTCAATGTATTTCATGACTTGGTGGAGGGTGGAGGGAACGATAGAATTACGATGAATCCATGGTCGTCCCAGTAGCAAATTGTAGGAGGTGTCGGCATCGATCACATAGCATGTCACTTCTGACTTTAAGTCCCCAATTTGGCATTTGAGCTTGATCTTCCCTATTAGACGGGTACCATTGGCATTGAACCTATAAATGGTAGTCTGGGTGGCGCTCAACCAGTGGGTAGGAACCCCTAAATGTTGCATGACCCGGCGAGGCATAATGCTCAATACAGACCCTGGATCTACCTGAATGCGACTTACTTCAGATGATCCGATGTACCCTGTAAAGTATAAGGGTCGATCATGTTTCCCTTTAACCTGCATATCATCCGCTGTGAAAGTGATGCAGGGAGCATTTTGGGAGGCTTGGAGGCAATTTTCTACATCTTCCTCCCATGGTCCAACAGGCACCTGGGTCATGAAAACCTCAGTGTCAGCTAAAGCCTCTCTCAAAGCCTCTCTGGTTGATTTTGATAACCTCAGGAGTTCGTAAAGAGTAATTTGGGCTGGGATATTGGCTAGTTGAGTCAGGACGTCAAAGCGGTAAGATGTTGTGGATCCTTCCGCGATGTCTTTTGAGAGAGCTTTAGAAAACTGAAGCTCTTTCTATCTCACCACGGGTTGTTTTGTGGAGGGCTTGGCTGACTCTGTAGCGGATTTTGGAGGGATTGTCACCATTTCATCATACATTTGTAAATATGATTGGCCCGAATGAGTTTTGCCACAAGTTGGTCGGGTTTTGCAGCGAGAACTATTGTTTCCTCTTCTGAATAGTCAGTAAGGGAACATCAGTTTCTGCTTAGCGAGAAGAAACACACACCACATTGCAGGACGAAGCCTTTGCCTTGCCTTTGGACCTCCTACTGGCAACAGTGGTCCATTGCTGGCCCTCCATAAGGTCAGGATGAACCCACATAATTTTCCCCTGAGGTGTGAGGACAGGTACAAGACCCTTCTCTTGCTGATGGTGAAGGTCTATGTTGATCATTCTTAGTTTTCCTTTTGGGATGGGGACTACTCCAGAGGGTGTTAGAGGTTGTCTTCCAAACTGGAGGAATGATATCATATTAGCCGTCACTTGCTTCTGCTCTGGATGAAGTTTTAGTACCTCTGCATCAATCAGAGCCTAAAGGATGTCTTTGAAGACATAACAGCTCTTGGTGGGGTGTCCCAGCATCTTATGATACAGGTAGTAGTTGGGATTATCAGTTTTACTGACTTCTTCAGGGCGTCTAGCTTCGGGAAGCTTCAGTCTGTTGCTCTTGTTAAGTAATTTGAACAGCGAGTCAACATGTTCGTCCTTGAAGGAATACTGCTTGCTGGCGCGTGGCTGACTTGCAGAGCCACCTCCCTTGACCGGTTGCGGTTTGACAGGGGATTTGGTCTCTGTCGCCAAGTTATCCTTCCTTCTTGTTTGAAGGGATGCGTCTGGCGCACGCCTTGTCGACCTTTCGGGTCTGGGTTTATTTTCTTCTACCCTAACCCGGGCGATGATTTCTTCAGCCTATTCACCTTGCTGGATCAATTGTTTTCAGATGCGGCTTTTAGCAACTCCTATTTGGGCGAGGAGTGAAGTTTGTAGATTGTGGCGGCATGTTTCCATCAGGGTGACCTGGGTCATACCGCATGGACATCGGAATGCTGTATTCCAAAATTTTTCTACAAATGATTTGACGGACTCCCCGTTTCGCTTCTTTGTAGCCAAAAGAATAGGCATCGTGACCTCTGAGTCGTCTTCAAAGAAGCGCGTCAGGAAAAGCTTCTCCAAATCGCCCCAATTTTTAATGGAGCTTTCCGGGAGCTTCATGAACCATTCAAAGACGAGCCCTTTTAGGGTGCTGATGAACAAACGTGCTAGGATGGCATCGTTATCTACCACGTTCCCTGTCTGAGAGTTAAAGTAGTAGATATATTGGTTCCGTGACCCTTTGCCGTCAAAATGCTTGGAGGGTCAGAGCTTTGAACTTGGGAGGGTATGGAACAAAGTCCTACTCGGTTGGATATGGCCGGACTACTCCTGCTTCTTGGAGGCCTTTCTGTTTAGTAAGCGCCTCGAGACGTTGCTCTAATTGATTCATTCTTTTATAATGAACCCCTCCATGGTCTCGGTTGTCTTTTTCCCGAGATGAGGATTTAGACAAGCCAGAAGTAGATTACCCTTTCTCCTTAATATGTACAGAAGATGAGCTTTCTCCCTCTTTTCGTTTGCCTTTAGACTTTTTAGAGGAAGTTTTGTCGGTTGACTTCCTTTTGTCTTCAAGCAATTGTGCCAGCATCTGTTTGAGGGTTTCGATAGATTCTTGTTGAGCATGAATCATCTCAAATTGTTCCTTCTGGACCTGGGTTTGCTGCTCCAAGCGCATGGCTGTCTCCTCAGGAGTATTTATCATGTATATAAAGGCCTCCTTCTCTATGGAAGAGTTCAAAGCCTGTGACTCTGCAATAGCGGAATGCGAGTCATTTACTTCAATACCCCGAGCCAGGGCACTGTAATTGATCGGGCGAATTACCCCAGTCTGAGTGCGAGTATGTCGGTACACTCCTTCCGATTCTGTGTCAGACTCGTCAGAGCTGACCACAGGTTGCTTTTTCCTACTCCAGCTTGTCATGTTTGCAGTATTTCAGGGTAGGCAGTGTCAGAGAAAGTCCTCCTTCTGTGGGAGCGATTTCTTTTAGCTGATCGGGGAGTTAGTGTAATACCCTGTTCCCAGAATACGTACTTAGTTGCGTATTCAGCTTTTCGACCGTATTTTTCGATTTACTTCCTGTATTTGACCGATTTCACTTTCAAATATCATTTTCCAATATATTAGATTTTCTATGATTTTCTGGATTTTTCCTGAATTAAATAAATTTCTTCAAAACCGGTGTCGACCAGTGTCGCTGATCGATTCCTGGATTTTTATTTTACAAACGGTTAAGAATTTCTAGAAGAGTCTTTAGACCTTATTTCTTAGAATGATATTTCCTACTTAAATACTTTTTCTGAGAATTTTATGAATTTATGAAAATTTCAACGGAGTCGGTAAATTACTGATTCCGGGATTTTTAGTTTTAAAACTATAAAGTATTTCTTAAAAAGGATTACACTATTAGTCTTCATATATTATTATTGATTTTTGGTAAAATTTACGAGTCGTTCCGAGATACTTAAATTTCGGACGATTTCGGTATTTTCCGAAATATTTTCCGCATCCTCGACTTAAACCCGGGAACTTGTATTTTCAATATTTTATTTTCTTAATCCAAGAGAAAATATCTTCTCCTTTATGATTTCATTTCTTTTTTCCTTTCCTTATTTCTTTCCTCCACAACCACAAGTTTTTTTTCCATTTTCCAAAACTCCATTTTCTCCAAAAATTTCAACTCCACACAATTTTCTCACCTACTTCCTCATTAAATGCCCACCTTTTCTCTCTCTCCCATGGCCGGCCAAGTGGTGGCTAGGAGAGACACCTCACCTCCCCTTTTTGCACAAAACCCCCTCTCAATTTCTTTAATTGCATCTCCTTTACAAAAATCAAATCCTATATAAACCTTCCTTTACAATTCTTTTCTCTTTTTTTCTTCACTTCACCAAGAGATTAGCCCTCACCTCTTCCTTCTCCATCTCAAACTCAACCCTAACTCCAAGAACACCACAAGATCTTCACCTCTAGCTCAAGCTACTGATTTGGAGCGCATCTCTCTTCGTCGGAAGTATCGCCAAGGATCGAGTGGGTGATACCGTCGACTACGATCTCTTCCGAACTCGCATAGAACTTCGATTAACCGTTCGAGGTGAGTATATTTACTCACCAAGACTTGTAAACTCCTTTGTATACTTGTGTTGACAATTCATGTTCACTTGAGCCATAAAAATTACATTTTTAGACCCTCAAACAAAACCCTAGAAATCTGTTCTGTTTGCTGTTTTCCCACGATTAGTCGACTAGACCTAGGGACTAGTCGACTAATCCACCTTAGTTGAAACGTAACATTTTCTGATTTCACAGTTTTAGTCGACTAGATCCTATTATTAGTCGACTTAGGACCCCTAGTCGACTACCCATTTCTCCCCAGTCGACTCCTGTTTTCCTGAAATAAAACATCAACTCTCTGTATCTCAGACTTAGTCGACTTAGGTATCCATTAGTCGACTAGTAGTTCCCTGTTAGTCGACTACCCTTACAACCCTAGTCGACTAACTTTCTCTGAAACAGAACCCAACTCTCTGTTTCCCAGTTTTAGTCGACTCATCCAGACTAGTAGTCGACTTAAGACCCCTATTAGTCGACTAACCCTTCCACCTAGTCGACTAATTCTGACTGTTTGACTTGGTTGATTCTGTTCTGAATTTGGATCTTATTGTTGATACACGTGTGGCATATTATTCTTGTTCTTGCTTCTTAACTGGTACTACATGACATGTTACTTGATAGACATTATCTCATATTACTTCATGACTTGTTATTACATATCATAGCTCCATAACTTGTTAAAATGTGAATATCACCACTTATCATGCCATCACTTGAACCAAGCATGATACACTTGACTTTTGCATAAAATGGACCAACTTACACATGGGTCGGGGGAAAACATGCGGATATCGATATGTGTTCGTGTTTACAGTGGCTTTTAGGAATGTTGTGCAACTCATGTTCCGGTCTGACCTGTGGGCCTCCAGGGGACCGAGGGGAGTGCTTGCTCCCTCTATTACTGGTACCATCATGTTAAGGGCATACATAAGTCCCTCCTGTTTAGCCTAGCGGCTGGCTTCCGTCACCAAGCAACGGAACAATCCTGGACCGTTATCCCGGGCATGTACGGGGTCCACTGTAAACATAGTTCGTCGATACAACCGCTGATTTCCAATAACAACCTTGCTTTACTAGGATATGGATCTATGTGCTCTGGGACGCTGGGTCACATAGCTAGATATCACAGTAAGACAAGTAATAATAATAAGATGTTAACTGTAAATCTAATGTATTAGGACTTTATCTCTTCATGCTTTTCATACTTGTTAGCTGATATTCCTTATATGGTTTCATACTACTTATTCATGTCTCTTAGCCACTTGGCTGTAGTCCGTTTATTGTTTATATGTCTTGACTCCTTGGATTTGCATATTCAGATTCCGAAGCTTGGAACGAAGTGGAGCCATCCACAGAGGACCAAGCTTACTTTAGCGAGCAGGCGGACTAGTTCTAGTCCCTTCGTGCCAGACTTACCTTTTGACTCACGAGATCCTCTTTCTACTTGTGAGCTTTTTGTATACATATTTGTATATATTTCTTTTGGACTTGGTTATGATGTAATACACATGTATTGTGTAATACTTTATAATATCCTGTGATAACTTTGTATGTGTACTTCTTGTGTTGGCATATGTATTGATACCACGCTTTGTCGTGTACTCTGTTTCTTGTTGTACTTTTTGCTTAGCGTATATACGTGTGGGGCAATTCTGGCCTACGTATATACGTCGCAGTGACGTCCCTGTATCCGTGGAATCGGGGCGTTACAGTTAGAGTCAGCTGTCTGAATCTAGACTGCTGGCTTGCACGTGGACTGTAGTGGCACTCAAAGAGCATTGTAATAAGTCATTCGCAACAACACGATGGAGTGATCCGACTAGCACTTCTCTTCCTCATCAAATAATCCCTTAGATCCATGGGATGGGGATCGAAGAGATTAACCTCAGATTGTCAAGGGCTTTTCAACTTGCGAGAGTTCTCCTTGCTTCGCAAAGCTGAGACAGCAAGGTTCTGATACGTGGGACTCATGAACGCAGCTCTTGCGTCGTCGCTCTGAAACGCGAGTCTGGCGTCTCTGTTGAGAAGAGACGCGGCTCTCGTGTTGCCGATTATCGCATCTGGGTAGAGATGCTTGAGAAACGCAGGGCTGCTGGGTCCCGCGTATGGAGGCGCGGGTCTCGTGTTTTTAATAAAGAGCACGGACTTCGCGTTGCTGCTTGTGGTATTTGGGAAGCGGTGCTTCAGAAACGCGAGCTTGGTGAATCTCGCATTTAGGTTGCCAAACGCGGACTTCACGTGTCTGACATGGTTCAGAAGAGATGCCGGTCTGAACCTCGCATCCTACCTCTGTTGGATGAAACAGTTGTTCCAATTTGTAGTTAACGCATACGCCGCCTCCGTCGCCGCTCGGCATTTCGGTTACGTCGTGTGGGTTGGAGGGAACCCCCGGTAACCTGGCGCTGAGGAAGGAGATGAACAGGCTGAACGTCAGGGACGTTAACCACGCGGGCCTCCTAAGAGGCGTTGACGCTGGCGTTACGCATGATGCGATTAGCCACGACATCCTTCTCACCAGTCGCGTCTGGGAGAATCTCAGAGCATACTTGAGAGCAAGTCCCCAAAGAGACTTTTCGGTAGAACCGCGCCTTTGGGCTCTTGGAACTAGAAGAGAGGTACTCTTCATACTTCGCATGGTCGAACTTTACGACAAGTGATTCGACCATTTTTCCCATACAGGTGACGTTACCTTGCACCACAACTTGCTCGTCAGTAGAGGAAGAGATTCCCCAGCGGAGTCGCCATGTCTTGTTTGGTGAGAGAAAGTTCCTTGTAAAATTTTCTTGAATCAAATGAAAGATTATAGCGGATTAACACTCCGACTACAAGGGAGGGAAGATGTTTTGACTTGAATCTCCCCTTTGTTTAATGCTGGGCTGTTGATGTGATGGTGAAAAGTGAATCTTGTTTTCCGTTAACCAGGTGAACGTCAGGACCTCTTGGGAATCCTCTCTTTGGATGGCAGACGGAGTAACACAGCTTCTGTCAACCAGGAACCTCAAAGAGATTATAAGCAAAGATTAACTTGTACGCAACAAGTTGTTCGAAGAGTTGGACTCTCTTTCTTTTAGGTGGAAGTCTTGGTACTTCTACAGCTCACAAGCAAAATTCTTCTCCAAGAATTATCTGATCAACCGACCCCTTCTCTATAGCAAACGGGGCTATTTATAGAGGTTTCAGGGGTGAACGTGCCCCTAAAAATGCTCTATAATGGGGGTTAACTTTCTCATTATGTAGGCAGTAATTGACCTAATAACGAGGGCAGTTATAACTGAGACGCGTTCAACCCTCGCGTCTTAATACTGCAGTGATGTTGAGACGTGGGTTTCGACCCTCGTGTCTTGATGCTGCAGTGAACGCGGGTTTCGACCCTCGCGTCCTGATGCTGCAGTGAACGCGGGTTTCGACCCTCGCGTCTTGATGCTGCAGTGAACGTGGTTTCGACTCTCGCGCCTTGATGCTACAGTGATGGCTATGATTAGCCCTGCGTCTGGAGTTTGGACTCTGCTTTTTGATGACTTGTCTTTAGTGATTTTTTAGACAGCCTACAATCAGTACCAAATAGCTTCTATATGTTTTGTTATCATCAAAACTTATACAAATAGAGAGTATAACCTTTTGGGTCAATAATCTTTCCCTTTTTGATGATGACAAAACATATAGGCTATAACACAAGATATAAAAGAGAGGTAAAAACTCCCCCTTAAATAATGCTCTATTTAAACAAGTATAAAACAATCCATTTTGAGAGGTGTATTGAAAATTTGAACTTTGAAAATACCAAACATAAAATCATTGAAAATTTAAACAAACACTAACTCACAAACATAAAACCAAACATAAAATCATTGAAAACACTAACTCACAAACATAAAACCAAACACTATAGCAAAACAAATACATACAACACATATTTCTCCCCATTTTTGTCATACATCAAAAAGGGATATGTTAGCAAGAAAACTTCTTTATTCAACAATACAAACATTTAGTGCACCACATATAAAAGAAAATCTATTATAGTCAAGTGTTTAGTGAAAATATCGGCAAATTGAAAATTTTTGGATAAACCAAATTGAAGGTAAAAACCAAATTTTTAGATAAATACTAAAATTATTTTCCAATAAGGATACCAAATAGAGAATAATACTAATTTAAGATCACTGATACTAATATTGAAAATGTTAGCATATATCAAACCAAAGTATTTTACATCATAAATGGTGGGAGTAAGATACCATTTAAAAATAAAACTGATACAAATTGAAAATACAACCAATACTAATTTTACATAAAACTGATTTAAAAATAAGAATTTTCTCCCCCTTTATGAAATACTAAAAGAAATAATGCATAAGCTTGTAATAGATACTAATTAAAAATAATTGACATGATGAACTAAATCAAGCTTAGTAAACATAATTTGTGCTTTTTAAAAAAAATTGTAAAGACATGTGAAACAAGCACAATCAAATCATATATATGTATTTATGAATATACTAATTGAAATATGAGGCATACATATATAGAAAACACATATGATATACAAATATATGAAATATCAATTTTGATACTAATAAAAATATAATGAGGATCAAGTGTATAACTCATACTTACCACCCTTATCATGTACAAGTTTAAAAGATATTCAAGAAGGGTACACAAGGCATGGTCGCCCATCCAACCGCTCTTAGAAGGTAGGGTTTTCAAAAATCATGATTTGAAAGTAAATAAGAATAGTTTGAAAATTCTATCATTTGAAGAATATAAACTAGTTTTAAAGATTTTTTTTTTTAAAAACCAGTAAGAAATCCTTCAAAATATGAAACCAAATCATATATACCATGAAGACATAAAAATCACATAATAATTGACATTCAAAATCTATAAAGCACATATATGCTCATGAAATAAAAATCATGAGTAAATAAGAATAATGTGAGTGTAAGAATCATGTAATCACAAAATTATGGGAATAGACAATAAAGCTCAATATGAAATTCTTTTATAAACATGAAAAACATGAATCTTTAATTTTTACTAAAATAATTCCAATTTTAAAGCATATGTATGTTTTGTTTAAATCTAAAGGTATACATACACATCCCTAAACACAAATGAGTCCATAATAAAGATTTGAATAAAAAGCAAATGACTCAAGGGTATACATGTATATCTAACATTTTAAACAAAATTAACATTTACATGAAAAATATGTACAAAATGGGGAATACAAGTTGAAATGCACTAATCATCAAAACTAGGCTATACTAGTACATCTAATGGGTACAAATGAGCATTTAAGTAAAAACATATAAGAATCAATTGTGGCTCATTAGTTGTACAAGTATATACACAAGTTTTAATGAAGGTTACATTTAAACATGTAATCAAAACATGAATTATAAAATAAAACATAAATTAATATGATCATTAAAACATGACATGCTAAAAAATTACTAATATGAAAGCATGTAAACTAAATGAGGAGTTAAAGATCGTTACCAAAATCATGAGGGCATATCTCTATATCTCCAAATCATGGTGGTCCTCCCACCAAACTCCCCTTGAAAGTGATGCATGCAAAAGTGTCACAGTTTAGCTCAAAACGCATTTACCTCAAGGCACCAACAACTCTCACATCATGTGAGAGCCCACACCTACATCAAATAGACTAGGAGTGGATTTTGATACCCATATTTTCTTGGGTCCTAATACGTTAGTGTTTTGAACCTTAACATGATTATTCATACAATTTATATGATCATAACAAAATTTGGCTAAATGACCATTCCGGCCACAATAAGTACATTTATAAATTCTTCCATATTTAAAAGCATAATGAGCATGTGGTTTATGAATATGTGATTTGTGAGCATGTGGTGTTTTTGCATGATTGACATATGATGTGTTGGCATGATGAACATGTGAAGTTTTAGCATGAGATATTTTATCATGTTTAACATGTGGAGTATGCATGTGCTTCTTTGAAAACAATTCTTCTAATTTAGTATTGTTAAAAGCACATTCTTTTAAAACATTTTTCAAATCATTTATTCTAGTCTTTAACATAGAAAACTCATTTTCATCAATTTTAGGATATTTAGCTTTGCAAGCAACTCTATAGGCATCAAAATCTCTTTGTGTTGAAATAAGAGTAAAAGATAATTCATCCTTTTCTTTTGAAGAAATAGCAATTTGATTTTTAAGCATTTCATTTTCCTTTTTCAATTTTAAACAATCTTCCTTTTTAGAATCAAAACTTTCTGAAAGTTCAATGAAACCTTGTAATAACAATTCTTTACTTATTTCACTATCATCATCATATGGTTCGGTAGTTACCTTAGGTGTGTTTGCCATGAAACACACATTGGCCGTGTCAACTTCATCTTCGGATTCACTTTTGAATCCCAAATGGCTTTAAATAGCTTCTTTACAAATGGCTTCTTTTGCTTCAAGGAGGAAGATATCTTTTTCTTGAAATCTGGACAATCGGCCATGATGTGTCCGGGTTTCTGACAGTTGTAGCATGTGATCTTTTTTCCTTCTTCCCTTCCCATCACCTTCTATGGTTGAGCTTATTCTTGTGATACATTCTTTTTATATTTCTCACAAGAAGAGATAGCTCTTCATCATCTTCTTCATCATCGTAGATGAGATGGACTTGAAAGTTATAGACTTTTTCTTTTGAGGCGCCGCTTCTTCTCTAGCATTTTTCTCTATCTCATGAGTCTTAAGATTTCCAATAAGACTTATGAGCTCCATCTCGTCTTTGTCATTTAATTCCTTCAAGTGGTAGCTTTGATTTACCATGATGAAGGGAGAGCACGAATCACCTTACGCACCTTTTGGTCGTTGTTGATTTCATCACCTAGAGAAGCAAGAGCATTTGTGATTATAGTAAACCTAGTAATCATATCATCAATAGATTCATTTTCTTGCATTTTAAAGCATTCGTATTGGGAACACAAGAGATCAATTTTAGCTCTCTTGACTTGGGTTGTTCCCACATGAGTGACCAATAAGTGTTGCCAAATCTCATAGGTGGACTTGCAATGGATAACCCGTGTTAAGTCATCCACATTCAATGCTAAAAGTAGGGCATTTTGAGCCTTCGAATTAGCATTAAATTCCTTGGAGGTAAGATCAGACCAAGTGTCCTCCTCACCTTCGAGTTTACTAAAAGGCTTGGTCAAAGACTTAGCAACTAGGCTACCTAGAGATTGTAAAAAAATGTTCATCCTAACTTTCCATATGGGAAAGTTGAGTCCATCAAATTTGGGAGGAGTCTTAATGTTATCGGCCATCTTTACTTGTGTATGAATGAGTATATGAAAATAATGATTAACAATTTATAGGATCTCTCTAAGGATGTGAAGCCAAAAACTAGAGTCCTACCTTTGATACCAATTGAAATCACTTAGATGGGGGTGAATAGGTGATAATGCTAATCAGTGATAATGCTAATCAATACACAAATTTAAAAATGAGATGATGCAATGATCACTCAAATCAAGATTAGAAGTCGAATACCCCATGAAGGGCTCTGAACTCCTTCCTCGTGATTCCTCTAAATAAGAGTTTGAGGTGCGCAATGCAATCTTGTTGTGAGAGTATAGATCGAAAATATAAGAATGAATGAATGAATGAATGGAAAGCAAGTAAATAACACAAGTAAACCAATCGCAAACACAGAGATTTGTTTCGAGATTCGAGCACCCAGCTCTACGTCCCCGCCTTCACCCAGAAGGATTTTCGATCTACTAGAACTTTCACAAAGAATTACAACCACTAGGGAGTACCCAACTCCTCAATCACTCTCCTCTAGTCCAGAGGTAGTGGAGCCACAAATACAATAATCATTTAGTGATAAAAAGACCACAAACTCTCTTTTGAAAAACTTTTCTTTACAAAACCCTAGAGAATAATGTATAGGATTGAAGCTCAAGGTTTGTAAGTGAAAAATAAAATAAAGTAGATGAAAGTTTTGATTCAAATACTTCAGAGAAATATCAGAGATTAGAGCACAAAAATTGAGAATAAAACTTCTTTCAAAAAGACTTAAGCTTTGATTTCTTTTGCAAAAATTGTTGTTAATCTCCTCAATCCCAACCACCCCTATTTATAAGATAAAGATAGGGATTAAAGGGTAAACACTAATTTTGATTAATCAGGAAAGATAAGACCCAAAACCAGCCATAAAACTCGTTTGGAGAATAAAACCACGTTTTAAAACAAGTTTAAAAAACTAGCCGTTTGGCAGTTAATACTCTCACGGTCGACTAGCCCGGTTGACCGGTTTTCAAAAACATTTGACCATTGGCAGCTCCAGGTCGACCGCCCGGTCGACCGTCCCAAATAGAGACTTGGGTGCAGTCAGTCGGTCGAAGCTCGGTCGACCGATATGGGGTCCGGTCGACCGCCCGGTCAACCAGATAACGTGCACACATGCATGCACCCAACGGTCAGAACTACGGTCGACTGCTCAGCCGACCGTTCTGACCTGAAACAGAGCCGGTCGATCGTCCGGTCGACCGCAACAGGTCAAAACAGAAAATTTGCAAAAATGTTTTTAAGGATATGTAAATTTTCAAAAATTATTTTTGTCAAGACTTAGTACACTACAATAAGTTTAGTTTACAAATACTGAAATAGATCTATAGAAATATTTTATATAAGAGACAAAAAAATAATCTTTTGAAAAACATGTGCAATATTTGTGTGTGGGGGGAATTTGAGCTTCAACACTATATACTATCCTTCAGCAAACTAAAAATATAAAAACTATAGAAAGAAGTCTCTGAACCACGTTGCCGAGTTAAAGCCTTCTCTCCTATAAAAGAGTTCTCTTGCGCCATCAACCTATCAACATGCTTTTAGCGCTATAGACCTTGCAATATACTTAAAGCCATCAATACTTGTAACAAACCTGAAATTCATTCTAAACAAATTATTAGTACCAAATAGCTTCTATATGTTTTGTTATCATCAAAACTTATACAAATAGAGAGTGTAACCTTTTGAGCCAACAATAACAACTCCCACAGAGCATTGGAGCAGTTTTAGAAAATGAAACCACCTGTATTTGAAGGGGAGGTGGACCCCTTACAAGCTGAAGCATGGCTTCTCCAGATAAAGAAGATCCTAGATGTAATGAACTGCACCTATAAGCACAGGGTATCTTTCTCTTCCTTTATGTTTCAAAAGGAAGTAGAACATTGGTGGAGGGCGGTGAAGCATAGTGTGAAAAATATAAGAGAATCAATCACTTGGGAATTTTTAGTGAACAAATTCACTGAAAAATATATCCCTGAGACGACCAGAGAAAAGATGGCGTCAGAATTCTTGAAATTACGTCAAGGCCTGATGAATGTGTCTCAATATAATCAAAGGTTCACTCAATTATCCAGGTATGCTGATGCCTTGGTGAAGAGGAAGTAGAAAGGACGAAGAGGTTCGTGAAGGGCTGAGATCAGAAATTTGAGGCAGATTGATTCCTTTGCAACTGAAGAATTATCTCCAAGCTGTGGAAAGAGCGTTGGAGGTAGAAATGGATATGCAAGAGGGTCATGAAGACTGGGTGAAGGAAATTCCCAACTCTAAGCGCCCCCGATATCAAGGACCATCAATGTCCGTGGCATTAGGATCCACCAGAAATAAAAGATTTGGATTTAATACCACTCTTCAAAGGGGAAGAGGGGCCAGAGGCAGAGGAACATCATTGAGGATCAAAGACACTTTCTCGAAAGCACAAGCTACCTCTGTGTCTCACCCCAGAATCTCGGAGGCCTCATGGTGCCAGAAGTGTAGAACAAACTATTTTGGAGACAACCTCCAAGATAGAGCTTGCTATTTTTCTGGAGGAGTGGAGAATTTAAAGAAAAATTGCCCAGTAAGGCGAGGAAGCCAAAGACAGAGTAGGGGAAGTGGGAGGCCAGGTATGAGGATGAACCCTCCCGAGGACCAACCAGTAATTTTATGCCGCCCAGTAATGCTCCACGACCTGCTGTAACTCAGTTATCTGTCCAACAATCACGGGTGCAAGGAAGAACTTTTGCATTAACCCACCGAGAAGCAATGGCCTCAAATGCAGTAGTGGAAAGTATGATCTCCATATCAGGACATATTGCCTATGCATTGTTTGATCCTGGAGCTACTCATTCATTCATATCTAGTACTTTTGCTTATAAATTAAATCAAGTATCAGAACCCCTAGGATTTCAGTTGGTTATATCCACACCTATAGGGGTAAAGATAATAGCTAGCACTAGATATGTGAACTCTAAAGTGATGATTAGGGAGATGAAACATCCATTGATTTGATTAAGTTGGGGGAGATAGAGTTTGATGCAATATTAGGAATGGATTGGTTGTCCGCTTGTGGTGCCCATGTGGATTGTAATAGAAAGAGGATCATCTTTAGAATGGAAGGAGCCCCGGAGTTTATTTTTGAAGGAGTCAAAATTAGTCATGACATACCATACATATCGGCCATTAAAGCCACCAAGTTAATGAGGCAGGGATGTCAAGGATTTCTGGCTTCAGTTTTGGATACCACTAGAACTGATATCAAAATTGAGACTATTCCAGTTGTGAATGAGTTCCCTGATGTATTCCCGGAAGATTTACCAGGCTTACCCCCAGATCGGAAGGTAGAATTTACAATAGATGTAATGCCCGGTACTGCCCCAATTTCAAAGGCACCATATCGTATGGCCCCTGTAGAAATGAAGAAACTTAAAACTTAATTGCAGGAATTATTAGACAAAGGTTTTATCCGGCCAAGTGTATCTCCCTGGGGAGCACCAGTACTGTTTGTTAAGAAGAAGGATGGGAGTATGAGACTATGCTTTGACTATCGAAAATTGAATAAGGCCACTATAAAAAATAGGTACCCTCTTCCTCGGATTGATAACTTATTTGATCAATTACAAGGGTCTTGTGTATTTTCTAAGATAGACCTTAGATCGGGATATCATCAGTTGAAGGTCAAGCCAGAAGATATGTCTAAATCGGCTTTCAGGACAAGATATGGACACTTTGAATTTCTAGTCAAGCCTTTTGGACTCACTAATGCCCCAACAGCATTTATGGACCTAATGAATCGAGTATTCCAACCATATCTTGATCAGTTTGTGGTAGTCTTTATCGATGATATTTTGGTCTATTCAAAGAATAAGAAAGATTATGAGAAACATCTTAAAATTGTCCTTCAAATCTTGAGAGAGAAGCAACTTTATGAAAAATTGAACAAATGTGAATTTTGGTTAGAACAAGTAGGGTTTCTTGGCCATATTATATCGAAAGAGGGAATATCAGTGGACCCAATGAAAATTGAAGCAATTAAAGACTGGACTAGATCCACAAATGTTACCGAAGTTCAAAGTTTCTTGGGATTAGCTGGATACTACAAAAGATTTGTAGAAGGATTCTCTCTAATTGTGGCACCATTGACCCAACTAACTAGAAAGAATAAGAAGTTTGTATTGGGGGAAGAACAAGATAGGAGCTTCCTGGAGGTTAAAACCAAGCTAACATTTGCTCATGTTCTAACTGTACCTTCAGGGACTGAAGGATTTGCCATCTATAGTGATGTATCAAAATTGGGACTGGGATGTGTGTTAATACAACATGGGAGAGCTATTGCCTATGCATCCTGACAATTGAAGATTCATGAAAGAAATTATCCCACTCATGATTTGGAATTAGCCGCTGTGATTTTTTACTTTAAAGATCTAGCGACATTACTTGTATGGAGTGTCTTATTGAGTTTTTACTAATCATAAGAGTTTAAAATACATCTTCACACAAAAAGAACTGAATATAAGGCAGAGGAGATGACTAGAGCTAATGAAGGATTATGATATTACTATCCAATACCACCCTGGAAAGACCAATGTGGTGACTGATGTCTTGAGTCAGACGTCAGGAGGAATAATGGCCACTCTGATAACTCGCCAAGCAAGAATATTAAGGGATCTAGAGGAAATGCAAATAGAGATGCGAGTCATTGATTCTTCCAATACTAGGTATCAACTGAATCAAGTGAGCATTCAATTTGATCTATATGATAAAATCAAAGAGGGCTAATAAAAAGATACTCAAATAAGGACGGTTATAAAGAAAGTACAAGAAGGAGAACTCAAGGAGATTCAAATAGAAGATGATGTACTGAGATTCAGCAGATTATGTGTGCCGGATGTAGCAGAGATCAAAGAAAATATAATGCGGGAGGCTCATTGTACCCCGTATACAGATCATCCGGGGAGCACAAAAATGTATCAAGATCTGCGTCATAACTTCTGGTGGGATAGAATGAAAATGGATATTTTTAATTTTGTCCACAAGTGGTTAGTCTGTCAGCAAGTGAAAGCAGAACATAAAAAGCCCCGAGGATTGCTAGTACCTTTACCAATTCCTGAACGGAAATGGTATCAAATTGCTATGGATTTTGTTACTGGGCTTCCTCAGACATCCCAAGGACTAGATACAGTCTGAGTAGTGGTAGACAGACTTACTAAATCTGCCCACTTTCTGCCTATCTGGATCAATTATTCAATGGAAAGATAGGCTCAAGTATATATCCAAGAACTAGTTAAACTACATGGAGTACCTGTGTCCATTGTGACAGATTGGGATCCTAGATTTCAATTTAGATTTTAGAGAAGCCTGTCCAAAGCTATGGGTACTAAATTGCAACTCAGTATAGCAACACACCCCCAAACGGATGGACAGTCAGAGATGATCATTCAAATATTGAAAGATATGTTGAGAATTTGTGTATTAGATTTTGGGGAAAGTTGGGACAACTATTTACCCTTAGTGGAGTTTACTTATAATAATAGTTATCAGTCCACTATTGGTATGCCTCCATTTGAGCATTGTATGGTAGAAAATGTAGATCACCAATCTATTGGGAGGAAGTTGGGGATAGAAGGATATTCGGCCCTGATGTGATTCAAGAAGCTACTGAGAAGATCAAGTTGATTAAAGAAAGGATGAAAGCAGCCCAGAGCAAGCAGAAAGCTTATGCAGACAATCGCTGCAGACCACTGAAATTTGAGGTGGGGGATAAAGTTTTTCTGAAGGTATCTCCAATGAAGGGTGTAAGACGCACCGACAGTAAGAACAAATTAGCTCCTAGATATGTGGGTCTATTTGAAATATTGGATAGAATTGGACCGGTTGCTTATCGTTTGGCCTTACCTCCTGTTTTAGAGAGGATGCACAATGTATTTCATGTCTCTCAGCTGAGGAAGTATGTACCTGATCCTGATCATATAATCTTCTATGGACCTCTGCAAATACAAGAAGACATGTCTTATACGAAAGAGCCAGTGCAAATTCTTGATCGCAAGGAGAAGCAAAAATATTTCTTTGGTCAAGATTTTATGGAAGAATCAAAACATAGAAGAAGCTATTTGAGAACTAGAAGAGGAGATACGGAAGGACTATCCACATTTGTTCCAAGGTACGTTAAGTTTCGAGGATGAAACTTCTATAAGGAGGGTAGAATGTAATACTTGTCTTAATAAGCACCTTTTTCCTAACATTTTAATGTTTTAGGGAGGTGATGGGGGAGTAAGTATTCATGCTAAATACTATACATTATACTATGCCTATTAGTATGTATACACATTTGTATGTATGTACAAGAAATGAATACAACCTCATGCTTGTTGACTTTGCCACCATACCCCCTCACCATGCTTGTGGGTACTAGTACCTCATGGAGGGGGGAGGCATGGAGCCTTACTTATAGGGTAAGGTATAGGAGTAGAGTGATGGGGTTAGGGAGGGACACTTGTCATATTATTATGGAAGAGATTGGAGTATAAATAGGAGGGGGATGAAGAGAACAAACTCATTTGGCAACACCCTCTCTCTCTCTCTATCCTAACTCCACAAAACTCCTATCTCTCTCCTTTGCTGCAGCAAAAAGCAGCAGCAGCAGGAAAAAAACAGCATCAACTGTAAATCACTAGAGGGGGTGAATAGGTGATGGCTAATCTAATGGTCACTAAATACAGAATTAAAAACTTATTAAACTAAACACCAAGTTTAACACAAGAGTGTAGCCGAATTCCCCGTGAAGGGCTCTGGACTAACTCCTCAAGATTCCTCTAAATAAGAATTGAGGTGCCGCGTTGGCTCTCTTGGTTGAAAACTAGTGTTAGCAAACAATCCCAAGCATATAACAATTAAGCACAAATATGAATATCAAGCATATAAAGAGAAAGACAATAATAGCATGCAATATATAAACAAGTAAGGGAGAAAGAGAAAGAGCAATCGCAAACACGGGAGATTTGTTTCGAGGTTCGAGCACACTTGCTCTACATCCCCGCCTTCACACTTGAAGGATTTTTACTATAACCGATCCCACCGGATCACTCGGTGCCGCAATACCTACAAGCTCTTGGACTCCCTAGTCCCGTACACACCGCAAGCCCACAAGCTCGCCGAGGCTGCACCTCAAAAATCGAGTTCACACAAGAACCCGAAACACCGCGAACACACTTGTCCGCCTTCTCAAAGCAAAGATGATGTCTTTGATGATCACAACACTTTGATCACCTAAAAACTATCTCACAAGAACACTCCTATAGGATGAATATATCAATGGGTAGCTTAAGTGTTTGTGAGAAAAACTAGGATGGAAATGGTGGAGGAAAACTCTAGAAAATCACTTTCAAACACTCTTGATAAAACTCTCCTTTTCATTGAAAATATTTGCTCTCAAATAAGTGGAGAAAACCTCTAGAAAGATAAGGAAAAAGTGGCTCAAAAACTCTCCTCAAATCTGAAAATCACCTAGAGGGGGGTGAATAGGTGATGGCTAATCTAATGGTCACTTAATGACAAATAATGCGGAATTAAAAACTATTATGACCTAAACAAACTATTTAAACTAAACACTATGTATAACACAAGAGTGTAGCCGAATTCCCCGTGAAGGGCTCTGGACTAACTCCTCTAGATTCCCCTTGAATGGGTTGAGGTGCCGCATTGGCTCTCTTGGTTGAATACAAGTGTTAGCAAACAATCCTCAAGCAATATGACAATATGAGCACAAATGAATATATCAAGCATATAAAGATAGACAATAAAAGTATGCAAGATATAAACAAGAGACAAAGAGAGAGAGATAGAGCAATCGCAAATACAAGGGATTTGTTTCGAGGTTCGAGCACACTTGCTCTACATCCCCGCCTTCGACACACGAAGGATTTCCACTATGCTTGATCCCAATGGATCACTCCTTGGTGCCGCAACACCTACAATCCCTCGGACTCCCTAGTCCCGTACACACGCAAGCCCCACAAGCTCGCCGAGGCCGCACCTCAAACCAAGAGTTCACAACCGAACTCTAAACCACCACGAGCACACTTGCCCGTTTCCTCAAAGAACAAGAAAAGATCTCTTGGTTATCTAAACACTTTGATCACCAATAAAAGGTCTCACTACAACACTCCTATAGAATGAATAATCAATGGATAGCTCAAGTGTAGTGTGAGAAAAACAAGGATGAGAAAGGTAGAGGAAAACTCAAAGAATCACTTTAAACACTCACTCCTTGCTCAAATAGGAGTTGCTGAAAGCCGCACCTGGAAGCAATTGGTCCAACAAGGTGAACAGGCTGAGGAGATTGTCGCCCGCGTCAGGGCGGAAGAAGGTAAGCCCCGGCCGGAGAGGTCAACAAGGCGTGCGCCAGATACATCCCTCCAAACAAAGCGGAAGGATAACTTGGCAACGGAGACCAAATCTCCCGCCAAACCTCAACCAGTCAAGAGGAGTGGTTCTTCAAGCCAACCCCGCGCCAACAAGCAATATTCCTTCAAGGATGAGCATGTCGACTCCCTCTTCAAACTGCTCAACAAGAGTAATCGACTGAAGCTCCCTGAAGCTAGGCGTCCCGAGGAAGTCGGTAAAACCGACAATCCCACCTACTGCTTGTATCATAGGATGTTGGGACACTCCACCAAAAGCTGCTACGTCTTCAAGGACATCCTTCAGGCTCTGATTGACACGGAGGTATTGAAACTCCGACCAGAGCAGAAGAAGGTAACGGCTAATATGACGTCGGTTCTCCAGTTCGGAAGACAACCCCCAACACTTTCGGGGGTGATCCCTGTTCCAAAAGGAGAGCTAAGAGTGGTCAACACAGACCCTCACCAGCAGCAAGAGAAAGGCCTGATACCTATCCCCACACCCCGAGGGGAAATCATGTGGGTCCACCCTGACCTTGTTGACGGCCAGCAATGGACTACTGTAACCAACAGGAAGTCCAAAGGCAAAGCAAAGGCTTTATCCTGCAATGTGGTGTGTGCTTCTTCTCGAGAAGTGGAAACTGATGTTCCCTCGCTAACCGACTCAGAAGAGGAGACAATATTTCTGGCCGCAGAACCCGGGCGGCTGGTGGCAGAAACCCGTTCAGGACAGTCATACTTGAAGCAGTATGGCGAAATGGCGGCAACCCCTCCACAACCAACTGTAGAGCCAACCAGGCCCTCCACAAAGCAACCCGTGGAGAAACAGAAAGAGATTCAGTTTTCTCGAATTCTTTCGAAAGGCATAGCGGAAGGATCCACGGCACCTTACCGCTTTGATGTCTTGGCACAATTAGCCAACATCCCGGTGCGGATTACTCTGTATGAGCTTCTTAGGCTATCAAAGTCGACCAGAGAAGCTCTACAAAAGGCTCTGGCAAATGCTGAGGTCTTCATGACCCAGGTCCCACAGGAGGAAGATGTAGAGGATTGCCTCCACACCTCCCAAAATGCTCCCTGCATCACCTTCACGGCGGAGGATATGCAGGTTATAGGGAAGCATGATCGACCCCTGTACTTTACAGGGTATATTGGATCGTCTGAGGTGAACCGCATTCAGGTGGATCCAGGGTTCGCATTGAGCATCATGCCTCGCCGGGTCATGCAACATCTGGGCATTCCTACTCATCGTTTGAGCCCTACTCAGACGACCATTTACGGGTTCAATGCCAATGGAACCCGTCCAATGGGGAAGATCAAGCTCAAATGCCAGATCGGAAGCCTAAAGTCGGAAGTGATATGTTACGTCATTGATGCTGACACTTCCTACAACCTACTGTTGGGGCGGCCATGAATTCATCGTAATTCCATCGTTCCCTCCACTCTCTACCAAGTCATGAAATACATTGACGGGAGTGGAAAAGTGCAAACGTTGATTGCCGAAAGGCATCCGTTTAAGGGGGTCGAGAATTATTTCACATACTCCCTCCTGTATCAGGATTCCTTGGAAGTCCTGCAACCAGAGGAGCCAGACTCTGGTAATGAAGCCGATACCGAGCCAGAAAAAGAAGAATGCCTGTGGGAGTTGGAACCACTTGTAAAGAGCATTAATAAGCTCGATGTTGATAATACCACCGACGATGTAGGCGGTTGGTACTTTAATGAAGAATTAGATTTAGCGTATTTTTCTGTGTTTGCTTCTGATTCGGTACCGTCAGACACTAGTACCGAAGTAGATGATGATCTCTGGTCGGCAATGGGTGCTTTGACATCGTTGCATGTACCAGTGAAATTGTCCTTCGAGACGTACCGAGATAATGGTAATGCGCAAGAATCTATATTCATGGTTCCAGCGAGACAGAAAGGCCAAAAACCAATTCTTTTTGGGCGAATCTCGTCTGAACCAACGCCCCGCGAAGAATCAGAAGGCGAAGAGGAATCCCCTCAGTTCGATCATTACGAACCAAAAGCACTCAGAATGATGAAACGCATGGGGTATGACTTAACAAGCGGACCTGGGTTGAACTTTGGCAAAGGGAGGAGAACGCTACTTCAATCCTTTGTGCCGAAAGGGAAAGCACCTGATTATTATCATCAGACTTGCAGGGGGTTGGGCTATGTATCAACTCCGGGTCCATCAGCCTCTGATTCTGGAGGGTCATCAGGCCACAGTTACTCTTCAGGCACGTCATCATGGGAGTCAGATGTCAGTGTCGGCAACATCTTCAGAGAACTTTTAGTGAACATAGTTTCAACAAGCCACCTGGAAGACGGAGATAAAGAAATGATCCAATCTGATACAGACCCTTGGATCAAACATTTAAATACTCTTTGGGATACCCGCTTTGAACAGCGCGAGCCACCCATAGAAGATAAGGTTGTTCAGATCAATCTGGGAGATGAGGCTAATCCTAAGCCCATCTTTATAAGCGAAGGTCTGTCTCCTTCGTAGAAAAAGGATCTAATATCTCTTGTACAAGAGTATATAGATGTCTTCGCCTGGAATTATGAAGACATGCCCGGACTTGATCCTCAAGTGGCTATGCACCGCCTCAACATCAATTCGGACGTAAAGCCTGTCAAACAACAACAGCGACGGTTCCGTCCAGAGATAATGGAGGCGATTCAATCAGAAATCAGAAAGCTTATAGACTCTGGCTTCATCAGGGAAGAACAACATCCCGACTGGGTAGCCAACATCGTCCCCGTTGCCAAGAAAAACGAAAAGATCCGGATCTGCATTGACTTCCGTGATCTAAACGAGGCCTGTCCCAAAGACGAATTCCCACTGCCAATCACAGATGTCATGATTGACAATACCTGTGGATTCGAGCGAATGTCCTTCATGGATGGATTCTCAGGATATAATCAAATCAAGATGTATCCCGACGACGAGAAACATACCTCTTTCAGGACACCATTGGGGGTATACTGCTACACCGTCATGCCCTTCGGCCTAAAGAATGCAGGGGCGACATATCAAAGGGCCATGAATGCCATTTTCCATCAGCACATGCGTAAAACGGTGGAATGTTATGTTGATGACATTGCAGTAAAAAGTCGCGCTAAAGGTGATCACATATCTGACCTGAAGGCTGTCTTTGATATCATGCGGGCTCATCAATTGAAGATGAACCCCACCAAGTCCTTCCTGGGGGTGGCCAGTGGCAAATTCCTAGGATTTGTTGTAACCTCCACGGGAATTCATTTGGACCCGGAAAAGGTCCGCGCTATCCAGGAGATGCAACCTCCGAGAAATCTCAAGGAACTTAGGGGATTGCAAGGACGATTGGCTTACATCCGCAGGTTTATCTCAAATCTCTCCGGGAGATGCCAACCCTTCGCTAAACTAATGAAGAAGGGTATCTCGTTCATTTGGGACGACGCTTGCCAACAAGCGTTTGAGGAGATCAAGCAATACCTCACCCAACCACCGGTCCTGGCAGCTCCGGTATCCAGAAAGCCTTTCCTGGTATACGTCCGAGCAATGGATCATTCTATGGGAGCTCTACTAGCTCAGAATGATGATCAAGGACGAGAGCAAGCAATCTACTATCCGTTGATAGCTGAGGGTTTGCTAAAAATCCTAAGTGGACTTGGCTCCACTCTTTCCTCCAAAATCCCTTACAAATTCTCATCCACAGAATGGTAGGTCTACAAAATACAATCATTACCAAGTTAACACTATACCTCTGGTAATGAAAATTTTTCAATACTCCTTGTCGAGTGTTTTTCATTGATTTGCAAAAGGGGAAAACTTACAAATAAAAAAGTTTGAGGAGCTAAATTACAAGTATTCTTAAAAAGACTACAAGTAGATCTCCTCAGAGATTCTGGAGAAGTGTGCCGATAGGAGTCTGGTCAGCGCGCGACCACTTTGTCCCTTTGACGATGCGAGCGATGAGATTCCCTTCTCGCCTGGTTCCGGGAATCAGAGAATAGAGGGTTGGTAGAACCCTCTTGCTACTTCTCAAAACCGCCTTCAATTAAGGGTTCCTTCTCGCCTGGTTCCGGAAATTCCTTGAGAAGAAGGGGTTATTAGGGTATCAGCACCCTGAATAGAGAAGTAATTCTCTAAAAGTTCTAAATTCGAGAACGCACGGTGCGTTGTGAAGAAGCCTCTGCTTGTGGAGTCCTCTCTCTTCTCTCTTCCAAGTCCTCTCTCCTTGTGCCCCTGGCGGGCTATTTATAGGGAGAGCAAGGGTATAATCGTCCCCTTGAAGATATGGAAACAGATTGAACCGAATCTATTTGAATTTGGAAAGTAGCCTTGCTGCGAGGCTAAGATAGCTTCTGCGGAGCTAGAAATGGCAGGTCGGTTGATCTTCTTGATCTGTTTTGATCCTTTCCATATTGTTGGAGGATTTCCCCTGATCTTCTTACTCGTTTTAAGAGAGTCAAGAGATTGTGGCAATCAACTGCCATATTTGATCTCCGATTTGATCTTAATTGGATTTGATCTGATTGGATCCGATCTCATCCGGAGATTTGATTGGTCAAAGGTTGACCATAGCAGACCAATAACGGCGCTGCTCGCTTTGAGCTCGCAGCGGAGCTGGAGGCAGTTTCTGGCGAAGTCCGAAAAGAGGCTTTTCGGCGGAGCTAGAAGTCTTCTGCGGCGAAGCTGTAAGTTAGCTTTCTGGCGAGGTTTTGGATGGCTTCAAGGCGGAGTTGGATGATCCTAGCCTCTCAAGCGAGGCTATCTCTTTGGGCTCATGTAATGCTAAATGCTAGCACCTTAGACCTGCTGAGGTCTGTTTAGAAACAATCCAGGTTCACTGTCTGCTTGCTGGATCAGTGGAGTCCAAGTTGCATTCTTGTCCCTCGGAGATGGGTGAAAACTGGTCTTCAGCTCGTCTGTCACTTGTCTTTTGTAAATGTCAACAAGTTTAGACATTGTTTGGACCAATAAGAATCTTGTCTTTTTTAAGTGTCAACAAGACCCCCTTCAAAGTTTTCGAAAGTCTACAATAGCTCAGACTTCGAAATACTTTGAACTGCTTTGATGGGTGGTATATGGAGAATGAACGTCGCCATGGTGGTTGAGTTCAGCTTCGCTTTCAATCCTGCTTTGGGATATAGATTCGCCGAAGAATTGTACAGAGGTTCGTGACTCTGAGTAGCTTCGCGGCTGAGGTAGCTCCGGATCTGGGCTTCTGGAGATACATTCGCCCCGGAGCGTCTGTCGCTTTCCCAAGGCCAACTGCCGTGGGCCAGTTACGAGGAGGATTACTCCTTTCTTCGTGCTGATCGAGGGAGATATTCTCCGATTTGCACGTTTCCAAGGGAGGATATTCCCTTTCTTCAAGGTACAATAAGTGCCTTTATGAGGGAGACGTTTCTCCCTTCGCACGGTTTCAAGGGAAATCGTCCCTTTTCTCAAGGCGCAATAAATGCCTTAAATGCGCTCGTGCTTCCACGCTTGAGGTGGCAGCGCTCAGGCCATGGGGCCTATAAATAGGACGCTTGAGGTCCTCTGAAGAGAAGTGGTCTGCTCTCCTTCTCTTCTCCTGGTTGAGAGAGATACTCAGATCTCTGAATTAGTGAGAATGCCCACTCTGGTCATTATCCGGCCAAGGACCGGTAAGTCTTGATCATTCAACGACTTCACCGATTTTAAGGAATTCATCTCCCTTAATTTAGCTTTGATAGCTGCTTCAGGGATTAGTTTCCCTTGTTCTTCATCTTGCAATTGGCTGATCTGCAGAGAAGGATTTTATCATAGCTTTCCAACGGAGCTATCATTCTGACTTGATCACGGAAGGATCACTGCATGTTAAGTCCGCTACACAGGCAGAATTTGGGACTTGGTCTCTTCAAAGTTGAGCCAGTCTTGCCATATAGGTGAGGCTATGACTGTGTCCCACAGGATCGGTCTGGCTTTAGCCATATAGGCGAGGCTAGAACTTGGCGTTTGCTGAGCTAGCCCATCATTGCTTGTGCAAGCGAGGCTTATCCTCTGCTTTAACTGAAATCGGATTACTTCGCCCCCAAAGAATCTGACTTAGTATTTTTGCAGCTTCTCTTGTGTTTAACTGCTAACTTGCTCCGATTTGCATTGCAGTGAGCTATGTTTGCCAGTCTGGTAACTTGATGGAAGAAACCATAAAATTGCCTTATGCTTCCCTGGTTGAAGCTTTACTTTTAAGCAGGAGGAACAACTTGGGGCAACGGGTGTATGTCCCAGAGGCTGTTGGCAGCCTCTTATCCGAGATGATTCGTTCTGAGGTGAGGCTGGTAGCCGCTTTGTCGGAGATGATCCGCTTCGGGAAAGCGGGCGTCACACCTGACATCACTGCCAATTCCCATTATAGGTGATCTATCGTGTTGGTGGCGATAAGTTCATTGCCAATCTTCATCAAAGATGATCCCGCTTTCTGGTGGCAAAATGTGCCATTTTTGTGGAGAATTATGGCTGTGTCCTCGTGGCACAACTGGTTACGGCCTTGTGCAGGAGGAAGGCCTTTCATGTCCAGTTGGTCTGGCTTGGAAGCAGATAAAACCACTTGTATGCCTTTTGCGCAAATGATCCTGTTGAGCAACTGAATGTGTTGTATGAAACACAACTTTGATGTAGTATCAATGTACCTTTCCTCTTAAATCAATGAAAGTTCATTTTCTGCTCATCTGATCTTTGTTTGCCTTCATTGAAAGTTTGGCCATAGCGGGGCTAAACTTTGTGCGGAGTTAAGGACAAAGTCCTTTTTGAATGAACTTCGCGAAACTGGCACGTCCTCGAACTGCGCCTTTAGGGGACTAAGGCAACCCTTTTGGTGTGGTCCTTGATGGATTACGCGAAGTCCGCACTTTGATCCATGGCGAAGTTAACCCTTAGTGGGGTTGAATCAGCGCTTCTTGGGAAGGCGCTTTAAGCAGCGTTTCAAATTAATTTGAAACGGCGGCTTTGTGCCCTTTTTGAGGCATCGTTTCGGGCGCTGATTGGCCTATAAAAGCCCGATCGGGCTGAGCAGGAGCAGATCTCTTTTTTCAGAGAACTTTTGACTCTTCTTCTTCCTCTTTCTTCTTTATTCAGAAAGCTTGAGAACTTTCGCAGCTCTTCAATGGCGCCCAAAAGACAAGCGGGGAAAGAAGTGGCAACTTCTGCAGCGGGGGGTCTTCCTCCTCCCTCGGTCATCGAACGACCAGTCACCGGTAAGGGGCTTTCTCTTCTGATTAGAGACTGCGGTCTTTCTTTTAAGCCGATATTTGGCTATCAGGACGATCGAATATGATCTGTCCTTATTAGGGAACCCATTTCCCTGAATTTCCCTATTTTTCTTGGACGGGGAATTAAGAACTGAACAGTTCTTCTTTAGGCTTCCGTACGAAGCCATTACTTGGGCTGTCTTCATCCTGTTGAGGAACAGGATACGGGTCTGTCCCTTCAATCATGGTCGCAAAGGTTGATTTTTGACCATAATGCCCTTTTGATGACGTCAGCCCTTAAGGCTGTACCACCTTTTACTTAAGCGAAGTTAATACTTGGACGTTTTCTGCAAAATGCAGACTTGTCCGCGAGTTCAAGCTTTGTCGAAGCTATCGCCTTGCTGGCTTTGCCCACTGGGCGAGGCTATGCCTTGGTGGAATTTATATCTTCGTGTCCGCTTGGCTGATGAACTAATCGTAGTTCTTTTTTGCTCTTGCAGTGCACTACATTCCCGGTCCCTTGAATAATTTGTTTGGGATGACCAGTGAAGTTGATGGCAATATCAGCTTGCAATTTCAAGGGCAAGCTTCTCTGTTTAGTGAGCGAAGCTCTATCGTTCGGGACACGCTCATTCATAGTGGTGATCAATATACCACGAGGAGTATCCTGACCACAGCTCCTCTTGAAGACATTGACCGTCAGACTTATAGGAAGCCTGACTTCATGTTTGGGGACACCGCACCAGATCCTGATCACCAGCTTCAGGCAGGAGAAGGGCAATGGATCTTCCAGGTGGATAATGAGAAGTTTTACCTTCCATCTAACAAGCGGCACTATTCTCTGTCTTCCTTCCAGTGTGTGACGCAGGCTCAGAAGATGGCATGGGGCGTGAGCTGAAATACCGACTCCGTCCACGTAGGGAGATTGACATTTCAGTCTCCTGGTTATGCAAGAGCGGGGCCTCCTCATAACATAATGGGTTTACAACTTGGGAATGTGTCACGAGAGATCCCAGCAGGGGAAAATCCGGCTGTGGCACTGACCTTTGGCAGCCAGTTTTGCGCGGTCAATGGGAACTATCCCGCCACTGACTTCAGAGCTCCAGGTTGGATTCACCCTCCAAAGACGTGGTGGATGGATTTGACTACGTATATCCTTACTCATTTCGAGAAGGATTTGGAGAGGCTAAACCTCTATGAGGCCGTCAGGGCGACCTGCTACGGTATAGATATGAATGTGGCGTGCTTTTACGCCATCCTTGAATTATATTGCCCAGCTTCAGGGACTTTCTTCACCCCTGTTGGCGAGTTGGGTATGACTTTGCATGAGATGTGGGAAGTCTCTGCTTTGCCTTTCGGGTCTCTTCCTTATGAAGAATACTTTTCGTGCGAGGCGGAGTTGGCTCTTCTGGAGAAGCAGGAGCCTGCCTTGTTCGAGACTTATCGGGAGTTAATGTGCCACTTGCACATTTGTTCCGGCATCCATGGTAGCAGCAAGGGCACCTCCTGCAGCTTGAAGAGCTGGGGGAATTACTTGTTCCCGGATATGAGGAATGCTCCTGAAGCAGCTCATTGCGGAGTTGCTGATGAAGTTATCTTTGAGCGGATGCAGATGCACCTCCAAAGGGATCTTGTCGTGACGGAAGACGATGGTCCCTATGAGAAGGGTGACGTCCTTCGGAGCTTCCACCATCAGGCTCGTCAGCCTATGTCTCGGAAGGCACTGCTGGCCGGTTTCTTAACCGTCTGGCTGAAAAAGTGCGTAGTGCCATCTTCTTCGGGTGACATTGTTCATCCGAATGTTTTCCTGCCCGCCGTACGGTTGGTCCATGGTCGCCCTCTGGGTCTTCTTCTGGCCATGGTGTGCTGCATCCAAAGAGGCCTTCGTGCATTAACGGAGGCTTTTTGCAGGCCGCCAGCGACGAAGCGTGGAAAGGGAGCCGTTTTGCCTTGTGACGGACCCAATCCTAGGATAGGTCTGCCCTACACCTATCTGATGGCGTGGTTCGCCTTACACTGTCCTTCGCTGATTGGAGCTGGAGAGGACCCTCCGCAAGGTGTTCGAAAAGCGCTCCTCCACCGATTCGAAGGACGTTCGTGGCTAAAGAAATACGTGGCTGAGGCCCGTAAATTGGTGCGTCTATATGACGTTTACAGTCTCTTTCGCTGTCTTCCCCGCATTTGGGGTGTAGGATATGACGAGGAGTTCCGAGATGCGGGGGAAGGGCGGTCTTCTCTGAGCCGGGGAGTTTTTGAGTGGCTGGTTAGCATCCGGCCCTCACACTTGCTGTACAGGAGCGGGGATACCCGCTATTTGGAACCCTACGTCCCAAGCCGGTTTGCTCGACAGTTTGGGTACGACCAGCTGTATGTGGGCAACCCCAATTCTGATTTGGCTTTCATGGGGAGTCTTATTGACGGGGCACGTGCCTGGCGATTCTTTACTGCAAGCGGCACGGGGGCGCGACTACGCACGTCGTTGAGGGATCCCAATCTCCTAACGACCCTATGCTTTTCCCAGTGGTACACAACTTTCAACTCCACACCTCTCGAATTCAAGGTCAACAGTTCTGGTGTGAAGTTAATTTCTCAGCGGCTGAGACGGAAGGCTTCTGAGAAAAGGGAAGGCAAAAGGGTTCGCACCCCAGGTATAGAGGAGTTTGTCGCTGTGGAAGACAGCGAGGCCTTAGATGCAGAAAGTCCTCGCTTCAAAGCGGGAGCGGGGGCTGAGACTCCTGCTATTGGCTCTGGTGTGATGGGGACGGCTCCCCCTCATTATGTAGAAGAAGTGGAGGAAGAGGATTCTGAAGTCCACTTCAAAAAAAAGCGGGAAGGTGGCTCTCGTAGGAAATCGCTGGCGAAGAAGCCTCGCCGCCAAGCTCCTACGATTGTCATAGAGGGTTATCCCTCTACAGCGATTCCTCCTGCTGCCCCATTAGTGGCTGAACCGTCGGTTGCTGAACCGACTAGCAGTGAATCTGCTCCGGATCTGGGTAAGATTAACCCCGTCCATATAATACACCTTTCTGTGTGTTCCCACTGACTTATTATCCGCTTTCTGACGCAGGAGCTGGGGCGGCTGGAGAGCAAGGGGAACATTATGATCCCCTATTTACTTATGGAATTGAAGCTGGTTCTTTTGCTCGTCCGGAGGAGTCCGGAGGTGATGTGGCCGACATTGGTCCCTCAGGCGCTGGGACTTCTAAAGGAAGTCCTGTGGCATCGAGCTCTATTGGGTGGTCCACGGGATACTCGGCGAGCGAAAGCGGGCCGGCTATTCGTGCTGATTCTGCCAAGAATTTTCCGATGGAGCCCCTGGAGACTGATGCGGCTGACGAGATGTTTGAGGCGACATCATCCTTTGGTATTGTCCTAACCCCTTGGCTTCTTTTGCATGTTGTGTCCCGACTAACCACAGTCTTGTTATAGGTGTTCGGCCTCAAGATGCATCAGCTTCAAGAGAGCCAGAAGATTTCCCCGAAGGGTCAAGGGGTGACATGAGCGCTTCGACCGCGGCGGATGCTGCTGTGTTGGATGCGCTGTATGGCGACCTGCCCTCTTATCGGCCCAAGCCAGCCGAAAGATCAGGGGCTGAAGGGATGGCAGTTCCGGAGGTGTCCTCACTCCCGACTATATCAGCGAGTGCGGTGCCGACAATTTTGCCAAGCGAGAAGTTGACGGTGATTACAAGCCCTACTTCCCCAACCCTGGTGGTTGAGCCTGCTGTTCAGGAGATGGTCGCCAGCCCTACCTCAGCGGTGGCTAGCGTACTGGTTTCCATGAAGACTCCGCCAAGATCACCGACGACCTGTCCTGCAGTTGTCAATGTCCTCGCGACTTCTTCCATGGTAGCATCAACCAGGCTGGTGGATTTTTCTGAGGTTGCCTCTCTACCAGAAGTGGCTGAGGTTGAGAACGATTATATAGGTGACCTAGTCGATAGCTTTTATAAAGGCTTAGGGCGATCTATCGACCTGGTCTTGAAGGGCTCGACTATGTCGTTCTCAAAGTTAAAGGTGGTCCTCTCCCGTGGCATTGAAAGTATTCGGGACTTTGAGGGGTATCACCAGGCTACTGCTTTGGAACTCCTGGTGGATGAATTTGAGAAGGATGTAGAGGAATGGCGCTGTCTCAACCACTCGGACCTGGAGTCTTTAGTTGATGAGCGGTTCGCGCGTCTCGTCGCTCAAAAACACGAGGCCCGGCTTGCCGCTCTAGAAGCTGCTAAGGCTATCTCTTCTGACTTGAAATCCTTAGAAACAAGGCAGGCAGAGGTCGGAAATGCGATTGACGCCTCCACCAGTGCTCTTCTTGACGCTGAAGATAAGATTGGGAAGGCTGAGGAAATGATCCGGAAAGCAAATCTTCTTTTATCCAAGGCTAAACCGGTGCGTCTTGAAGAAACTGCGCTGCTTGAGCAGCTCAAGACTCAAAATGTCGAACTGGCGCGGCAGGGATTATTGCAGAGGGCAACTTTGGCGGAGGCTGAAGCTTGTCTGGCCCAGGCAATGGATTTCAATGAGGCTGAACTGAGGTCGCAGGCGTTTGCCCAGGCTGCTGATGACAGGAGGACGAGGCTGGCTTCCCTTGGAGAGCGGCTCAGATCTTACAGTGTACGCCTGTAGGTCGTTGTATATGTGCCTCCATGTACTTTATCCTTTTTGAATAAATGAAAATTCTCTCTTCTTTTGTCGAATCTCCAACCTTGTTCTTCTTTCTGAATTGCGATTCCAAATCGTATTGCAATTTCTTGAGAACATAGTTCTTGTTGGGTTGAATAATGAGACTTGGCTATCTGTCAGTTCAGAGGTCGCGATGACATAACTGGTTGAGACGCCACCAAGCTCGAAACCGGTCCTTGTCGGATCGAAAGATGAGACCTGTCTTTTGTAAGTGTCGACAGGGCTCGGTGTTAAGACTTAGCCGTCTACTGGTTCAGAGGTCGCAATGACATAACCGGTTGAGACGCCACCAAGCTTCAAAATTGGTGATACTTGTCTTTTGTAAATGTCAACAAGTATCGAGACCTGTCTTTTGTAAATGTCAACAGGGCTCGGAGTTGAGACTTAGCTGTCCGCTGGTTCAGAGGTCGCAATGACATAACCGATTGAGACGCCACCAAGCTTCAAAATTGGTGATACTTGTCTTTTGTAGATGTCAACAAGTATCGAGACCTGTCTTTTGTAAATGTCAACAGGGCTCGGGGTTGAGACTTAGCTGTCTGCTGGTTCAGAGGTCGTAATGACATAACCGATTGAGACGCCACCAAGCTTCAAGATTGGTGATACTCGTCTTTTGTAGATGTCAACGAGTATCGAGACCTGTCTTTTGTAAATGTCAACAAGGTTCGGGGTTGAGACTTAGCTGTCTGCTGGTTCAGAGGTCGCAATGACATAACCGATTGAGACGCCACCAGGCTTCAAAATTGGTGATACTTGTCTTTTGTAGATGTCAATAAGTATCGAGACCTGTCTTTTGTAAATGTCAACAGGACTCGGAATTGAGACTTGTCTTTTGTAAATGTCAACAAGCTCAAAATTGAGACTTGGTTGTCTGCTGGTTCAGAGGTCGCAATGACATAACCGATTGAGACGCCACCAAGCTCAAAAAGTTGGTGATACTTGTCTTTTGTAAATGTCAACAAGTATCGAGACCTGTCTTTTGTAAATGTCAACAGGGCTCGGAATTGAGACTTGTCTTTTGTAAATATCAACAAGCTCAAAATTGAGACTTGGTTGTCTGCTGGTTCAGAGGTCGCAATGACATAACCGATTGAGACGCCACCAAGCTCAAAAAGTTGGTGATACTTGTCTTTTGTAAATGTCAACAAGTATTGAGACCTGTCTTTTGTAAATGTCAACAGGGCTCGGTTGAGACTTAGCTGTCCGCTGGTTCAGAGGTCGCAATGACATAACCGATTGAGACGCCGCCAAGTTCAAAATTGGTGATAGAATTTGGGAAGAGGTCTCGTTCTCTCGGGGAGAAACGAGGAAATCACTGTCATAGGTTTAATGTTAAAGTAATAGCGAAATGTATATGTGGTCTTACCATTCTATGGATGAGAATTGGTAAGTGACTTTGGAGGTCTCGTTCTCACGGGAAGAAACGAGAGAATTGCTGTCATAGGTTTAATGTTAACATAACAGCGGAATATATATGGCCCTACCATTCTATGGATGAGAATTGGTAAGTGACTTTGGAGAGGGAATCAAATGGGAACAGGTCCCGTAGGATTTTTAGCAAACCCTCAGCTATCAACGGGTTTGAAATGCCTTTACCAACTACCGTTTGAGTTAGGCTAGCCATGCTATTCCCCTCAGCATGATGAGTTGTCGAGGACTTATGTTGGGCTTACAGGCCAACATTTTCCTTTATCCTTAATCGTTAAGGATGTTGGATTATCAGGTTAATGTATGCATAACCTTGATTTGTCTTCGAGACAACCAATGCACGACCAGGTTCCTACTGGTTTATGGTTGTATGATCTCGCTTGGAGGAAGAGAAAGGCTCTCTTTGTGTGTACTTTGGACACAAAGATTTTGATCAGAGGTGTAGTGTTAACTTCATCATGAGAAGGATCCTTGATTAAGGATAATACTTCTTTAAGAACTTGCCATTGATCGGCATCATGAGTAGGTCTCCATCTGCAGTCATAAAGCGGTATGCTCCGTTTGAATAGACTGTTTCTATTACGAACGGTCCTTCCCATTTAGGCTGAAATTTGCCTTTGGTCTTGTGCGTCATAATCATCGGTCGTCTGACGGCTAGAACCAGGTCTCCTTGGTGGAAGACTCTCTGTTTGACCTTCTTATTGAAGGCTTTTGAAATTCGAGCTTGATACAGCTCAATATGTTGTTGCGCTTGTAGCCGCTTCTCGTCTAGGGCTTCGAGCTCTTGAAGACGCAACTGATCATTGTCCTCTGATGTGATTTTAGTGGTCAGAGCTACTCGCAATGACGGCATCTGAATTTCCAATGGGATAACTGCTTCGCACCCATATACCAAGGAAAAAGGCGTATTGTCTGTCGGTGTTCGAACCGTGGTTCGGTAGGCCCAGAGACATTCACCGAGCTTTTCGTCCCAATCTCGCTTATTCGAGTAAACGAACTTCTTGAGCAGCTTGATGATCGTTTTGTTGAATGCTTCCGCCAAGCCATTGGCGGCAGGATTATAGGCGGTTGAAGCCACATTCTGAATTCGGTATTTATCGCAGAACCGATAGAACACTTGGCTTATGAATTGGGGACCATTGTCGTGGATGATCCGCCTAGGGACACCAAATCGATAGATGACATGGTGTTTGATGAAGTTAACCACATTAGAGGTCTTGACTTCAGTTAATGGTATAACCTCTGCCCACTTTGAGAAGTAATCGGTTATTGCCAGGATGAACCGGTGACCTTTTGTCGAAGAGGGGCTGATTGGCCCTACGACATCTATTCCCCATGCTTCAAATGGCCATGAAGCAACAGTAGGGTGGAGCAGCTCCGAAGGCTGGTGTATGAAGTCTGCATGAATCTGACACGCTTTACACCTTCGCGCATATTGAATGGCATCGGCTATCATAGTTGGCCAATAATATCCAAGCTTATGCAACCTGTCTTTAAGTTTTGGACCTGGCTGATGAGCTCCGCAAGTGCCATTGTGTGCTTCTTGGAGCGCGTCCTGTGCCTCTGAATTTGAAAGGTAACGGAGGAGAACACCGTCATATGAACGACAGTAAAGGGTCTTCAGAGTCGGATCGTAGTAGAAACGGAGAGACCTTCGTCTGATAGACGCCGCTTCTTTAGGATCGTCTGGAAGCAGACCGTGTAGAGCATAATCGATGAGAGAAAAGCGCCAATCTCTCGGCTCAAAATCCGTGGAGACATTATAAACCTCTCGGGTTCTTAACATATGCTTAGAGCATACAAGATGTCGAGTTGCGACTGTGAGGTAATACTTGGTGTCGGCTGGCAAGGCTAGTGTTGTCGCTAATGCAGCGAGAGAGTCTGCCTTGGTATTCTGAGATCGAGATACGTGCCCGATGTAGAAACCTTCAAATAGGTTAGCCAATTCGATGGCCGTGTGGTAATAAGGCACCAAGTCTTCATGACGGACCTCATATTCGCCTTTGACCTGACTAATGATCAATTTTGAATCGCCATAAGCTTCGAGGTAGCGTACCCCCATTCCATGGGCGAGCTGAAGGCCAATGAGCAGAGCATTATATTCTGCTACATTGTTGGAGCACGATTCTGTCAAGAAAAATGCTCTAGGAAGAATATGATTCTGTGGGGAGATAAACACAACCCCCACTCCGGCAATAATCTTGCCTTTAGGGCCCATTCGCGATGCTCCATCGAAGAACATCTGCCACACTTCCTCTGCTGAGGTTGCATTAGACTCGAAGACTTCATCAGGGATATCCTCATGAAGTTTTGACTGTTCCGGAACTGGATGAGCAGCCAAGAACTCTGCGAGGGCTTGGCCTTTAACCGCCTTCTGAGGGGTAAAGATCATGTCGTATTGAGACAATAAAAGTGCCCACTTAGCCAATCTTGAATTCAGTGATCCTGGCTTCGTCATAAGAAGACGTAAAGGGTTCACTCTGGAGATGACATGTATGATTTGGCCAACCAAATAATGTCGTGTTTTCTGAACAGCGAAGACGAGAGCTAAACACTCTTTCTCAATAGGATTGTAGCGAGATTCTGCTCCTATGAGGGTTCTGCTCAAATAATAAATGGCTTGCTCATGGCCATTGTCATCCTTTTGAGCGAGGAGGGCGCCGAGGGAGTAGTCCAGAGCTTTTATATAAAGCAAGAATGGTTTCCCTGATATAGGGGCCACCAAGACTGGAGGTTTTGTGAGATACCTCTTGATGTCTTCATAAGCTTCTTGACAAGCTTGATCCCATATGAAGGAAGCACCCCTTTTCATGAGTCAGGTGAACGGTTGACAACGGCCTGAGAGATTTGCGATGAATCTTCTGATATAAGCCAGTCTGCCTTGCAAGCCCCTAAGCTCTTTGAGGTTCCTTGGTGGATGCATGCTCTGGATGGCTTTGACTTTGTCTGGGTCAAGATGAATCCCCTTTGATGTGATAATGAACCCAAGGAACTTGCCACTTGATACTCCTAAGAAGGATTTTGTCGGGTTCATTTTCAGTTGATGGGCCTGCATTATGTCGAACATCGTTCTCAGGTCGTGAAGATGTTCATCCTTGTTGCGGCTTTTGACGGCAATGTCGTCGACATAGCACTCCACCGTTTTCGGAGATGATCGCGGAAGATCGTACTCATTGCCCGCTGGTAGGTTGCTCCGGCGTTCTTCAGTCCGAAGGGCATTACAGTGTAGCAGTATACCCCAATGGTGTTCGGAAAGAAGTATGTTTCTCGTCGTCGGAATACATCTTAATCTGGTTGTACCCTGAGAAGCCGTCCATGAAAGACATCCTTTCGAACCCGCATGTGTTGTCAATCATGACGTCGGTAATGGGCAGTGGGAATTCATCTTTAGGACAGGCCGTATTGAGATCACGGTAATCGATGCAGATTCGTATTTTCCAGTTCTTCTTAAGGACGGGGACGATGTTGGCTACCCAATCTGGATGTTGTTCCTCCCGGATGAAGCCACATGCAATGAGCTTGTGAACTTCGGCTTCAATAGCTTCCATAATGTTCGGGCAAAATCGATGTTGTTGCTGCTTGACTGGCTTGACGTCGGGCTTGATGTTTAGACGGTGCATAGCGACTTGTGGATCAAGTCCGGGCATGTCTTCGTAGCTCCACGCGAAGACGTCTATATACTCTTTTATGAGCATTATCAATTCTTCCTTTTCTATAAGTGATAGGCTTTCACTTATAAATATGGGTTTGGGATGATCTCGACTTCCCAGGTTGACCTGCACCACCTTGTCTTCAGTAGGCGGATCGCGCAGCTCGAATCGCTTTTCCCACTGAAGGTTCAATTGCTGGGCCCATGGTTCCTCATCGGCAGCCTCCGCGGGTTCCAATTGACTGCTTGAAGTCATATTAACAGTGAGGCTTTCGAACATTCCTCCTATGCTGACATCTGAGTCCCACTCGGAGGATGAGGCCGACTGTGATGAAATTGGTCCGTCGTCTTTGACTTGAACTGTCACTGATGAGGAGGGTGTAACATACCCTAACCCCCTGCGTGTACTGTCATAGTAATTTGCAGGTTTCCCTTTTGGGACAAAATTACGCATCAAGCTGCGCCTTCCTTTTCCAAAGTTCAGGCCCGCTCCCTGATTCAAGTTGTATCCCATTTTCTTCATAATATGGCGTTCTGACCACGCATAATGAAAGAACTGTGGAGCATCTGACTCTGAGCTTGAGTCTGCAGTTGTGGGTCCACGTGGCCGGGTTCTTCCGAAGATTATCGGCAACTGACCTTGTTTGGACGGAGGGACCACCAGCGTGGCCCCTTCTATAGCTTCCATAGGTGTGTTAGCCGCACCCACCTTATGTAAGGGCATATGCAGAGAGCCATCTGTAATAGATTTAATTGACCCAATACTCGCGGGATAATCAAAAGAAATATTATCATTAATTACCCATTCACCTTCATCTTCAGAAGGAATATTACATTGGGGATTATTAAGACATGCTATGATTGGTTCACTAATCAGTAGGGCTGGCATGCCTGCTTCGGATTCTGAATCCGCCTCGTTGCCACTTTCATCATCGTCTGGCAATGGTTCCTTAGATGTTTCACCGGCCTCTTGATAAAGGAGAGCGTCAGTGAAGTAATTTTTCACCCCTTTGAATGGTTGCTTTTCAGCGAAGACAGTTCGTACTGTTGCATCATCTTCAACATATTTGAAGCATTGGTGGAGGGTAGAGGGAACGATCCAGTTGGCATGGATCCATGGTCGTCCCAGCAGCAGGTTATATGATGTGTCAGCGTCAATGACATAACACGTCACTTCTGACTTCAGGCTCCCGATTCAGCAACGGAGCCGAATCTTTCCAAGTGGATGACTGCTCCCGGCGTTGAAACCATATATTGTAGTAGTGGTTGCGGACAACCTGTACAGCGGTATGCCGAGGAAGTAGAGAAGCCTTTTGGGGATGATGCTGAGTGCGGACCCCGGATCGACTTGTATTCTTTCAATGCACGTTGAACCGATATATCCGGTGTAGTACAGAGGTCGATCGTGCTTGTTGTCCTTGAGAAGCATATCTTCCGCTGTGAATGTGATGGCGGGCACCTTTGATTATGCGTGATGACATTCCGAACAAGGAGACTGCATATCATCGTCAGGAACCTCAGGCATGCATGTCAGAAAGGATTCTGAGTTGGCTAGCGCATCTCTGAGTGCTTCTCTTGTCTCTTTTGAGAGACGCAAGAGCTCGTGTATTGTGATACGAGCTGGGATATTAGCCAGATGGGCCAATATATCAAAACGAAAGGGCATATCAAGCCCTTGGCCTGATGGTTTCTTCAACACATGGTCGAATCGTACCTCCTTAGGCTTCTCCTTTCCCTTTGGTGGAACTGGGGTCAATGCTGATATTGGTGCTGACGTCGTTTGCTGTTGTATCTCGTCAGTAGACTTCTCATACTGCCTTAAGTATGATTTTCCAAATCGGGTGCCCGTCTGTTGAGGCGCATCGGCCTGCGCCGTGCAAGCATGCTTTTCTCCTTCTGAATCGCTGAGAGAAGCCGATGTGAGGTTGCCATCGTCTGGCAGGACAGAGATGACATTACAAGATTTGCCCTTTAAGTTGGGCTCCTTTGAATCCCGTTGTACTTCTTGGACGAGGTCTGGGTGTATCCACATGACTTCCCCTGTCTCCAATGTTAAGCGAACAAGACCTTTATCGCCTTGAGTCATGGCTGAATGATGCCTGACTTCCAACCGTGGCGCGGGGGCTGGATAGGTCCCGTCAGGAACTGTGACCTTTTGGGTGCTGCCGAACTCAAGAGTCACCATATTGGCAGTGACTTTCTTCTGCTCCGTCTTCAATGTTAGAACCCCGGCATCGATCAGGGCTTGTATTCTGTCCTTAAGGACATAACACTTGTCAGTAGGATGGTGGATCATCCTGTGGTAGAGGCAGTATTTAGGGTCGTTTGTGCGCCCTATCTCATTGGGACGTCGAGCATCTGGCAGTTTCATTTTGTTCCCTTTGTGGAGCAGATGGAATATCGTGACCACCTGATCGTCTTTGAAGGAGTACTGCTTTGGAGGGAACTTAGGCTCCTGATTGTTGAAGCCGCCCTTCTTGGCCTTCGACTGCACATCTCTGGATAACTCCACAGACATAGTCTCTTTGCCTTTAGCTTGAGAAGACTGCGGTAGGTCGCTACGCCCTTTGTTGTTCATCCCCCACTTGCCTCTAGGGGTGGATGGTTCAAACTTTTTAGCCGACTTCTCGGCTATCTCTGCTTGTTCGACCAATTCCTTCTAAGTGTGGGCTTTGACAGCCCCTATGCGAACTTCCACTTAGTCTAAGAAGTTGTGTCTGTATGTCTGCAAAAGCATGGGTAATGGCATCCCTGCTGGGCACATCAAGGATAAATTTCTGAATCGCTCAATGTAGTCACGGACAGATTCGCCCTTCCTCTGCACAGTGGAGAGGAGCTTGTCCATGGTCACTTCGGTGTCGTCCTCATAGAAGCGAGAAAGGAACCGAGTTTTCAGGTCGATCCAGGAGTTGATAGAGCCCGGGGGAAGGCTTCGAAACCAGTCAAATGCCACCCCCTTTAAGGTGCCAATAAACAGCTAAGCCATGATGGCGTCGTTGCTTATGACATTACCAGTCTGGGACCGGAAGTAGTAGATGTGCTGATTGGGCGAGCTCTTACCATCATACGTATGCAACGTTGGTGGTTTGAACTTTGGTGGATATGGCACCGAATCCCACTCCAGTGGGTAAGGACGGACTGCCCCTACTTTCTTTAATTCATCCCTCTGAGCTAGGGATGCAATTTGAGCTTGGAGGCCCTTAAGGACTTCGGCGTCTAGGGAAGAACCTTCCTTGGATTTCTCCGTCTTGGGCGGCTCATTACTGAAGTGTTCCTCCTCATCGTGATTGCTCCCGGCATCATTGTCATTCCGATTGCTGAGGAGTCGAGCAAGCATCTGTTGAATATTGTCCAGGGCTTCTTGCTGGGTTCTGAAAGTTTGCTCCTGAGCCTCCAGGCGCCGACGAAGGTCGTCGTTAGCGTTATCAGCCATATTGTCTGATGCTTTATCCGTGCGTACCGAGCTAACTATCGCCGAAAAGGCGTACCCACTGTCTTCATCTTCTTCATCGGATGGTTGGAGTGATCTCCTGGGCTGTGACGAGGCTAGGGCCGTCGAGGAAGAAGGCTGCTCATAATTATAGGGTATCGCGACCCTAGATCTGGTGTTTCGGAAAACACCTTCTTCGCGCACCAGGACTTCGCCTAAGCCTGGGCTGTAATCTGGATCTGGGGAGCTGTAGGGGGTGTCTTCAGATGGTTGACCTCCCCTGAGCAACTCTCGTGCTCTCCCGGTCATGTTGACGGATGCGGAGACTGACCTCGTGAGGTGCTCCTTCTGCGATGCCTCGTAGGGAGATGTACAGACAGCCGATCAAAGACTGATTGCCGGCATGGAGGAGTGGCGAGGATCGGTCGTGACCGGCAACGAGCTGAATGGATTGTCACCAGCTGGCATCCCCTTTGTTGACAATAGGGGGAAGGAGTTCAGAAAGACTCTAACTTCCGCTTGTTCGCCAAGAATTTTCGCAAGTCAGGCCCATCAGAGCCTGAATGATCTCGCGTGGAGACTCTTTTGGAATGTACATAGGATGACGTGTCGTTCCTCTTATCCCTGCAGAAAGGATTAGCACTGAATAGTGCTTTGGTTCTAGCCTCACGGCCGTGGACTTGGTGAGTACGCTGAGGTACAGTAGCTTCGCTCATATGAACGAAGCTGGCACAAGGCATTGCTGCTCTAGGCGACGGTATGATTGTCGTCTTGACTTTATGATTGGCAACATTATTGGAGCAGACAGGCATCTTGCCTTTTTCTTCACGAGAGAGGCGCGGTTTTGGCGTAGCCACGCCTGAAGCTTCGGTTGGAGACTTCTGTTTAGGCTTCCATATCCGCTTTGGTAGAGGATGCTTAGGTTCGCGAGGAACCTGACTAGCCACAGGCGAGGCTGAGGGGTGTTGGCAGAATTCTGCTTCTGGTTTCTGATTTTAAACCTTGGTCGTGGAGACCTTCCTGTGCTTCCATGCTCGAAGCATTAGGCCACCCCCAGAGAGGACTTCTTCAAATCTTCCTTGATCGAACTGAACGATCAGGTTCTCGAGAGTGCAGGACTTGGGTTGCGGGCACACTTCTTTGTTGCGCCAGAGAACCGCAGCAGGTTCGTAGAGAACCTTTTTGTCTCCGCAGAGACTTTCCTTGAAGATTTAGCCTGAGAAGCTCTGGCTGCACCGGCTTTTCTGAATTCAGAGTTAGACCCGAGGGTCTGTTCGTCGTATTGCGACACTTGATTCTCAGCAGTGGAGAATATCTTCCCCAGCGGAGTCGCCATCTTGTTTTCCATTGATTTGCAAAGGGGAAAACTTACAAATAAAAAGTTTGAGGAGCTAAATTACAAGTATTCTTAAAAAGACTACAAGTAGATCTCCTCAGAGATTCTGGAGAAGTGTGCCGATAGGAGTCTGGTCAGCGCGCGACCACTTTGTCCCTTTGACGATGCGAGCGATGAGATTCCCTTCTCGCCTGGTTCCGAGAATCAGAGAATAGAGGGTTGGTAGAACCCTCTTACTACTTCTCAAAACCGCCTTCAATTAAGGGTTCCTTCTCGCCTGGTTCCGGAAATTCCTTGAGAAGAAGGGGTTATTAGGGTATCAGCACCCTGAATAGAGAAGTAATTCTCTAAAAGTTCTGAATTCGGGAACGCACGGTGCGTTGTGAAGAAGCCTCTGCTTGTGGAGTCCTCTCTCTTCTCTCTTCCAAGTCCTCTCTCCTTGTGCCCCTGGCGGGCTATTTATAGGGAGAGCAAGGGTATAATCGTCCCCTTGAAGATATGGAAACAGATTGAACCGAATCTGTTTGAATTTGGAAAGTAGCCTTGCTGCGAGGCTAAGATAGCTTCTGCGGAGCTAGAAATGGCAGGTCGGTTGATCTTCTTGATCTGTTTTGATCCTTTCCATATTGTTGGAGGATTTCCCCCGATCTTCTTACTCGTTTTAAGAGAATCAAGAGATTGTGGCAATCAACTGCCATATTTGATCTCCGATTTGATCTTAATTGGATTTGATCTGATTGGATCCGATCTCATCCGGAGATTTGATTGGTCAAAGGTTGACCATAGCAGACCAATAGCGGCGCTGCCCGCTTTGAGCTCGCAGCGGAGCTGGAGGCAGTTTCTGGCGAAGTCCGAAAAGAGGCTTTTCGGCGGAGCTAGAAGTCTTCTGCGGCGAAGCTGTAAGTTAGCTTTCTGGCGAGGCTTTGGATGGCTTCAAGGCGGAGTTGAATGATATTAGCCTCTCAAGCGAGGCTATCTCTTTGGGCTCATGCGATGCTAAATGCTAGCACCTTAGACCTGCTGAGGTCTGTTTAGAAACAATCCGGGTTCACTGTCTGCTTGCTGGATCAGTGGAGTCCAAGTTGCTTCCTTGTCCCTCGGAGATGGGTGAAAACCGGTCTTCAGCTCGTCTGTCACTTGTCTTTTGTAAATGTCAACAAGTTTAGACATTGTTTGGACCAATAAGAATCTTGTCTTTTTTAAGTGTCAACAGGGGTCTGTCAGGCCTGCCGGTCGACCGCCCGGTCACCGCCAACGGTCAAAAATCCGACTGTTGGAACCTCCGGTCGACCCAAAAGAACAGAGAGCACTGCTCTCAGTTCCGGTCGACCGCCCGGTCGACCCGCCCACTGAACTGCCAGACGTGCACGGCTCTGTGCATGTCGATCGACCGTGCGGTCGACCTGCCCTTGGTTCTGTCGACCGTGCGGTCGACCGACCTGGCCTGTCAGCCAGTTCTGGGTCAGCACCTGGGAGAAAAACTGTTAGAAAATATTCTTTTAAATCTTGTATTTTCAAAACTTGTTTTTCAAAAACTTTACCAAATACAAAAACAAGATATGTTGAACTCATTAAAGCATAGTGTGTATGGATATGATCCACTACACAATTAAGATGAAATATCAAAGTTTTTGATATTAAGCTTTAAACTTGATTTTTGGTTAAGGTCATGTATATAGAAAACACCAAAAAACCAAAATGATATTTTTCCAAAATGAAAGTCTTTTCTAAACTGAAAATTCTTTTATGAAAAGACAACTAAATCAAGAGTGTGTGTGTGATATATACTTGAACAATCCACCAACTATTCTATCCTTTACATTTTAATCTAAAAATAAAATCTTATACCTAGACACAAGTCTTGATCTTGAAGTCTTCCCTTGAAGTCTTCTCATCTTCTTGACTTGGTCCAAACACGATCCACCGAGCTCAAATCTTGATGTGGTCTTGATGCATAGGCTTGTGAATCAACCGGTGCTAGCTCCAAAACTTGACTTTAAATCTTTTGTTGAAGCTCCACACCCTACTAAGATCTTGATCATAAATCTGTTACTAATTATAACACAAGATCATTAGTATTATAACTACATGAGTTGATCATCATCAAAACTAGAGTGATGGGCCTTTGGGCCAACAATCTCCCCCTTTTTGATGATGACAAAACTCATGAAGTTATATATGCATGATAAAGTAAAGCTTCAAAGAAGCTCCCCCTTAACTCATGCATAAACAAAACAGAATAGATATGGTCATGAAGCACATAAACATGTATGCAAATGAATGGAGAGAAACCAAATCAAAATCCTTTTTCTCCTATTTGCAAAACAAAACATATATGCATAAACATAAAATCTTATTATTTATTAGTTATGCATATAAAAACTCAAAATCTTTCTCCCCCTTTTTGTCAATCATCAACAAAGGGGTTAAAGTAAAAACAAATCAATAAATTTTGCTCCCCCTTTTTGTCATAAACAAAGAGATCAATAAGGGGTTAAAACATTCAAAACAAGACAAAAATCTTCTTCCCCTTTTTATAGTATAAAGAAACAATAAAGGAAGATGAGCTCCCCCTTTTTGTCTAAAATAATATCAATAAGGGGTTAAAAACAACTCAATCAATAAATGGTTTATATGCGATATACATTCATGAAGAGGAAGACGCTAAGTTAGCTTCCCTACACATATGCATTACATGAAGAAGGGATGATAAGCCCCAATTCACATAACACATATTATGTAATGCATAAGAGGAGATGTGAAGCTCCCCCTACACACGTGTACCGTATAAAGAAGAGATGTCAAGCTCCTCAATACAAGATACACTCAACATGAATCTATACGTAGAAGAGATGTTAAGCTCTCCTTGCATATAGGTAATATAAATCCAAAAATTTTGAACTTTTCTTATAAAAACAAAATTTTGAATTTTGATCAATAAAACAAATTTTGAGATATCAAATAAAATTTAATTTTGATACCAATTTTAAAACAAAATGCATAAGCTTATCAATAGAAATAAAATGTTAGAATTAAGCTTAGCACTAACAAATTTTGTGCTTTAAAAATGTAAATCCATTTTAACTCAAGCACAAAAACTATCATATATATATGTATGAAAAATGAGTATACCAACTGATATTGAAATTGATACATACAATTGAACTTGATACATACATATACATAAATATGAGTATATACAAAAAGAGTCATATTGATACCAATTGAAAATATCCAATGATACCAAATGAAAAATTAAGCTTAAGTGTATACATCATATAATCTACCACATGAAGAATTCGAACTAGTTAAATGAAAATGTTTGAAAACTAGTACGGAATCCTTCAATCAAGAAATAAATCAAAAATATTTTTCATGAAATATGTGTAAATCACATGGCACTAAAACACTCTAATATCCATAAAGTCCATATAAAACTCATGAAACCATACTCATGAGAAAATATTCAAAAGAATTGAGTGCACTAGTGTTATGTGGAACATGGCTTCATGAAAATGGCAATAAAGCTCAATATTCCTTTAAATGAGACAATATAAAAATTATCATAAATTTTGAAAATATAAAAAATCATCACAAATTTTTTTTATTAAAAAGACATTTATATTTCAAGGTATATGTATGTTTTGACAACACAAGAAGTATACATACATATCTCTAAACACAATTGAGTCCATATATATAGATTTGCATAAAAAGCAAATGACTCAAGAGGTATACATGTATATCTTAAAATTTGACAAAATACACATATACATGAAATGAAAGCACATGATCATAACACAAATCTAAAATGAGAATACACGTTTAAAAGTGTATGGATCATCAAAACTAGACCATACTAGCACACCTAATGGGCACAAATAAGCAATCAAACCCAACCATATATAGATTTATTTGTGGCCCACAATGTGTACAAGTATAAATCCTAGTGTTGACAAAACTTAACATTTAAACTAATATTCAAATCATGAAGCATCAAATATTGAGAACACAAAAGAATACAAAAGAATTTATCCATAAGATTAAAAAATAGGATCATGTGTATATCTTATAAACTATTTGAAGAATAAATAACTAGTATAAAATAGTTTTTTTTTTTGAACAACTAGTTAAAGATCCTTCAAATACAGCAAATCATATGTTTTTCATAAAACATAACTAAGTACATAAAGATTTAATCACTCATGGTCTATAAAGCTCAAAATGATCACGAAACTAAGTCATGAATTAATGAAGATGTGATTGTTAAAAGATCATGTAAATAGCATTTTTATGAAAGAAGTCATTTGAGCTCAAAAAGATCATAAGTCACATTTTTAACAAAACAACAACATAAAAAATCATTTTTTTCCATTAAAACACTAATCTTCATGGTATATGTATGATTTATCCAAAGCTAACAACAAACATATCCCAAACATAAAAGAGTCTATTAAAGATGTTTGCATGAAGGCAAGAGACTCATGGGTATACATGTATATTTATTAGATTTGAATAAAAAATACATATACATGAAGTAAAGCATAAAAATTGGCAAAGCATGTATAAATGAGAGTCATCAAAACTAGTCTATACATGTGCATAAAGTGGGTACAAATGAGCATGAAGTGCAAAAATATATCAATCAAATGTAACTCACTATTTGTACATGTATAATACAAGTTTTAATAAGAACTACATCTAAGCATGTTATTACCACATGAAGCACATTAAAACATAAAACATGAACATGCTATGAATATGATAAATGAACTAGCATGTACACAAAAAGTAGGAGTTTAGAGATCGTTACCAACTCCAAAGCTCCTAACATGGTGGTTGTCCCACCAAAATTTCCTTGATAGTGATGCATCAAATGTGTGTCCATCAAGTCCATTTGCATCCACCATCAAGGCACCAAATCTCTCACGTCTTGAGAGAACCCTCACCTACATCAAATACACAAGGTGGGAATTTTGGTACCCATATTTTCTTGGGTCCTTTGGGGTTAGTCTTGTAAGGAACCCAAAAATTTTTATTGTTAGCAAAATTGAAATGATGCAACTTGTCATAACAAAATTTTGCTAAATGGCCTTTGCGGCCACAATGTGTACAAGTGTACACCTTAGTATGCTTATGTGAATGTGTATGATCGTGACGTGCTACATAAGCAAATGCATGATGATGTTGTGCATGAATGTGTGGAGTTTGTTTCTTTGAAAACATTGACTCCAACCTAGTATGGTTAAATGCACAAGAGTTCAAAGTTGAACTCAAACAATCCATTTTATTTTTTAAATCTTTAATCTCATTAGTGGTGGCATCTAAAGCATGATGAGATAAAGAATCATTTTTCTTTTTCTTTTTAGAAACAAAATCTTTTTCTTTTTCACAAATTTTTCTTTTTAAAGACTTATTTTCTTGAAGAACGACTTCTCTTTGTTTTTCCACCAAATTAATTTTATTTTTCAAACAAGTGTTTCCTTCACAAAGATCATTTAATTTTGAAATCAAGGAAACATTCTCATTTTTCAAATCTTTATTTTCTTTTTCTAAGCATGCAATGTTATTCCTAAATGAATCTTCTGTTTCAAATTTTTATTTTCCTTTTTAATCATGTCATATTTCTCAAGCAATAATTGACAAAATATAGAGAGCTCATCATATGACATGTTAACATCCTCATCCTCGGATTCGGTAGTTACCTCAAGGGGGTCATCCCCTTGGACCATATAGCACAAGTTGGAGGTGTTGCTTCCAACGTCCGAATCGCTCCCGACATAATATAGATCCTTTTCGCCAAGGGAGGTGATGATGTTCCAAGCTATAAAAGCCGAATCAACATTAGAAACTCTAGATAAATATTCATCATTTAGGGTTGACTTTAAAGCATGAAGGGCTTTTGCATTAGCCTCAAAATTCTTGCTATTATTAACATATGAATCATTAGTGGTAGCAAGATAAACATGAATGCCTAGGGCCTTGAGGTACAAGGACATCTTAACCTTCCAAATTTGGATGTTAAGAATGTCAAAATTGGGTGGTGACATGAAATTCATGGTGTGTGTACAAATATAGTGATTAGCCTAAAAAGAGGATCTTTAACTCTAGGTTGTTAGACCCAAATCAAGAGCACTTGGCTCTGATACCAATTGAAAATCACCTAGAGGGGGGGTGAATAGGTGATTGCTAATCTAATGGTCACTTAATGACAAATAATGCGGAATTTAAAACTATTATGACCTAAACAAACTATTTAAACTAAACACTATGTATAACACAAGAGTGTAGTCGAATTCCCCGTGAAGGGCTCTGGACTAACTCCTCTAGATTCCCCTTGAATGGGTTGAGGTGCCGCGTTGGCTCTCTTGGTTGAATACAAGTGTTAGCAAACAATCCTCAAACAATATGACAATATGAGCACAAATGAATATATCAAGCATATAAAGATAGACAATAAAAGTATGCAAGATATAAACAAGAGACAAAGAGAGAGAGATAGAGCAATCGCAAACACAAGGGATTTGTTTCGAGGTTCGAGCACACTTGCTCTATATCCCCGCCTTCAACACACGAAGGACTTCCACTATGCTTGATCCCAATGGATCACTCCTTGGTGCCGCAACACCTACAATCCCTCGGACTCCCTAGTCCCGTACACACGCAAGCCCCACAAGCTCGCCGAAGCCGCACCTCAAACCAAGAGTTCACAACCGAACTCTAAACCACCACGAGCACACTTGCTCGTTTCCTCAAAGAACAAGAAAAGATCTCTTGGTGATCTAAACACTTTGATCACTAATAAAAGGTCTCACTACAACACTCCTATAGAATGAATAATCAATGGATAGCTCAAGTGTAGTGTGAGAAAAACAAGGATGAGAAAGGTGGAGGAAAACTCAAAGAATCACTTTAAAGACTCTTGATAAAATCTTCCCTTTAGATAGGAAATATTTGCTCTCAAATATGTGGAGAAAACTCTTTTAAAAGGATAAGAAAAACTTGCCCAAATCTCTCCTAAAATCTTGTTGCAAAACAATGACCAAACCCCCAAATATATAGGCTAGGAAAAACTAGCCGTTGGGGTCTGTCAGGCCTGCCGGTCGACCGCCCGGTCGACCGCCAACGGTCAAAAATCCGACCGTTGGAACCTCCGGTCGACCGCCCGGTCGACCCAAAAGAACAGAGAGCACTGCTCTCAGTTCCGGTCGACCGCCCGGTCGACCCGCCCACTGAACTGCCAGACGTGCACGGCTCTGTGCATGTCAGTCGACCGTGCGGTCGACCTGCCCTTGGTTCGGTCGACCGTGCGGTCGGCCGACCTGGCCTGTCAGCCAGTTCTGGGTCAGCACCTGGGAGAAAAACTGTTAGAAAATATTCTTTTAAATCTTGTATTTTTCAAAACTTGTTTTTCAAAAACTTTACCAAATACAAAAACAAGATATGTTGAACTCATTAAAGCATAGTGTGTATGGATATGATCCACTACACAATTAAGATGAAATATCTAAGTTTTTGACATTAAGCTTTAAACTTGGTTTTTGGTTAAGGACATGTATATAGAAAACACCAAAAAACCAAAATGATATTTTTCCAAAATGAAAGTCTTTTCTAAACTGAAAATTCTTTTATGATAAGACAACTAAATCAAGAGTGTGTGTGTGATATATACTTGAGCAATCCACCAACTATTCTATCCTTTACATTTTAATCTAAAAATAAAATCTTATACCTAGACACAAGTCTTGATCTTGAAGTCTTCCCTTGAAGTCTTCTCATCTTCTTGACTTGGTCCAAACACGATCCACCGAGCTCAAATCTTGATGTGGTCTTGATGCATAGGCTCGTGAATCAACCGGTGCTAGCTCCAAAACTTGACTTGCCGTTTCGAATTAATTTGAAACGGCGCCTAAAGCGCCTTCCCGAGAAGCGCTGATTCAGCCCCATCAAGGGCTAACTTCGCCATGAGTCAGATGCGGACTTCGTACAATCCATCAATGACTTCACCTATAGGATCACCTTAACCTCGCTAAAGGCATAGGTCGAACTTCGCAGATATGCTAGCTTCGCTGGAAGCTCATTCTTGATTCAAAAAGGGTCCTATCTTTTAACCTCGCATGGAGTTTAGCTCCGCTAGCCAAATTCAAGATGAAGGCAAGGCGAAAATCAAATGAGCAGAAAATGAACTTTGAAGAGGTTGTGTTTCATACAACAGATTCAGTTGCTCAACAGAGTCATTTGCTCAAAAGGCATACAAGTGGTCTTATCTACTTCCAAGCGAAACTAACTGGACACGAAAGGCCTTCCTCCTGCACAAGGCCGTAAGCCTTCACATAAGAACAGATGGTGCCACCAGGACAGATTGTGCCACCAGGACAGGGCCATGATCCTTCACATAATGGCAGATTTTGCCACTAGAATTTCGGATCGTCTTTGATCAAAATTGGCAAAGGACTGATTGCCACCAGCAGGCTGGATCTTCTTTAATGAAAATTGGCAATGGGAAGATCCGCGACCTTACTGGTGACGTCCGCTATCCCGAAGTGGATCATCTCGGATAAGCGGCTACCAGCTTCGCCTCGAAGTAGATCATCTCGGATAAGCGACTGCCAACCTCCTCTAGGACACACATCAGCTGCCCCAGTTTGTTCCTCCTGCTTAAGAGTAAAATCTTAACTGGAAAAGCAAGAGGAAATTTCCAGGTGTCTTTCATCAAGTCACAAGATTGGCGAACATAGCTCACTGCAATGCAAATTAGAACAAATTAGCAGTTGAACACAAGAGAAGCTGCAAAGGCACTAAGTCAAATTCTTTAGGGCGAAGTAATCCGATTCAGTCAAGCATTGATTTTAGTTAAAGCAGAGGATAGCCTCGCTTGCATAGTGAAGATGGGCTAGCTCAACAAACGCCAAATTCTAGCCTCGCCTATATGGCTAAGCCAGACTGACCCTGAGGGATGCAGTCTTGACCTCACCTATATGGCAAGACTGGCTCAACTTTGAAGAGGCCAAGTCCCAAGTTTCGCCTGTGTAGCAGACTTAACACGCATGCAATTATCTTTCTTTGATCAAGTCAAAATGATAGCTTCACTGGGAAGCTATGCTGAAATCCTTCTTTGCAGATCAGTCAATTGCAAAATAAAGAGTAAGGGAAATTAATCCCTGAAGCAGCTGTTAAAGCTAAATTAAGGAAGATGAGCTCCCTAAAAGTTTATTGGTGAAGTCCCTGAATGATCAAGACTTACCGGTCCTTGGCTGGGTAATAACCAGAGTGGGCATCCCCACTAATTCAGAGATCTGAGTATGTCTCTCAACCAAGAGAAGAGAAGAAGAGCAGATCACTTCTCTTCAGAGGATCTCAAGTGTCCTATTTATAGGCCTCATGGCCTGAGCGCTGCTGCCTCAAGCGTGGAAGCACGAGCTCATTTAAGGCATTTATTGCGCCTTGAGAGAAGGAACGGTTTCCCTTGGAACCGTACAAAGGAAGAAACGTCTCCCTCATAAAGGCATTCATTACGCCTTGAAGAAAGGGAATATCCTCCCTCAGAAACGCACAAGGGGAGAATATCTCCCTCGATCGATGGAGTAATCCTTCTCGTAACCAGCCCACAATAGTTGGCCTCGGGAAAGCAATAGATGTTCCAGAGCGAACTTATTCCGCGAAGCTACCCAGACGCGAATCCACATGATTCTCCGGCGAACTTATCCCAAAGCAAGATTGAAAGCAAAGCTGAACTCAACCACTATGGCGACGTTCGTACTTCACATACCACCAATTAAAGCAATTCAAAGTATTTTGAAGTCTGAGCCATTGCAGATGTTCGAAAACTTTGAAGGGGGTCTTGTTGACACTTAAAAAAGACAAGATTCTTACTAGCCTGAACAATGTCTAAACTTGTTGACATTTACAAAAGACAAGTGACAGACATGCTGACGACCAGTTTTCACCCATCTCCGAGGGACAAGGAAGCAACTTGGACTCCACTGATCTAGCAACCAGACAGTGAGGCCGGATTGTCTCTAAACAGGCCTCAGCAGGTCTAAGATGCTAGCACTTAGCGTCACATGAGCCCAAAGGGATAGCCTCGCCTGAGAGGCTAAGATCATCCAACTTCGCCTTGAAGTCATTCAAAGCTCCGCCAGGAAGCTAACTTATAGCTTCGCCTGAACTGCTGAAGCGTAACTCCGCAGAGAGAGTCAGCTCCGCCTGAAGCCACACGCAACTGCGCAGAAAGGGCGTATAGTAGCTTCGCTACAGACCACATCTAGGTTCGCCGACGAGCCTTCTTCTAACTTTGCCAGATACTGCCTCCAGCTCCGCTATGAGTTCAAAGCGGGCAGCGCCGCTACAGGTCTGCTATGGTCAACCTTTGACCAATCAAATCTCCAGATGGGATCAGATCCAATCGGGATCAATATGAAATCCAATCAAGATCAAATCTGAGATCAAATTTGGCAGTTGATTGCCACAATCTCTTGACTCTCCTAAAATGAGTAAGAAGATCAGGGGAAATCCTCCAATGATATGGAAAGAATCAAAACAGATCAAGAGGATCAACCGACCTGCTATTTCTAGCTTCGCAGAAGCTGATCCTAGCCTCGCGGCAAGGCTACTTTCCAAATTTAAACAGATTTAATTCAATCTGTTTCTATATTTTCAAAGGACGATTATACCCTTGCTCTCCTTATAAATAGCCCACCAGGGGTACAAGAAGGGGAGAGAGGCATACACGCGGAGAGACGGCAGGCAGAGAGAGGACTCCATAAGCAGAGACTTCTTCACACGCACCGTGCGCACAAGAATTCAGAGACTTTTAGAGAATCACTTCTCTTGTCAGGGTGCTGATACTCTAATACCTTCTTCTCAAGGAATCTCCAGAATCATGTGAGAAGGAATTCCTAACTGAAGGTGGTTTTGAGAAGTAACAAGAGGGTTCTACCAACCTTCTGTTCTCTGATTCCCCAAACCAGGCGAGAAGGGAATCTCATCACTCGCATCGTCAAAGGGACAAAGTGGTCGCGCACTGACCAGACTCCTATCGACACACTTCTCCAGAATCTCTGAGGAGATCTACTTGTAATCTTTTAGAATACTTGTAATTTAGCTCCTCAACCTTTTTTTTTATTGTAAGTTTTCCCCTTTGCAAATATAATAGAAAACAGAAAGGATGGGAGAACTTAAGAATTCAAGGGTTAGATTATCAAGAGAGAATGGATAACTTTGTACTTGTAGTTGGATTGTATAACTATGACTCATGCATTCCAGTTGCAAATTTCTTTACTATTAATTTGCCGACTGGTTGTACTGGGGATGTGAGAGCCTAGGCTCTGATACCACCGTGTAACGCCCCGATCTGGCAGGTACGGAGACGTTACTACGACGTATATACGCAGGTCAGAAATACCTTCACGTATATATATTAAGCATCAGTACAGACAAGAATAAGAGTACGGAAGCACGTGGTGCATTATACATTCCAACATAAGAATACAATTACAACGTTATCACCAGATGTGACAAATATTACAAGAATATTACATCACCAATATGGCACAAGTGCGAGAATACAAAGAGAGGTACAAGTATGAACAGTACAAAAGGAGGCTCATAGCCATAACAAGAAAACTCTAGAGCCGAACCAGGTGCCTGGAAGGATAGGGCTCTGGACGGTCTACTAGGGATCCACGCCTCAACTGCGCCACTCTGATCAACAACTGGGAGGATCCATACTCTCTAAGCTCCAAGACCTGGACATGAGGATCCAGAGGAGTCAGAACTCCCCGGCGAGTGGTGATGCGAAAGCCAGATAGCGAGCATAGATAAGCACACGTGTATTAATAAATCTGAATCATAAGCATGTATTGAAAATCGTGTTGTGGCCCAAGCATGCAGGAGCAAGTAGATATACAACAATTGACATCAAGCAGGGAATACTCATGGTATGATAAGATAAGAGTTGGAGACTGGTGGAATAGAACACAAGCGGAAAGGCAGGATATAAGTGGGTATGATATAATAATCATAAAATCGGAAGTCCGAAGTAAAACCTGATACTATCAAACATGGCAAAGCATACTATGGATACATAGTTAGCATCTTTTTATTATTATTACTCGTCTTACCCCGATGTCTAGATATGTGAACTAGCGTCCCAGCTTACATAGATCCACATCTGAGTAAAACAAGGTTGTTATTGGAAACCAACGGGGGTATCAACAAATAATGTTTACAATAGGTCCCGTGCATGCCCCAGACCATGGTCTAGGACGTTCCGTTACTGGTGCTCAGAACCAACCGCAAGGCGTATAGGAGGGTCTTGTAGAATGCCCTTATCAAGATGGTACCAAGAAGGAGGGAGCCAGCACTCCCCTCGGTCGCCTGGAGGCCTACAGGTCAGAGCGAAAGTTTTAGTTGCACAATATACCTAGTGTCACTGTAAACACGAACATATATTGATAGCCGCAAGTTTCCCCCGACCAGATGCAAGTTGTTCCTTTTTATGATTTACTAAGTAATTATCAATTTACGGGAATAACAGGTGCAAGACATGATCAGGAATTCAGGAGTACATGAGTACTGTAGATTCAGGTCACTATATATGTATAATACAAGGTAACAAGTATAGTATTCCTGTAAATGTGATAGTCATAGGTTAAGTATTAATATGTCAGGAGGCAGGTGATAAGTTATGTCATTGATTGGTAGTGAAAAGTGCATTTTTATCATTATATTTACCATCACATTGTCATATTTATTCCTATAATTCTGCACATTTACTAATATTTTATGATTTATTGTGTGTAGGCCTCGAAATATTAAATAAAGAAATAAAGCCTAAAAAGAAGCCCAAAAGCCCATATTCAAGCTCAATGTAAAAGTTGCAAATATCAATTGCCAAAATTGCAAATACACAAGGGCCAAAGTTGCAAATACAAAGAAGAGGGAAGGATAGACTTCTATTCAACCCTAAACACTTGCAGGATGAGGATAAAAGCCAAAGAAGGAGAATTTAAGATCACAAATTCGTGGATAAAAGATTTGGGATCTAGGTAACTTGCTTCCCAAGTTATATCCAAATCCAAAGATTAAGAGCCAGGATGCAGCTTCCAAAAAGAAACGACCAGATGGACGGACCAGGGGATGCCACGCGCCAAAGCGCGTGGCCAGCATTGACTACCAGGCCATGGAAACGCGGCCCAAGCCGCGTTTCCGCGGCAATCCAAGCTTATCCCTGGACTATTTTTCGTGGAGGAGTCGCTCTGGGACTCTACTTCCTTCTGCACCTATAAATACCCCTGCAGATGCAACACAGAGGGCGTACAGCAAAAATACAGAGCAAATTCTAGGGTTTCTTAGGCTAACTTGTAGTTTAGGTTAGATTTTATTTTCATTTTTCTTTTGTAAATTTTGTAACTGAGAGTGGAGGAAGCTTTCATGGAGGAAGGAGTCCATGCTTGTACTGAGGTGACAGCGGTGTAAGCCTACTTTTCTTCCATTGTTAATGAAATCCACTTGAGGTTTGTTTGTGTTCTTTTATTCTTGTTTACTCTTGTGTTCTTTTATTCTTGTTTATTTATGTTCTTCTATCCTTGTTCTATTCTTCTATTCCTGTTTCATTCTTTATCTCTCTAATGACTTGCAACCCGTGAGATCCGATCGCTTCAAGACTACCTAGCCCAAGAAGAGCCCTTGATGGCCTATGGAGATGAACAAGCCGTCGCTTGCCAGTCTTTTCTTTTCGTAGTGTAGATCGCGAAGGTGGAAGATCCTATACGCCATACTTGAACGTCTTCCAAAGCAAAGTAAGTCGTCGCAACGGTTCAACGGTAAGCAAACTGAAGAGGTAGGTATGTATGTGTTTAATTTTCTTTCTTTTTAAATTTAGTTTAGATCACACAACACACAACCATATTCCCAATTTCTTTTCCTCACTTCCATTGTAAATATCACTTCTAATTCTCCATCTTCTTTCTTTCTAACTTAACTTTAAAATAATAAAAACTTTAGAGATAACTTATTGACAAAGCTTCCATCGCTAGTCCCTCCCTGAGGATCACGACCCGCATAGCCATTGCTACAGCGGATAGTATTGAGCACCTCGCACACCTTTACTTCTCAATCTAACATTCTATATTTTGTGTGCAGGTAAAAATTCAATCAGTCATAATAAGAAGCAAGCGTCAAGTGGCAAGTCGGGTGTCAGGTGAAGACACATCAGTTGTTAAGTGATACAGACAGGTGTCAGGTATTAGTATGTCAAGTGTTAGCATATCAAGCATGTACTTGACAAGTGATAAAGTAATAGCTGAGCACAATCAAGCAGAGCTGAGCAAGCTGGAGCGAAGCTAATATACAATACTAAATGTTATCACGCTCGGCATGGCTACCGCTCGCAGCGTAGCTAGACACACATGTCGCAGCAAGTGTATGAACGCCATACTACCGCTACAGGGAAGCCATGCTCACGAGGTAACTATACTCGAACCGAGTAAGCAGTAAAGTGTTGACGCTAGGTCCGCCTACCAGGCGTAGCATATAGAGAAAGTCCAGAGGACTTTATAACATCAGAGGTTGTACCTGGAGGTTAGGTCCGAAGGCAAGGGTACCTGCAGAAGGTGTTAGTTCCAAACAGCACAAATCGTGAATAATATAAGTTGACCAGATGAAACGGGAAAGTCAAGAGGAAAGCGAGAACACTCACCTAAATCTTCAGAAAATATAGTGAAATTCTCGATCTCTGGAATCCAAGAAATCAACGCGTCAATGCGTTAAAGAGAAAGTTATAGCGAGAAAGGAGGAAATAAGGAGAGAGAAAGAGAATGAGAGAGAGGAGAGAGAAAGAGAGAGCTAGAGAGAGAAGTATATGGAGAGAGAGTGCACAGGGAGAGAGTGTGCATAGGGGGATGCAGGTTTGAGAGTGAGACGCGGGGGGTCACAGACGCGGGAGTCACGTCGCATGGATACTACAAACGCGGGGTTCTAGACCCGCGTTTAAGTCATAATATGGGAAGAACGCGAACGCGAGTTCCGCGTCGCGTTAACACGAAAAGAAAGCAGACGCGAGCATGAGCTCCGTGTCACATTGACACGAGAAGGACACAGACGCGGGCATGAGCTCCGCATCGCGTCGATACAAAAAAGCAAAGGCCGCGTTATACAAATGTCAGGAACGCGAAGATCGCGTTAAGGAATTGCTTGAATGCGGGGGTGAGCCGCGTCTAGTAATTACACAACAGGGGAAATAGAGAGACAGGAAAACAAGGAGGAGACGCAGGAAAAGAAGTGTGGGAGACGCAAGGAATGAAGGGAAAACGGGGGACGCTGGTTGGAAGAAAATCAGAGAAGAAAAGGAAAAGGAAAAGGAAAGGAAAGGAAAGGAAAAAGAAAGGAAAAAAAGAAAGAAGGAAAAGAAAGAAAGAAGGAAAGGAAAGAAAAGAAGGGAAGGGGGTTTGATGGTTGGCCATGGCCGGCGGCAGCCGGAGATGGCCGAAATCCAGTAGCCCAAGCCCAAGCAATCATGGGGGTGCAAGTCTAGCTCATTTGAAAAATTTGGAGTTTTGCAAAAAAGATTTCGGAGAGCGAAGCAATAGCTCGTTAGAAAGAGCTCTCCGAGGGGAGAAAGATGGCGTGATTCATGGTGGCCAAGGAGGCGTAGGTGTTGGTGAAAATGGTGGTGAAGTTTTGGAGGTTAATGGGTTCATGATGGAGAAAAGAGAGGAATATGGTGGTATTGTTATTGTTTGTTGTAGCTAGAATGGAGAAGGAGATGGAGGAAATGATGGAGGAGTTGGTGGCGGAGATGGTGGTGGAAATGGTGGTGGAGAAATGGGAGAGTGGCTAGCCAAGAAGGGCACGGCTCATCCCTTGGGCTGGTGCCGTTTGTTGGAAACAAAGAAGGAGAAGAAGAAAAAATGAAAGAGAGAGAAGAAGAAAGGGGGGTGTATATATAAAAGGAATCTAGGATTATTACAAGATTGCCATTGTCATGACTTGATTCAATGAGACTTGCGTCTCTACTAGAGCAAATCTGCGTCTAGGCAAAAGTGAACTAGACGCGGAGATAAAAGCCGCGTCCAGGAGGAAAAACGCGAGATTGCGTTTAACAGAAAAGACAAAAGTCATAATGACTTGAAGGACATAACATTGAATGCAGTATGGAGAGGATCTCTGCATTAAATGTTTAACCCAGGTTTGGTAGAACTCGCGTCTAGCGAGGACGAAGAAAAATGAAAAAAAAAAAAAGGAGAAGAGTAAAATATCTGGATAAAATTCCGGTATCTGGGAAAACACCGAAACTCCGAAAAGGTCCAAAAAATTAAGTTTCTTAGAAAGCTTCATAAAAATTCTCAAAAATAATAAATATTATTTAAAGATTTTTGGTGAAATCATTTTTCAGAAATTCAATCCCATTTTCAAAATAAAAATCCTGAGTCAACCGTCAATACCGGTCTATACCGGATCGGCCGGATTTTGATAAAATCTGAAAAATCTCAAAAAATGCCAGAAAGGAGAAAATATAATTTTAAGAAGAAATATGAAAGTAAAATTTAGAAATTTAATTCCGATTGTAAACTGTAACGCCCCGATTCCACGAATACGGGGACGTCACTGCGACGTATATACGTAGGTCATAATTTGCCCCCACGTATATACGTTAAGCATAAAAGTACAACAAAGATCAGAGTACAACACAAAGCGTGGTATATTCACATGCCAACTATAAAAGTACAAATACAAAGTTATACAAGTTATGATAACTATTACACTTTACAAGTGTTTTGTTTTCACAACCAAGTCCAAAAGAATATATACAGAGATATACACAAGGTGCTCACGTAAGAGATGGAGACTCGTGAGCCAAAAAGAGGAGTACGGCACGAGGGAACTAGAGCTGGTCAGCCTGCTCACTGAAGTATGCCTGATCTTCCGTGGAAGGATCCACTTCGTTCCAGGTCTCGGAATCTGAATATGCAAATCCAAGGAATCAAGACATATAAACAATAGATAGGTACAGCCAAGTGGCTAAGGAGCGAGTACAAGTAAGATGGAACTATATAAGGTATATCAACTAACAGATATGAAAAGCATGAATAGATAAAGTCGTATTATAGATCTACAATTAACGTTTTATTATTATTACTTGTTTTACTCGGATATCTAGCTATGTGACCCAGCGTCCCAGAGCACATAGATCCATATCCCAATAAAGCAAGGGGGTTATTGGAAATCAGCGGTTGTATCGACGAACTATGTTTACAGTGGACCCCGTACATGACCGGGATAACGGTCCAGGATTGTTCCGTTGCTTGGTGACGGAAGCCAGCCGCTAGGCTATTCAGGAGGGACTTATGTATGCCCTTATCAAGATGGTACCAGTAATACAGGGAGCAAGCACTCCCCTCGGTCCCCTGGAGGCCCACAGGTCAGACCGGAACATGGGTTGCACAACACTCCTAAAAGCCACTGTAAACACGAACACATATCGATATCCGCATGTTTTCCCCCGACCCAATATAAGTTGGTCCATTTTATACAAAAGTCAAGAATATCATGCTTGGTTCAAGTGATGGCATGATAAGTGGGGATATCCATTTATTAACAAGTCATGAAACGGGAATATATAATAACAAGTCATGAAGTAATATGAGATAAGATTCATCAAGTATCATGTCATGTAATATCAGTAATGTAGCATAAACATGAACAATGTATCACATGCATAGAGGTTAAAGTCCAAAATCAGAAAAGGAAACAACTAAGTTAAATAGTCAGAATTAGTCGACTAGGTGGGAGATTAGTCGACTAATAAGGGTCTTCAGTCGACTAATAGTCCGCAGGAGTCGACTAAAGTGGTTTTCCAGAGAGTTTGGTAGTCGACTTGGGTTGGAAGGGTAGTCGACTTGGAGAACTATAAGTCGACTAACGGGTACGCAAGTCGACTAAATCTGTGATATAAAAAGTTGGGATTAATTTCCGGGACATGTTAGTCGACTAGGGTACTATGTATAGTCGACTAGAGGTCTCTGGTCGACTAATAATTTGGGATAAGTCGACTAGAGCCGAGAGTTGGTAATTTTTGGTTCAAGGAAAATTAGTCGACTAGGGGTCAAAATGTAGTCGACTAGGGGGGTCTAGTCGACTGGTAAAAATGGGTTAGTCGACTAAAACTGTGAAAATCAGAAAAGCTACGTTTCAACTAAAGTGGGTTAGTCGACTAGGTTCTAGGTCAAGTCGACTAATCCTGGAAAAAACAGAAAACAGAACAGAAATTCTGATGGTTGTTTGTTGGTCTAAAAATGGGATTTTTATGACACAAGTGTATATGAATGATCATCATATGTACACAAAGAAGTGATCTAGTCTTGGTGAGTAAAAATACTCACTTCAAACGGTCGATTGGAATTTCTACGCGTTCCGGAAGAGCCGAATCACCAACTTGATTCTCGGCGATAACCTGAACGATCCCAAATCAACGAAGTGGTAGTTGCTTGAGATGGAAGAGAATACCTAGGGTTTGCTTTGGAGAAGGAGAGGGATTGTGTGAAGGTTGGTTTCTTGGTGAAGTGAAGAAAAGAATTAAAGTGTGAAGGATTTTGTTTAAATAGGGTTTTGGATTTGTAAAGGAGAAATAATTAAATAATTGAGAGGGGTCTTTTTGCAAATATAGAATGAGATATTTTCTTGACCAATCACAATTAGCCATGTGGATGATGAGGTGGAGAGTATTAATGGGGAAGGTTGTGGAAGAAAGATATTTTGGAAAATATTTGAATTTTGGAAAATAGAAATTCAAATGGATTATGGAGGAAGCTAAAGGATTTAAGGAAAAGGAAAAAGAAAAGAAATCCAAATGAGAAGATATTTCTCTAACTCGAAATATTAAAATATTGAAACCACGGGTTCCCGGGTCAAAGTCGAAAGCACGGAAAACATTTCGGAAAATACCGAAATCGTCCTGATTTCGAGTATCTCGGAACGACTCGCAATTTTCACCAAAAATCCATAATAACATACGTAGACTCATAGTAAAACCCTTTTTAAGAAATACCTTATAATTTTAAAGTTAAAAATCTCGGAACCAATAAAATACCGACTCCGAAAGAATTTTCATAAATTCATAAAATTCTAAGAAAAAGAATGTAGATAGAAAATACGATTCTAAGAGATAATGCCTAAAGGACTTTCTAGAAATTCCTAACTGTTTGTAAGATAAAAATTCGGGAATCGATCAGCGACACTGGTCGACACCGGTTTTGAAGAAATTCATTTTAATTCTAGAAAATTCCAGAAAATCACACAAATTCTAATATATTAGAAAATGATATTTGAAATTGAAATTGGTCAAATACGGGAAGTAAATCGAAAAAAATACGATCGGAAATCAGAATACGCAACTTAGTACGTATTACGGAAACGGGGTATTACAATCTACCCACCTTACAAAAATTTCGTCCTCGAAATTTCATAAGGTGAAGGGTAACAGGAATGGTAACAGATAGATAAGGCTAGGATGAGAGATAACAAATAGAAAAGAGTAGAAGGAAAGAGTCTTACCAATCAAGATGAGAAGAGTTGAGGATAACGCTCTCGGATGACGTCCTCTCGTTCCCAAGTGGCCTCTCCTGGCGCATGGCGGTTCCAAGACACCAACACTAAAGGTATAGCCTTGTTCTTCAGTGTCTTCACACTCCTATCCAAGATGGCCATTGGCTGCTCCTGATATGATAAATCCGGTTGTAGCTCCAGCTCGGAATGATCCAAAATATGGCTGTCATCCTTAACATACCTCCTCAACTGAGACACGTGGAAAACATTATGAACTCCGTCCAACGATGGCGGCAACGCCAATCGATAAGACACATCTCCCACTCGATCCAATATCTCGAATGGGCCGATATATCTCGGACTTAGTTTCCCACGAGTGCCGAACCGGATTACTCCCTTGGTAGGTGAAATCTTTAAGAACACATGATCTCCAACTTCGAATTCCAATGGCCTCCTCTGCAAATCTGCCCAGCTTTTCTGCCGACTCTGAGCTGCCTTGAGATGATCTCTGATAACTCTAACTTTCTCTGTGGTCTGGATCAAAATCTCTGGCCCCAATAGACTCCTCTCACCGACTTCATCCCAACAAATCGGTGACCTGCATTTCCTCCCATACAGTGCCTCAAAAGGTGCCATCTTAATACTTGCCTGATAACTGTTGTTATAAGAAAACTCAGCCAAGTGTAGATGGTCTTCCCATGAACCCCTGAACTCAATCATGCAGGCTCTAAGCATGTCCTCGAGGATCTGAATGGTCCTTTCTGATTGTCCGTCTGTCTGAGGATGATATGCTGTACTGAACTTCAGACGAGTTCCCAGACTCTCTTGGAGACTTTCCCAGAAATGAGATCTGAATCTGGTATCTCTATCTGATACAATACTGACTGGAACTCCATGCAGACGAACTATCTCCTTCACATACTTATCTGCCAGAACCTCTGTAGTCTGACCCACCCTGAATGGTATGAAATGAGCTGACTTGGTGAGACGATCAATGATAACCCACACAGCATTATTACCTTTAGGACTACGAGGTAATGCCGTGACAAAGTCCATAGTGATGTGCTCCCACTTCCATTCAGGTATTGGCAAAGGATGAAGAAGTCCAGCTGACCTCTGATGCTCAATCTTTATTTGCTGGCACACCAAGCACTTAGCTACAAACTGAGCTATCTCTCTCTTCATGGCATTCCACCAAAATTGCTTCTTCAAGTCCTGGTACATCTTGTTTCCCCCTGGATGTATAGAATATGCTGAACTGTGTGCTTCTACCAAAATCTTCTGTCTAACTTCTCCTTGGGGAACACAAAGCCTACCTCCAAAGTACAATGCACCATCCGGACGAATACAGATATCCGTCCTCAATCCAGCCTCTACCTGAGTTCTGAATGTCTGAAGTCTGGGGTCCTCCTTCTGAGCTTCCTTGATCTCTTCTATCAATGAAGACTGGATCTGCAAGGTCATAAGCTGTCCTGTCTTCTCAGCTCCTCGAACCACCATCAAGTCCAATCTGATAAAGTCCTGAATCAACTCCTTCTGCTGAGTGAACTGAACAAGCACCCTGTTCTCTGGCATCCTGCTCAGGGCATCAGGAACTGTATTGACCTTGCCTGGATGATATTGCAAGTCAATATCATAATCTGCCATAAGCTCCAGCCACCGTCTCTGCCTCATGTTCAACTCTTTCTGTGAAAAGATATACTTGAGGCTCTTGTGATCTGTATATATCAGCACTTTATCTCCCAGAAGATAGTGCCTCCAAAACTTCAAGGCAAAGATCACTGCCGCCAACTCCAAGTCATGAGTTGGGTAATTCCTCTCATGAGGCTTCAATTGCCTAGATGCATATGCTATCACATGATCATGTTGCATAAGCACACACCCCAGGCCTTTACCTGATGCATCACTAAAGATGACCATCCCTCCTCTCCCTGAGGGAGTTCTCAAGATAGGAGCTGAAATGAGCTTCTGCTTCAACTGCTCGAAGGCTGCATCACACTCCTCTGTCCAAATATACCTTACTCCTTTCCGGGTGAGCTGGGTTAACGGAGCTGCAATCCGAGAGAAATCCTGGACGAAGCGTCTGTAATATCCAGCTAGTCCAAGAAAACTCTTTATCTCCGTCACCGTCCTCGGAACTGGCCAATCCTTTACTGCCTGGACTTTGCTCGGATCAACTGAGATACCTTCTGCTGACACCATATGTCCAAGGAATGCTATGCTGTCCAACCAGAACTCACACTTGCTTCTCTTGGCATGAAGCTGCTCCTGCTGAAGTGTCTGCAACACAATCCTCAAGTGTTCAGCATGCTCCCTATTGTTCTTTGAATAGATCAAGATGTCGTCGATGAAAACAACAACAAACTGATCCAAGAAGGGCGAGAACACTCGGTTCATCAAGTCCATAAACACAGCAGGGGCATTAGTGACTCCGAAAGGCATAACAAGAAACTCATAGTGGCCATATCGGGTCCTGAATGCCGTCTTCGGTATGTCCTCCTTCTTCACCCTCAGCTGGTGGTAACCCGACTGTAAATCCAATTTGGAGAACACACGGGCTCCATTAAGCTGATCAAATAGATCATCAATCCTGGGAAGGGGATACCTGTTCTTGATGGTGACCTTGTTCAATTCCCTGTAATCAATACAAAGTCTCTTACTACCATCCTTCTTGTTCGCCAACAGTACTGGAGCTCCCCACGGTGAAGTACTTGGCCTAATCACTCCCTTATCTGAATACTCCTGCAGCTGCTTCTTCAAGATCTCCAACTCTGTCGGTGCCATCCTGTACGGAGCCTTAGATATAGGTGCTGCTCCTGGAATAGTCTCGATGGAGAACTCAATCATCCTGACAGGTGGCAGTCCTGTGATCTCAGCAAACACCTCCGGGAATTCATCCCACACCGGCACCTTCTGCTTCTGAACCTCCGAAGAAGTAATCTGAGACTTTCCCTTGGTGGTCTTCACTTCTCCACTAAACTGGAACTCTGGTTGAAGTGGAATTCTAAACTTGATCTTCTTCTCCCTACAATCAATCACAGCATAGTACTGACTGAGCCAGGTCATGCCTAAGATCACGTCGTACCCTTTGGTGTCTAGTACGAGCATATCTATGGCCATGGTCTTATCGCACAGTTCTACTGGACAATCAGTACACACTCTAGATGATATGACTACCCCATTCCCTGTACTTATCTCCCATTTGTGGTCTAGAACCTTAACAGGTATTGAATGTAAAGCCACAAATTTATCTGAGATGTAACAGTGGGATGCACCTGAATCGAAGAGAGCGAGAACAGGATGTGAATGTACTCTGATGTTACCTGCAATCACCTCCTCTGAAGCCTCAGCCTCCTCTGCTGTCAGGTTGTAAGCCTGACCTCTGCCACGCCCTGCTGCTGTCCTACCTCCTCTCTGAACTGGGCGAATGGCATGCTGTGGGGGAAGTGGAAGAGCTCTCCTCATCACTGGCCCCTGGTTCCTCTGCTCAAGAGGCCCTGGTACTGCCCGCTGTCCACTCGGCCCTGGAAGTGCTGGCAAGGTCTGGTTAGCCATCCCCAATCTCCTGTGTGGACATGCCTCTATGGAGTGATCTCTGGCTCCACACACCAAGCACAGTCCATTTGCCCTCCGGCAAGTCTGTCGAGTGTGCCCTGGCTTCTGACAATGACTACAGAATACCAGTGGTTGGGCTGACTGATAAGGTGCTGGCCTGAAAGGTTGCCTCATCTGGATCTTCGCTGCTCTGAACGGGCCCCCTCTTCCCATAGGTACAAATGGCCGCTTCATGACCTGCTGTCTCATCTGATCCCCTTGCTCCTTCTCAAACCCACGCTCTACCTCCCGAGCGATGGTGAGAACCTCTGCATAGGTCTTCAGCTGCTGGGGCATCAGGTACATCTGAATCTTCATCTGCAGACCCTGCTGAAACCTGCTCGCTCGCTTCTCCTCGTCCGTTACCATATACGGCGCGAAGCGGCTCAGTCGAAGAAACTCCGCGGCATACTCGTCCACGGACTTGTTCCACTGCTGGAGCCTGATGAATTGCTCCTCCATATCTTTCTGCGCCGTAGCAGGGAAAAAGCGGCTGTAAAAACTCTTGGAGAAGGCGTCCCAAGTAACGGGCTTCTCCAGTCTAGCCTCCTCTGCGAGCCACCAAGTTCTCGCAACATCCTTTAACTGAATCTTAGCTACCTCAACTTGGTTCTCCTTCGGGACACGGGCTGCATTCAGTAGGTCTGTAGTGTCCGTCAACCATTGCTCAGCCTCCAATGGTTTCTCGCCTCCCGTGAAGATGGCCGGTTGCAGCCGTCGGAAGTCGGACACGTTCCCCGGCCTCTGCTCCTTCGGGGCTGCCAACTCCTGCCTAAGGAGCTCGGTCTGCTGTTGCTGATTTTCCATCATGGTCTGAATGATTCTCAGGACATCAGCATTCTCTCCTCCTACGGGTCCATTGGGCACCTGCCCGATGTTGTTACGACCCGATCGTCTCTCCATACCGTATGATAACTGGAATTGGAAACAATTGAAAGGAGTTTAGGATACGAAGGAATTGATCAATGAAGGAAGCAAGAAGGACTCTATAACTTTGTACATTGTAGTTGGCATAAGCAAATTACTAGAATTTGCCACTTGATTGTACTTTAGGTTTGAGAGCCTAGGCTCTGATACCAACCTGTAACGCCCCGATTCCACGAATACGGGGACGTCACTGCGACGTATATACGTAGGTCATAATTTGCCCCCACGTATATACGTTAAGCATAAAAGTACAACAAAGATCAGAGTACAACACAAAGCGTGGTATATTCACATGCCAACTATAAAAGTACAAATACAAAGTTATACAAGTTATGATAACTATTACACTTTACAAGTGTTTTGTTTTCACAACCAAGTCCAAAAGAATATATACAGAGATATACACAAGGTGCTCACGTAAGAGATGGAGACTCGTGAGCCAAAAAGAGGAGTACGGCACGAGGGAACTAGAGCTGGTCAGCCTGCTCACTGAAGTATGCCTGATCTTCCGTGGAAGGATCCACTTCGTTCCAGGTCTCGGAATCTGAATATGCAAATCCAAGGAATCAAGACATATAAACAATAGATAGGTACAGCCAAGTGGCTAAGGAGCGAGTACAAGTAAGATGGAACTATATAAGGTATATCAACTAACAGATATGAAAAGCATGAATAGATAAAGTCGTATTATAGATCTACAATTAACGTTTTATTATTATTACTTGTTTTACTCGGATATCTAGCTATGTGACCCAGCGTCCCAGAGCACATAGATCCATATCCCAATAAAGCAAGGGGGTTATTGGAAATCAGCGGTTGTATCGACGAACTATGTTTACAGTGGACCCCGTACATGCCCGGGATAACGGTCCAGGATTGTTCCGTTGCTTGGTGACGGAAGCCAGCCGCTAGGCTATTCAGGAGGGACTTATGTATGCCCTTATCAAGATGGTACCAGTAATACAGGGAGCAAGCACTCCCCTCGGTCCCCTGGAGGCCCACAGGTCAGACCGGAACATGGGTTGCACAACACTCCTAAAAGCCACTGTAAACACGAACACATATCGATATCCGCATGTTTTCCCCCGACCCAATATAAGTTGGTCCATTTTATACAAAAGTCAAGAATATCATGCTTGGTTCAAGTGATGGCATGATAAGTGGGGATATCCATTTATTAACAAGTCATGAAACGGGAATATATAATAACAAGTCATGAAGTAATATGAGATAAGATTCATCAAGTATCATGTCATGTAATATCAGTAATGTAGCATAAACATGAACAATGTATCACATGCATAGAGGTTAAAGTCCAAAATCAGAAAAGGAAACAACTAAGTTAAATAGTCAGAATTAGTCGACTAGGTGGGAGATTAGTCGACTAATAAGGGTCTTCAGTCGACTAATAGTCCGCAGGAGTCGACTAAAGTGGTTTTCCAGAGAGTTTGGTAGTCGACTTGGGTTGGAAGGGTAGTCGACTTGGAGAACTATAAGTCGACTAACGGGTACGCAAGTCGACTAAATCTGTGATATAAAAAGTTGGGATTAATTTCCAGGACATGTTAGTCGACTAGGGTACTATGTATAGTCGACTAGAGGTCTCTGGTCGACTAATAATTTGGGATAAGTCGACTAGAGCCGAGAGTTGGTAATTTTTGGTTCAAGGAAAATTAGTCGACTAGGGGTCAAAATGTAGTCGACTAGGGGGGTCTAGTCGACTGGTAAAAATGGGTTAGTCGACTAAAACTGTGAAAATCAGAAAAGCTACGTTTCAACTAAAGTGGGTTAGTCGACTAGGTTCTAGGTCAAGTCGACTAATCCTGGAAAAAACAGAAAACAGAACAGAAATTCTGATGGTTGTTTGTTGGTCTAAAAATGGGATTTTTATGACACAAGTGTATATGAATGATCATCATATGTACACAAAGAAGTGATCTAGTCTTGGTGAGTAAAAATACTCACTTCAAACGGTCGATTGGAATTTCTACGCGTTCCGGAAGAGCCGAATCACCAACTTGATTCTCGGCGATAACCTGAACGATCCCAAATCAACGAAGTGGTAGTTGCTTGAGATGGAAGAGAATACCTAGGGTTTGCTTTGGAGAAGGAGAGGGATTGTGTGAAGGTTGGTTTCTTGGTGAAGTGAAGAAAAGAATTAAAGTGTGAAGGATTTTGTTTAAATAGGGTTTTGGATTTGTAAAGGAGAAATAATTAAATAATTGAGAGGGGTCTTTTTGCAAATATAGAATGAGATATTTTCTTGACCAATCACAATTAGCCATGTGGATGATGAGGTGGAGAGTATTAATGGGAAGGTTGTGGAAGAAAGATATTTTGGAAAATATTTGAATTTTGGAAAATAGAAATTCAAATGGATTATGGAGGAAGCTAAAGGATTTAAGGAAAAGGAAAAAGAAAAGAAATCCAAATGAGAAGATATTTCTCTAACTCGAAATATTAAAATATTGAAACCACGGGTTCCCGGGTCAAAGTCGAAAGCACGGAAAACATTTCGAAAAATACCGAAATCGTCCTGATTTCGAGTATCTCGGAACGACTCGCAATTTTCACCAAAAATCCATAATAACATACGTAGACTCATAGTAAAACCCTTTTTAAGAAATACCTTATAATTTTAAAGTTAAAAATCTCGGAACCAATAAAATACCGACTCCGAAAGAATTTTCATAAATTCATAAAATTCTAAGAAAAAGAATGTAGATAGAAAATACGATTCTAAGAGATAATGCCTAAAGGACTTTCTAGAAATTCCTAACTGTTTGTAAGATAAAAATTCGGGAATCGATCAGCGACACTGGTCGACACCGGTTTTGAAGAAATTCATTTTAATTCTAGAAAATTCCAGAAAATCACACAAATTCTAATATATTAGAAAATGATATTTGAAATTGAAATTGGTCAAATACGGGAAGTAAATCGAAAAAAATACGATCGGAAATCAGAATACGCAACTTAGTACGTATTACGGAAACGGGGTATTACATAAACTAAAATTCCTGAAATCAATCAGTGATACTGACCGACACCAAATCCAGGGGAACTTTGATAAATTTAAAAAATTCTCAGAAAAAATATTCAGATAGAAAATGTGATTTTAAGAAGTTATAGGAAAGCCGTTTTTATAATTTCAACTCCGTTTGTAAATTAAAAATCTGAGAATCGGTCAGCGGCACTAGTCGATACCGGTTTTGAAGAATTCCAATTTAATTCAGAAAAATTTCAGAAAATTATAGAAAATCTAAAATATTAGAAAATGATATTTGAAATAGAAATCAGTCAAATCAAAATACCAGAAAGTTCAAACCGAGCAACACTCTAGGATCGGTCCCCTGGTTTAGACTAGGGCTGACTCCGAGTTTACGAATCTGAATCCAAGGCAAAACGATCATATAAATATCTCATAATACAAAACAAACACAAGAAGCAAATCAAAAAAATACGATCAAAAAATATGAATACGCAACTAAGTACGTATTTCGGAAGCGGGGTGTTATAATGTATTATGTACTTTTGTATTTTCTGGTGATGTAATATTCTTATAATATTGTATCGCTTTCTGTTATAACCATGTACTTGTACTATTCTGTTGGGAATGTATATTACCACAGTGCTTCTGCCTCTGATTCTTGCATATATTGAAGCTTACCGTATATACGTGAGGATATTTTTGACCTACGTATATACGTCGTAGTGACGTCTCCGTACCCGCCTGATCGGGATGTCACAGGATGGTATCGGAGCCTAGGTTCTAACATCCTCAGTACAATCAGTTGGCAGATTAATGATGTATTAATCTGTAGCTGGAGAGCATGAGTCTTGAATATACATTCCAATTGTAAGTACGGTGTTATCTATTCCTTCTTCGCAATCTTTTCCTTAGATCTTGAGACCCTTCTATCATTTCAGCTTCTTCCCGTCATTCCTTTGATCAACTCAGATATTTTGTGTCCTGAGTTGGTAATCTCGCTTATCCTTTTCACTTTATCATATTATCATCATTGACCTTAATCTCTTCCATGTTCATCTCCTCCTTATACAAATTTCGAGGAGAAATTTTTGTTAGGTGGGTAGATTGTAGCACCCCGTTCCCGGGATACGTACTCAGATACGTGTCTGACTTTTTCGACCATATTATTTCAATTTTTCTAGCGTTTATTTTAAGTTGTGAGTTCTCATGTTTTTGGTATCGGATCTGGATTCTCAGTCTTAGAGTCAACCCTGACCCGGACACGAAACCAGTTCCAGCCAGTAACTCGATTTGACCTTTCTGTTAGTTTGATTTGACCGATTTCAATTTCAGATACTGTTTTATAATATTTTAAATTTTTCATGATTTTTTTAAAATTTTTCAGAATTTTTCTACAAAACCTCCAAAAATAGTGTCGGTCGGCATCACTGACTGATTCCCAGATTTTTTTTAGTTTTCAAATGGAATTGAATTTTTAAAAATGATTTTCACATTACTTTTAGAATTTTATTTTCTATCTAAATACATTTTTTGATATTTTTTAAATTTATCAAAATTTGACTGATTCTGGTGTCGGCCAGTATCGCCGAAAGATTTCAAGATTTTTAATTTAAAAATTACATTGAATTTCTCAAATTCAATTTCACCAAGCATCTTAGAAGAATATTTTCTATTTTGAGAATCTTCTGGAATGTTTCTGAAACAGTCGAATTTTCGCCCTATCAAAATATAATATTATTTACCGACAATTTCTTTTCTTACTTTTTCCTTCTCTACTCCCCTACTTTGTACTTTTAGAAATTATAATAAATAAATAGTTAATAATAAAATTTTAAACTATTTTATTTATCTTCTTTTATTTTTTTCCTTTTCTTTCTTTTTCTTTCTTTTCTTTTCTTCCCCTTTGACTTTCCCCATCCCCTGCACCCAGCCGCCTGCTCCCTGCCACTGCCACCTACAAGCCACCCACTGCCTCCCTCTTCCCCCCAAATTCATCATTTTTTCCTTCCCCTCCTCTATTAAAACCTCCATTTCCTTTTCCTTTTCATTTCAAAAAAAATCCAAAAACTATTACATTTCCTTCAACAAAACAAAACCCCACTCATTTCCTCTCCATGGCCGTCATCGCCGACGCCCCTAGGCCAGCGCCGCGCCACCCCACACCCCCTCACTTCCTTTTTCACTTCCATCACCCCAAAAACCATCCTCCTTTAATTTCAACATAACTCATCTCATCATCCTCCTTCTCTTCTCCAAAATTCACCCTCATCACCACCAATTCTACCACTCCAACCACCCCATCATCACCTCCTCCTCGTCCTCCAACTCTCCATCACCACCAATCACCACCATAACCACCACCACCTCCATCTCCTCCACCACCAACAACAACAACAATAAACTCCACCCCCTCCATCCCTTCCCCTTGGACAGCCCACGCGCGCGCAGCCCCTCCCAAGCGGCGGCGCCGCCGCCGCCGGCGTGGTTCCCCCCACCATTTCTTCCTTCTTTCCTTCTTTTCCTTCTTTCCTTCTTTAATTCTTTCTTTCTTTCTTTTCATTTCTTTTCTCTTTCTTTTTCCCTAAATAAAACCTACTTTTCCCACATTCCTAAAATACTCATCCCCTAATTCCCAAATTACTTTTCCATAATTTCAATCCTACCCCTCCCCATTAATTCTTATTTCCCCTTTTAAAAATAACCATATACTCCCTCTCTCCTCTCTCTCCTCCCTCTCTCATCCCCTCTCTAATATTTATTATATAAATATTTATATTTATATATTTTAATGGGCTAGTGGCTTGCTCGCACGGGTTATCGGACTTCACGAACTTTTACCCAGTATTTCATCCAGTATTAGGCGAGTACATTTCTTACTTTATTACCATTATTTCATGTCTAATAATTATTAACTGGCTTTTAATATATGGTGTCTCTTTATGCAAGGTAGTATATGTCATATAAATGATTATCATGCTTTATAAATAGCTTTCGGCCATTATTATACTTTGTCGAACCGGTATTATACCAGGTATGTCTAGATCTGCTCCCGCTTCACTCGGCTTCGCATGGCTAATAAATAGATAAAATTATTATTGTTAGAAATAATATTGTGAAGTGTTTGACATGTTTATGCCATTCTCTTGTACCATATTACGTGACCGGTTGATACCTAGTATTTGATGTTGCGACTCTCACATATATATAGTTACCTGACCCTGACATGTATACACCGGTACTTTCCATGCTATACTTATTATTTGATATCTGATACCGGTACTTGCCATGTTGTACTTATTATTTGATATCTAATACCAGTACTTACCATGCTGTACTTATTATTTGATATCTGATACCGGTACTTACCATGCTATACTTATTATTTGATATCTAATACTGGTACTTGTCATGCTGTGCTTATCACTTGATATCTGATACCGGTACTTGCCATGCTATGCTTATCACTTGATATCCGATACCGGTACTTGCCATGCTATGCTTATTATTTTATATCTGATACCGGTACATGCCATGCTATGCTTATCACTTGATACCCGACACCGGTACTTGCCATGCTATATTTGACACATGATACCTGACACCGTTACTTGCCATGCTATATTTGACATATGATACCCGACATCAGTACTTGTCATGCTATACTTATTATTTGATATCTGACACCGGTACTTGTCATGCTATACTTATTACTTAATATGCTTTCAGGTGGTACAAGTACATTGACATAACATCGTGATCCTTGACCGGACACTACCACCCTTGATACCTGTATTATATGGGACCTGATATTGTGGCACCTGTATCATATTGCTTATTCATGACTATTACTTTTATGGGGACTTGATTATTATATTGTTACCAGATATTTGGTACTCATGAACTCTTGTACTCCTGAATCCCTGTACCCCTGTACTCCTGAACTCATGTATTCCTGAACCCCTGAAAGAGGGTGGCTCCTGATGTTATACTCCCGATACTATACTCCTATTAATTCCCATAGTTGCATAATCATGGTTATACTGTATAACACTGGTGGACATTATCTTTGGGCAATGTATATAATAAAAATATTCAACTTACACTGGGGTGGGAGAAACTGATGGAAACCGGTATGATGTCTTATTTATAATGGTGATATTTCTAAAGTGCCGTGTGGGGCGCGTAATGATAAGTCCCCAGAAGCAGTAGCCTGAATTTAAAGTGTCGTGTGGGGCGCGTAATGATAAGTCTCCAGAAGCAGTAGCCTGAATCTGAAGTGTCGTGTGGGGCGCGTAATGATAAGTCCCCGGAAGCAGTAGCATGTATTCCTGAGCTAGTCTCGGGCAGAGACATGACCCACTATAAATATGAGCCATCAGATTTATCAGTTTCCAAATAAAAACTCATCTTATTCATAAGTGGATGTATGTGTGCCGGTAGCACATATAAAAGCATATGGATCAGATGAATAATATAAAACAACCAAACAGTTATAATGTTAGGAACATGTGATATTTGGTCTCTCCTTTGTTCGGGTCCTGGTACTCACATATTAGACCCAGGTAAGTTTTATAGAGTGCAAACTCTAGTATGGATTATCAGTAATGTGAGGCGCTGGTAGGGAGGCGATTGAAATATCAAACGGTACTGATTATTATTATTGGATAAATTAAAATGTAACACTTTTATATTCCAGTTATAGTATTATGCTCTGAGTTAACACCTTGCTTTATGACACATGATGATTATTACTCTAGATATACCATAGTTCTGCTACTTTTAGGGCAACTCAAGTTGTATAAATTCAGACGATGGCGACATGAGATATGTGGTATATAGATGAGGGTTTTCTTATTTGGATTATTCCCTTGATGTATCTGTCCCCTGAATTCGTAATCTGAGCTTGTACAATGAGTTTTGTCCATACTTGTATTTATCGCATATTTAACTTATTTACTCTTCATACTGCCTTCTATGTATGTTTCAGTTTCATATTCATCGATATACATAATTTACTGTTGTTCCTTTAATTTCTCTTATGTTATTTGTTATTACTTGTTCCTGCATACTTGGATCACGTCACTTGATCATGTACATGTGTACCTGTTATGCACGCCATCTGGCTTTTTATATGTACTCGTGGGTTGCATCTGACAACCGTAGATTCTCATGTCCAGGTGCTGGAGTCTGGACCATGGTGACCCTGCTGTAGCAGATCAGAGTACGCAACAGATCCTTCCGTGATGATTGGAGTGCAGCAGAAGTTTGGACCATCGTCGTAGCTCTTCCTCCCTGTTCCTCTACTGTTTGGCTCCGAGGCCCTCTTGCTACTCGTGAGCACCTCTCAGTTTTTGTATATCTTTTCATATATTATGTACTTTTGTATTTTCTTGTGATGTAATATTCCTGTAATATTATATCGCTTTCTGTGATAACTATGTACCTGTACTATTCTGTTGGGAATGTATGTTACTACTGTGCTTCAGCCTCTGATTCTTGCATGTACTAAAGCTTAGCGTATATACATAAAGGTATTTCTGACCTGCGTATATACATCACAGTGACATCTCCGAACCCGCCGGATCGGGGCGTCACATCCTCCTATGCCACCACCAGCTCCGGCACCACCTCCTCTACCAATGCCACTTCCAGCACCACCACCTCCACCAATTCCTTCACCAACCCCACCGCCGGCACCACCTCCTACACCGAATCCAATGCCATAACCTCCACCATCTCCACCACTAATACCGCCACCACTGCCTTTTCTGCCGCCAAATCTACCACCGATCCCCCTACCACCTCCAAATCCACCACCAATGTAACCCCCTGATCCCTGGTGTACATATCACAGTATGAGTACTCGATACGATGTACAAAATAGATTTGACCTTTTGGATAGTTAGATTGAGCTGATTTTAGTTTCAGATATTATTTTCCAATATAGTAGATTTTTCAAGATTTTTTGGAATTTTTCTGGATTATTTTGAAAAATCACCGTAGTCAGTGTCGACTGACACTGATAATCGGCTCTACGATTTTTAATTCACAAATGGAGTTGTATTTTGAAGATCTGCTTTAACCATGTATCTTAGAATCATATTATCTACATTAGGGTATTTTTGGCGCTTTTTCTGAATTTATCGAAAATCGGGCCAAACTGGTGTCACCCAATATCGGCGATACACTCCAGGATTTTTAACTTGCAAACCGAATAATAGTTTTAGAATCTGATTTCACATTGCTCCTCGGTAGAATATTTGCTATTTTCATAATTTTTGGGAACCGTTTGGAACTAGTCAAAATTTGACCCTATTAAAATAATATTGTACGCGTGCGGAAAAGACACGGGCTCGCAGTAAGATTTCCTTGAATCAAATTGAAAAATTACAAGGGACGGTATTCCAGTTACAAGGGAGGGAGGATGTTGAGTCTTGAATCCTCCCTTTGTTTAATGCTGGGTTCTTCAAGTGGCGGTGGAGAGTGAATCTTGTTCTCCGTTGACCGGATGAACGTCGAGAACTCACGGGGATCTTCTCTTCGGATCGTAGATGGAGTAACACAGCTCTGTCTACTGGAACTCTCAAAGGGATTGTAGGTAAAGACTAACTTGAACACAGCAAGTTAGCTGAAGAGTTAGACTTTCTTTCCTTCTCTGCAAAAGCTCGCAAGTCAAGCTCTTTTGTCTCCCTTTTTGTGTATATCTCTATCTATCTGTCTCTCTCTGTCTGTGTGTGTGTGTGTCCGTCTCTCTCATAGCAACGGGGCTATTTATAGAGGCTTCAGGGGTGAACGTGCCCCCTAAAAATACTCCACAATGAGGGGTTAACTTTCCCGTTATGTGGGTGGTGACTGACCCCATAACCAGGGCAGTTATAATCGAGGCGCAGGTTTTGACCCTCGCACCTTGATACTGAGACGCGGGTGTCGAGCCTTGCGCCTTGATGCTGAGACGCGGGTTTGGAGCCTCACGCCTTGATGCTGAGACGCGGGTTTGGAGCCTCCCGCCTTGATGCTGAGACGCGGGTTTGGACCCTCCCGCCTTGATGCTGAGACGCGGGTTTGGATCCTCGCGCCTTGATGCTGAGATGCGGGTTTGGACCCTCGCGCCTTGGTGCTGAGACGCGGGTTTGGAGCCTCGCGCCTTGATGCTGAGACGCAGGTTTGGACCCTCGCGCCTTGATACTGAGACACGGGTTTGGACCCTCGCGCCTTGGTGCTGAGACGCGGGTTTGGGCCCTCGCGCCTTGGTGCTGAGACGCGAGTTTGGACCCTCGCGCCTTGGTGCCGCGGTGCTGGCTGAGACGCGGGTTTGAACCCTCGCGCCTTGGTGCCGCGGTGGTGGCCATAATTAGCCTTGCGTCTAGAACTTGAAATTCTGCTTTCCAATGGCCTGTCTTTTAGTGATTTTTAGACAGCCTACAGAACCCCCTCCAAAGTTTTTGACATTCCGCAGTTAACTGGGACGGATTTCGAAATACTTTAGACTCTAGCTGAGCTCACCCTTATGACTGGACTGTCAATGCTCCGAGTTTGATCTTATCTGGAGTATGGTCTTCGTGAGTGTACTGTGGAACTCTTTGAAGCCGCCAAAGTTGATCGTGTTGAGTGTCTAGATACACAGTCTAAACCTCCCGATTGCTTTAAGTCTGTCGTGGGTGCACTTTAAGCCAGGGGTGGACAGTCGTCTGCTTGTGCCAGTGTACTATTGAACTGAATTGCAGAAGTAAAGACTGAATGCCAGTTCTGTGGACGCAGGGGTAATACTGCTTTAAAGACGCGCCTTTCATAGGGGTGCATCTTTTAGAATGAAAACGCGACTGTTATTCCATAAGGCAGACGCGATTTTTGGCCGGGTTGGAAGGATGCGAACTTCGGAGAGACGCATCTTTTGGAGTAAAGACGCGACTTTCTAGACGCAACTATGGCCGTGCTGAAAGGATGCGTCTATTGGAGAGGCGCGACTGTTGGGTGCGAATCCGTGCCATGCCATGAGTGCACTGCCACGTGTCATGTGGAACCGACGGGACGTCTTCTTTTCTGGCGTGCGAACTTCACGCTGCATTAAATGCGCTGTCCACGCGTCAGGCGGTGATTCGACGTCAAGCCAAGCGCCGCGTATCTTTGCGAATCACCATGCCTATAAATGGCAACAGTCGTCGAGAGAGTCATCATTAGTCTCTCCTTCGTCTTTGAGCGCATCTGTTAGGGTTTTGAGAAAAGGATTTCCTTTGTTCTCTTTTCTTCCATCTAACGTCAGATTCTTGATTCGCAATGGCACCCAAGGCCAAGCAAACTGCTTCATCTTCAAAGGCGGTCGTCGCTGAGACTCAAAGGGGCGGTTCCTCCATGCAGGAAGCCCCTATCTCAGGTATAATGCCATCAGGCTTAATGCTCGCCATTAAAAAGGGTTTACAGAGTTCTTGTAACTCAAAAATCCCCCCTTTTATTTTTTGAAGGCGAACCGCCGACACGGGCTCGACCCGTGTTTGATCTTCAGACGCGGTCCTCGAGTCGATAAACAAGGCGCGGGTTTGATGACCCTGCTGCTTTTATTTGCTCGAATCTGCGTTTGCTTGTTGAACACAGGGTCCCAATGAGCCTCGTGTTTTGAACTCAACACTTAAAATATTTCTAAGTGCGTAAGATTCAGACGCAGATTCCTCGTGACTCTTGCGTCTTGTGAAGCCAGACGCTGGTCCTCAAGAATCTCGCGTCGTCTTGTGAAGCCAGACGCTGGTCCTCAAGAATCTTGCGTCTGAGTCCAATACTTGGAAATCATCTCCTAAGTCTTGGATTTGAAACGCGAGCTCCATACTGGCCTTGCGGTCTTCGAGCCTGGACGCAGATTTTGACAATTTCTGCGTCTGGAATTACATCTGCGTCTGAGTTGTAGACCCTTTCATTCTCTTTTAGATTTTTGATCAAGTGTCATCTTCTTTTGCAGTGAGATATTCCTCGGACCCACTCTCCAAGAAGTGCCACTTTGGGCACGTAGGTGGTGCTGACCGCGACTTAACCTTTGTGCTGCAAAGGACTGCTCCTGTGACTGCCGACAAGTCGAAGGAGCGAATGGAGAGGCTCTCCCAGGTCGACATGACGACACTCCGGGAACTCATGACAGACGCGGAGTTTAAGACGGATTCGCGTGTTCTGATGAAGAAACCTGTCTTCTTCTTTGGGGACAACGTTGGCGAAGATGGTTATGCCTTGTATGATGGCGACTACAAGTGGCTTCGCCAGATAGGGGATAGGAAATTCTTCCTTCCAAATATGGAGAGAATGTACCTTTTGTCTTATCTCCAGCACATGTCCGTCCCTCAGATAATGGCGTGGGATCTTGCCCGACCCGTCTCCAACATCTCTCTTGGCATCCTTGAAAAACACCTAGAGGGGGGGTGAATAGGTGTAAGTGCTAATCTAGAACAAATGTAAGACTAAGTGCGCTAAATGCGGAAGCTAATGCAAATCTTGCACCACACTTAGTACAATCAACAAGTGTAGCCGAATTCCCCGTGAAGGGCTCTGGACTAGCTCCTCTTGATTCCCTTTGAATGGGTTGAGGTACTATGTGAAGCTCTTGTTGATTAGGTACAAGTGAGGCACACACACAAGCAAGCCAAGCATATAATGGATATACAACAATATGAAAGATGCAAGGCAACAACACAAGCAAATAGATATGATATGACAATATGAATTATGCTCAACACAAGCAAATATGATATGATGATGTGTATGATGCTTTGCACAAATGTAAAGAGAGAGAGTTAGAGAGACAATGGATCAATCGCAAAGACCAAGATATGTTTCGAGGTTCGAGCACCTTGCTCTACATCCCCGCCTACACCACCGTGTAGGATTTCCAATCCACTATAGGAGTACCGAACTCCTCTCTCAACCTTACAAAGCCACCGAGGCTATACAACCACAATCCACCTCTACCGAAGAGGGATAAGGCCCGTAGCCAATACAACTCAATCACAATCACCTCTACCGAAGAGGGATCCAAACACCACTCCGATCAACCTCTACCAAAGAGGGATACACAAATAAAGGAGGGTTTACAACTTAGAGGCTTAACCTCAAACACTTCTCCTTTTCTCTCTTTTCCACAAAAACAAGAGATCCTAATAGATTAGGATAGGTGATAGCTCAAGTGTGGAAACTAGGTGTTTGAAAAACAAGCAACAAAGAAAAACACTTGGGAAAATTCTTGCAAAAGATATAGAATGAAAACCAAGACAAATCTCCCAAAATATTCTTTTCTTTGATTTTTCCAAAAACCTAAAAACAAATAAGATGAATTCTTTTTTTTTTTTGGCTCAAAACTCTTTTAAAAACTCTTTTAAAACACTGAAGAAGTCAGGAATTTTTAGCTCTAAAAATCTTGTCAAAACAGCCCAAGAGATGGGGTATTTATACCCACATCAGAAAAACTAGCCGTTGGGCTGAGGTGGCAGTCTGACAGACTGCCGGTCGGCCGACCCGGCCGACCGCCAACGGTCCAAAATGTGACCGTTGGGCAACCACGGTCGACCGGCCCGGTCGACCCAAACAAACAGAGAGCTCTGCTCTCAGCCCGGTCGACCCGTACGGTCGACCGTCCCAATGTCTCCAAATGTGCACAGATTTGTGCATGTCGGTCAACCGTCCCGGTCGACCGACTTCACCTAAGTCGACTAGGTCAGTTGACGTAGTCGACTGATTGAAGCCTGGAACAGAAAACTGGGTCAGAAAGACAGTTTAAAAATATTTTGAAAAAACTTTTAAGTCTTCTAAAAATCCACAAAACTTGTTTTATCATTTTATATTGAAACACAAACAAGTGATAAAAATTTCAAGACATATAACAACATATTCAATTCATTTTTGAGTCTTGCAAATTTTATCAAAAACAAAACTTGTATTTTTATCAAACTTGATTTTTCAATACATGAATAGGATAGTCAAAATAAGTTTGTCTAGCAAGTTTAAAGCATGTATGTATATCTAGAACATATCTAATATACATAAGAATAAAGTAAACTTATTTTGATCTATTATCCATGAAAACCAAAATCCAAATCATGAAACGTGTGTGTTATGTGCACTTGAGCATATCAACTATACTAAGCTTTACAAATGGATCTAAACACTATCTAAACTATGGATACCTAAGTCTTCTTGATGATCTCCATCTTCAAGTAGACTTGCTCTAAAACTCCATCCATGGGCTAGGCAATGTGTGATCTTGAAGCTTGAGCCCTGGAATCACTTGTGAAAGCTTCCAAACACCTTGTTGAAGCTAATCACCAGCTAATATCTTGGTTAATGATCTGAAACTTAAACAACACAAGATTATTAGTAAACATAACTACATGAGTTAATCATCATCAAAACTAGGGTGGAAGGCCTTTGGGCCAACAATCTCCCCCTTTTTGATGATGACAAAACTCATGGAGTTATATATGCATGGATTAAAGTTAAGCTTCAAAGAAGCTCCCCCTTAACTCATACATACCAAATAAACATAATAATATGCAATGAATATTAAACATGAATGCATAAATATGCATAAACAATAAAGGTTCTAGATACCAATGCAATGTTCAAAAATAAAACATGCTCTAGATACCAATTAACATACATTAAACTATATTAAACTTAATATATGCAAAAAAAACATAACTATGCATATATAAACCAAATCTTTCTCCCCCTTTTTGTCAATCATCAACAAAGGGGTAAACAATCAAAACCATAAATAAAATGAGGGGTAAAAATCTTTCTTCCCCTTTTTGTCAATCAAAACATAAAAAAATGTTCTCCCCCTTTTGTCTAAAACAAAAACAAAGTCAATAAGGGGTGACTTTAAAAACATGATATCAATTGAAAATATGTCAATGAAGCATCTTGATACCAATTGAAAGTAAACAAAGATCAATAAATGTTATATGCTATATACATTCATGAAGAGGAAGACGCTAAGTTAGCTTCCCTACACATATGCATTACATGAAGGAGGGATGTTAAGCCCTAATTCACATAACACACATTATGTAATGAATAAGAGGAGATGTGAAGCTCTCCCTACACACGTGTACCACATAAAGAAGAGATGTTAAGCTCTTCAATACACAATACACTCAACATGAATCTATATGTAGAAGAGATTTTAAGCTCTCCTTGCATATAAGAAATTTAAATCAAAACTTTTGTATTTTTCCTTAAACAAAATTAAAGAAAATTTTTAGATACCAATTGAAAAAACAATTTTTAGATACCAATTTAAATTAAACATAATAAATTTTGAATATCTAAACACAAATTTTGATACCAATTGTAAATGTTTTACTAATAGAAAAGATTTTACATAGAAACATTGATACCAATTGTAAGAATTATTCATTTTAAACATATGATACCAAATTCGAATTTTCAATCATAAAGTATGGGAGTACAAATACCAATTGAAAGACAAAATCAAATTTTCTCCCCCTTTATGAAATACAAACTAAAATAATGCATAGTCTTGATACCAATTTAAAAGTAATCAATTGAAACAAAATTGAAACTCAAGCACTAGCATAAACACAAACATATATATGTATGAAAAATAGATACCAATAGAAATTGATATTCTTGGAATTGAAATCATACATACATACAAAATATATATGAGTATACAAGAAGATCAAAATGATACCAATTGAAAGAGTTCAATGATACCAATTGACATAACAATAAGTTCAAGTGTATACATCATATTACTATACCTCCCAATCAAGGTTCAAGTTTTTTAAATGATTTTCACTTTAAAGCATTCATGAACATGATCTCCCATCCAACCTCCCATAAAGGGTAGGGGTTTTCAAAAATAGGTTTGAAAATAGAGTATGTTTGAAAAACTCTACCATATGAAGAATACGAACTAGTTAAAATGAAAATTTTGTTAACTAGTACGAAATCCTTCAAGCAAGGAATAAACTAAAAATAATTTTCATAAAAACATGAAATCCACATAGCACTTAGAAACACTCAATATTCAATAAAGTTCATACATGCTCATAAAATGAGAAATATTTTAAAAGATGATGAGTGTACAAGTAATGTGTGACATGGCATTATGAAATTTCCAATTAAGCTCAATTATTCCTTAAGCATGAAAACACGAAAATCATCAAAACTTATTTAATCTTCAAGGCATATGTATGTCTTATACAAACTAAAGTATACATACATATCCAAAATTCAAACGAGTCCACAAAATATATGCATTAAGGCACGTGGCTCAAAAGGATAACCATGTATATCTAATAGTTTGGACAAGATAGACATATACATGAAGTTAAATATAAACACAAAAACATGAAACATGAATAACTAAATTTTATTAAAACAATGTTCATTTCAAGGTATATGTATGAATTGTCAACGCAATAAGTATACATACATATCCCTAAACACAATTGAGTCCATATATAGATTTGCATGAAAGGCAAATGACTCAAAGGGTATACATGTATATCTTAAAGTTTGGCAATACAAACATATACATGAAGTGAAACACACAATCATAAAACAAATCCAAAAATAGAAATACAAGTTTAAAATGCATGAATCATCAAAACTAGACTATATTAACACATCTAATGGGAACAAATAAGCATTCAAGCCCAACATATATAGATTTATTTGTGGCCCACTATATGCACAAGTATAAATCCTAGTCTTAATGAAAACTAACATGTAAACAAGTAATCTTAACATGAAGCATCAAAACAAGAAAAATCATCATGATAAAATTAAAACATGATAACTATGTAAATTCACATGTATTAGATTCATGATGTACATTATAGCTTAAACAAAAGTGAGAACACTAAGTATGGGTTTATATAAGCATGTGTGTCTCAAATACTATACATGTATGTCAAGGATCTAATAAATATGATATTTATATACTAATCCATAGACAATGAAACATGCTATAAAACATGAATATTAAAAGTATGTAGACAATAATAAGGAGTTAGGAATCGTTACCAAAACCTAGAAGGCAACTTTCCTTGTCTCCAAAGTATGGTGGTCCTCTCCACCAAATCTTCCCTTGAAAGTGATGCATCCAATTGATTTCCTTTAAGCACGGAACGCATCCACCCCAAGGTGCCTCTACTCTCACGTCATGTGAGAGCCCACACCTACATCAAAAATAGGAGGGGCGGTCTTTGGTACCCATACTCTTTTGGGTCCATGGGGGTTAGTACTTCTCTCTAACCCAAAAAAATTCTTTGCTAAATTTGAAGTATGTAATCTATCAAAGCAAAATTTAGCAAGGTGGCCCTTACGTCCACAATGTGTACAAGTGTACACATGAGCATACTTGTGATGGGTGTGTCCGTGTGGAGCATGTGTATGCCGTGGAGGGTGTGCATGCATAAAAGTTGGAACTTGTTTCTTTCGAACCAAGGATTCCAAGCGAGTGTGGTTCATGGCACATTGGCTCATAGTGGAGCCAAACAATCAACCTTCTTCTTAAGCATGGATATATCATTATTAATCTTAGAAGAAGAGGTACATGCATTAGGTAGACTAGATGAAGAAGCTACACTAGCATGGCAAACATGTGCATCAATTTTATTTTGCAAAACAATATTTTTCTTTAAACATACATCTAAATCATTTGAAATAGAAATTACTTTATTTTTCAAGGCAACATTCTATTTTAAAACAAAATCAATTTTTGAAGACAAGTTTTCATTCTTCTTCAAAATAGCATGGCAATCATTTTTAGATTTCAAAAATTCATTTTCTTTAAGTGCAAGTTCAAGTTGAGATTTCAATGAATCCCTTTCATTAGAGATCTCATTCTCCTCTTGCAAAACAATGTCAAGTCTAGCAATCAAATTTTTATTTTCATTATTAATGCCTAGACTTTTCTTTTTCAAAACTTTATAGTTTTCTATTAATTTTTCACAAACTAAGGATAGTTCTTCATTCAAAGCATGGGATCAACATAATCATTTGAAGAACTAGCACAATCATCACTATCTAAGTGGGTTTCCGAGTGTACCTCAAGGGAGTCATTCCCTTGGACCATTAAGCATTGAGAATCGGATTCTCCACTAGATTCCTCCTCTTGGATTTGTACTTGAAGCTCGGAGGTGGTGGTTGTTGTCAACATGTTCCACACTGCAAATGCGGAATCAAAGTTAGAAGCATGTAAAAGATATTCTTTTGATAATGTGCTTCTAATGGCCTCAAGGGCTTGTGCATTGGCCCCTATATGATTGCGATCTCCAAGATAGCATTTCTTGGTGGCCGCAAGAAAGACATGCAAACCTAGGGTTTTTAGGTACATGGACATCCTATACTTCCAAACAACAATGTTGGAAGGGTCAAAGCTAGGTGGGGTCATGAAGTCCATGGTAAACTATATGAGTGTGCAAACACGCAAATGCAAACAATAGACTAGCAATCAAATGGATCTCACTCCTAGGATGTTAAGCCTAATATCAGGAGCACTAGCTCTGATACCAATTGAAAAACACCTAGAGGGGGGTGAATAGGTGTAAGTGCTAATCTAGAACTAAATGCAAGACTAAGTGCGCTAAATGCGGAAGCTAATGCAAATCTTGCAACACACTTAGTACAATCAACAAGTGTAGCCGAATTCCCCGTGAAGGGCTCTGGACTAGCTCCTCTTGATTCCCCTTGAATGGGTTGAGAGGTGCTATGTGAAGCTCTTGTTGATTAGGTACAAGTGAGGCACACACACAAGCAAGCCAAGCATATAATGGATATACAACAATATGAAAGATGCAAGGCAACAACACAAGCAAATAGATATGATATGACAATATGAATTATGCTCAACACAAGCAAATATGATATGATGATGTGTATGATGCTTTGCACAAATGTAAAGAGAGAGAGTTAGAGAGACAATGGATCAATCGCAAAGACCAAGATATGTTTCGAGGTTCGAGCACCTTGCTCTACATCCCCGCCTACACCACCGTGTAGGATTTCCAATCCACTATAGGAGTACCGAACTCCTCTCTCAACCTTACAAAGCCACCGAGGCTATACAACCACAATCCACCTCTACCGAAGAGGGATAAGGCCCGTAGCCAATACAACTCAATCACAATCACCTCTACCGAAGAGGGATCCAAACACCACTCCGATCAACCTCTACCAAAGAGGGATACACAAATAAAGGAGGGTTTACAACTTAGAGGCTTAACCTCAAACACTTCTCTTTTTCTCTCTTTTCCACAAAAACAAGAGATCCTAATAGATTAGGATAGGTGATAGCTCAAGTGTGGAAACTAGGTGTTTGGAAAACAAGCAACAAAGAAAAACACTTGGGAAAATTCTTGCAAAAGATATAGAATGAAAACCAAGACAAATCTCCCAAAATATTCTTTTCTTTGATTTTTCAAAAACCTAAAAACAAATAAGATGAATTCTTTTTTTTGGCTCAAAACTCTTTTAAAAACTCTTTTAAACACTGAAGAAGTCAGGAATTTTTAGCTCTAAAAATCTTGTCAAAACAGCCCAAGAGATGGGGTATTTATACCCACATCAGAAAACTAGCTGTTGGGCTGAGGTGGCAGTCTGACAGACTGCCGATCGGCCGGCCCGGCCGACCGCCAACGGTCCAAAATGTGACCGTTGGGCAACCACGGTCGACCGGCCCCGGTCGACCCAAACAAACATAGAGCTCTGCTCTCAGCCCGGTCGACCCGTACGGTCGACCGTCCCAATGTCTCCAAACGTGCACAGATTTGTGCATGTCGGTCGACCGTCCCGGTCGACCGACTTCACCCAAGTCGACTAGGTCAGTTGACTTAGTCGACTGATTGAAGCCTGCAACAGAAAAACTGGGTCAGAAAGACAGTTTAAAAATATTTTGAAAAAACTTTTAAGTCTTCTAAAAATCCACAAACTTGTTTTATCATTTTATATTGAAACACAAACAAGTGATAAAAATTTCAAGACATATAACAACATATTCAATTCATTTTTGAGTCTTGCAAATTTTATCAAAAACAAAACTTGTATTTTTATCAAACTTGATTTTTCAATACGTGAATAGGATAGTCAAAATAAGTTTGTCTAGCAAGTTTAAAGCATGTATGTATATCTAGAACATATCTAATATACATAAGAATAAAGTAAACTTGTTTTGATCTATTATCCATGAAAACCAAAATCCAAATCATGAAACGTGTGTGTTATGTGCAGTTGAGCATATCAACTATACTAAGCTTTACAAATGGATCTAAACACACTATCTAAACTATGGATACCTAAGTCTTCTTGATGATCTCCATCTTCAAGGAGACTTGCTCCAAAACTCCATCCATGGGCTAGGCAATGTGTGATCTTGAAGCTTGAGCCCTGGAATCACTTGTGAAAGCTTCCAAACACCTTGTTGAAGCTAATCACCAACTAATATCTTGGTTAATGATCTGAAACTTAAACAACACAAGATTATTAGTAAACATAACTACATGAGTTAATCATCATCAAAACTAGGGTGGAAGGCCTTTGGGCCAACAATCCTGGGCGCCAAGAAGGTATACAATGTCGGTCATGCAAAGGATGTTTTTGCCTGTTTCCTGGGCTGTTCAGGTCTGATTACCCAGTAGGGGAAACCCCTCAGCTCAGCACCACCTTCATCAATGGGTTCATGAAGGCGGGGGGGTGATTTTCCCGTTGATTTCCGCCCGTTCGGGTGGATTCATTCCACTGACAAGTACTGGTGGGGCAAGAGGGTGAGCTTTGTTCTCGCCGAACTTGGAGGTCTGCTAGAACATGTGAGACTGTATCAAGTGGTCAGGGCCGTGCAGTACGGCATTCACAGAGTTCTCAAAACTTCTTTGGGATTCTGGAGCATTACAACTCTCTGACGGGGACATTCTTTACCCCGGTCGGAGAAATGGGGCTCGCCCTACATGAATTATACGAAATCTCGGGACTGACAATGGGAGATGCTCCTTACGAGAAATACGTTCCGACTTCTGAGGAGCTTCATCTCTTGAAGAAAGAGTGCCCTCAGGTATATGAGACCTACTGCGAGGTGCTATGTCACTTCCATATCTGTGGCCAAACAACCTCCTGGAGAACTAGGGGAGTCAAGCAGTTGTCTTGGGCGAACTACTTATTTAATGGAGTCGCTGAGAAAGACCACTCAGTGACCCGTCTGGCTCCCAGCTCCGACGAAGAAATCGTCGAGAGGATCAACGCCTCTGCGAGTTCTTATACCGCAGAGTCGAATGAAGACACTTTCAAACCTGACACGGTTTTTGAAAGTTTCCATCACCAAGCCCAGATCCCCATTTCTAATCGGGCGCTATTGGCGGGCTTCTTCATGCTGTGGTTGAAGCGCTGTGTAGTGCCAACACTGCCGCATGAAGTGATCATTGCTGACGTGGTGTATCTTGCGGTGCTGCTGGCCCATGGTAGGTCCATCGCACTTCTCCCAGCAATGGTGGCCGGGATTCAAAGCGGATTACGGGTCCTGACTCAGAGCCTGTGCAAAGTGGAGGCGGTCGTCGATTCCCAAGGTAGGGCAAAGGTGGACTCGGAGAGGAGGACGAGAATAAAACGTCCCAACCCCCGAATTGAGCTTCCCTATACGTACCTAATGGCTTGGTACGTTATGCACTGCCCCTTACTGATGACGCCGATGTCCCGGTCCGAGGGGTTCGTCCCCTTTGTGCAGCGGCTGGAGGACTCATACTGGTCCAACAGCTATATGTACTACATTCAGATGTGCATTCTGACTGCTTCCAATTATCAACTCAACCGCTGCTTCCCCGAGATTACTGGTGCTGCTTATGGGGAACAGTTTGCCGACCAGGCGGGTCCGGATGACTTCACCAGACTGTCATCGGGAGTCTTCAGGTGGCTTATCAATATCCGGCCTGGGTACCTGCTTTTTCGGCAAGGGAACTCTTGCACGATCGAGCCCTATATGCCGAACCGTTTTGCCTGGCAGTTTGGCTATGACCAGCTATATGTCGGCAACCCCAATGCCCAGCTCGCTTTTAGCGGAAATCTGTTTGAGGGTGCTCGGACTTGGTATTACAGCATGGCTGGGGGAACAAATGCTCTCTTTCTCTTGCCCTACAAGATGCCCAACTGTCATACAAGTCTTAGCTTCTACCTGGTACTTCTATACTAACATGACGCCAGGCTACTCACTGGGGCACTCATGTATTGAGAGTATCAATGCATTTTATGAAGAAAAATCGGCGTCCAACAAGCGCTCGCGAGGCCTCGATGAATATCGGGATGCTCAGAGAGAGAGGCTAGAGGAGAGCACGGCTGGAGTTACAGGCAGCAGCACCTAAGGAGCAGCCTACCAGAAGGCGTCGGCAAGCGGTGCTTAAACGTCCCCAAGGCTCTGCTTCCACAGCTGAGCCTGCTCCAAAGAAGGCCAGAAAAGACTTGGCGACTGAAGTTTCCAGGTCCGAGGACATCCCTTCCGGTGTCGAAGAGCGGAGGGAAGAAGAGGAGGAGGAGGATAATGTCCCTTAGTCCGTATTCGTGGATTGCGCAGCAAGGGCCCCATGATTTTAGAGGAGGGGAACTCGCTGACGAACCCACCGCCGCTGACGAACCCATCGCAGCTGATGATGCTGAGCAGCTCGAAGTTGACCTGATGAGCAGGGATGACGTTGAGATTCCAGGGGTCTCAACTCAGCCTGGGTCTTCTTCGGCTCAAGCGGGGAGGGATGAGGCACAACAGCCTGGGTCCCCTGGTATTTTAATGCCCAGCTCACGGTAATTGACCCCAGCCCTACCACTGGGGTATTCGGTGGCAAGGCCTCGATTGTCGAGGCTTCAAGGGTATGATTCGGGCGATGAAGTCGACTTTGACGATGAACCTGTTCTTCCGGATCCGAGTAAATTCTCACATATCTCGGAGGAAGAAATATACGGGTGTGACCTCGTGGTGGTTTCGCCAATGGCATCCGTTGCTGCTGCTGACGGTAATCTTATCGTTTTGTTGACCTAGTTCCTCTTTTTACTAGGGAAAAGATTCTGACGTTTTCTTTTCCTTTTTGGCTTCATACTGCAGGGCTGACCGTGGTCAGTGAGGTCGCAGCTTCCTCCCATATCGAGGAGATGATACAAGAGCTGGCTCAGCAGGAGAGCATTGAGGCTCCTATTACTGAGACGCCTCAAGAGAGGGCAATCATTGAAGTCAGGGAGACCTCAACCCTACAAGATTCGCCCCAGAATTCGCCGCCTTTGAACCCCCAACTTGTGTAAGGAAATATTGATGCTTTGAATATTTTTCTTTTACCGTCGTAGCTGATGTTCTGGTAATTTGCAGAGAGCACTGAGGGAGCTCAGGCAGAGGCACCTGCGGCTAGCGTCGACCCAGCAGGGGCATTCAGCGTTGATCCAGCAGTGGCGGCCAGCGTTGATCCAGTAGACAGTATAATTCGACCCTTGACTCAGGGCTCCGAAGATACCGCTACTCCAGGTGCCATGGAGGCTTGTACAACAGTGGCTGCGCCAAACGCGTCAGCGACCATCTCAGCTTCTGTTATACCTGTCGCTGACCCGACTGTCGCGCGGGACGAGTTGATTCCCACCCCTCGCCCTGTGATAGAAAGGGGATCTGGGAGCAGATCAGCGAGAACCTCATTGTTGGAAGAGCTGACACGTCAAACGGTGCATCAGTTCTTCGTCTCCATGCGATCGTGTATTGACCTCATTTTTCTGGGGACAGTTCTTTTGAATTTTCCCGATTGCTCCTGGGAAATCTGATTGAGAACATCCATCATACTGGAGGTCCTTCTCAGGCCAAAGCATGTCTTCTGCTAGTGGATCAGTTGGGGAAGGACTTAGAAGAGCTTAAGTCTCTGGAAGACGCTGGCTCATTTCACGAGGCTCGGACAACCCTGACTAGGCTTCTTGCTGCTCAAGAGCAAGAGCGAAAGGAGATGGAAGAAAAGATAGCTGAAAAGACCCGTCTTCTCCAATGCTTCCAGGCTGACCATCGAAAGCTAACTGGGGAGTCAAAGGAGTCTGAGATGGTTATGCAGACTACGGAGCAGGTTATCCTCGATGCTCGAGCTACCATAGCCAGGGCTGCGGCTTTGATTGCTATTAATGAACAGAAGTTTGCCACTTCCGAAAAGAAGCTAGCGGAGTTGGAGGCTGCCAGGCGCAAGTTGAAGAAAAACCTCTCTGTTCATTCTCCGAGTTGGAATCCCTACGAGTGTAGCTGGCTGCGAGGAGATTTTTATCTGAGGAGGAACTGCGGGCCCAGGCTCTCATGGAAGCTGAGAAGGCGCGTCAACATGAGATGCATCGCCTCAGAGAACAAATCCGTTCTTTGGCCAACCAGGATTATTAGCCTTCTCCTTCTTTTCCTTTGTAAAGAAAAGGACACTCTATTCACCAAGAGTGTTGTATTACTTTTATCATATTGAATAATAAAAGTCGTTGAAATTTTTTTGTTCCGCCTTCATTGCCCCGCTGTAGATGAATCCAACTTCTTAATCGCAGTCTTTTGTTGTGCTCCCTGACTGACTGTGAATAACGAACTTAGGTAGAACTAAGTTCTTTCGATGGGACGCGGCGCCGATTCATAGAGAGACGCGGTTATGAGGAACGTGACTCTGACCTGCCAGTGAAGACGCGGTTCAAGTTGACGCGAAGGACGCAGCTTTGAGTGTGACTCACTGGCCGCAGTCCTTAACTTTATCCAGGCGCAGAATTCAGGATACATTAAGAATATGGTCTTACGCTCCTTAAAACTGACGCAGATATATACGAGGACACGACGCTGGGTCTTTGACCCGGTGCAAACCCATCATCATCTCGCCATGTAGATGCAGCTCCAAGACACTTGTGAATGTGATAGGCCTTCTCTGCTGAAGACACAAGCCTCAGGACGCAGCTTCCTCTTATTATGTGCTTTCCCACTGAGACCCCAGAATGGGTCCCTTTTGTTGATGGACGCAGCTTTGAATCACTCCCAGAGACGCGGAGGGTCTTCTAATTTGGAATGAAGGAGGACGCCGGTTTTTTGAAAAAGGGACGCGGGCCTCTGGACGCGGCTTTCACACCTGCGTTTGGTGCAACTTCCCAGGCGTTATATGCAGCCTGTCTTAAAGATTTTGTGAGATCTTTAAACGTCAAGTCTACGTTGACGGTTGGAAACCAGCATCATCCGTTGTTTCTGAAGCGGCGGTACACGCGTCAACTCTTCATTGGGTTTAGGCATCAATGTCTTTTAATGCCTAACCGGCGCTGTGGCGGTTGGAGATGTGCGTTTCGATACTTCCCGAAGCGACGATCCACGTGTCAGTCCTCCATTGGGCTTTGACATTCGTGCGGTTATTAAAGCTGACGGTTCTGATTAGTGAGTCATTAATTACAAGCATTACGATTTGTCTATAAATAGGGCTCGCCCTCTCCCTTTAACAGTCCATACTTAGACTGTTTTCTTTTGAGAGCGAGTGCTCTGAGAAATTCTGCCTTCTTCAAGGTCTTTACCAGGGGCCTGCCTCCATGGATGAAGATGACCCAGAGCTTTTAGGCTTCTGTTTAATCTTTCCAGAAGATTACCACTGTCAAGTGATTTCAATAACGAGAAGCGTCTCCTTGAACACCTTTTATGTCCGCGCCTTGATGCAGAGAGTTCAACTCTTAATAGAGGCCTCTGCGGGTACGCCTTCCCGGTTTGCCATGACATTTTTAGCCCAACTGAGTTTCAGTTTTGCTATCTCTTAAAGAGATTCATCTTTTGGACCTTCTCCTGAAGTCTTAGTTGGTGCATCCCTCTTTTGAAAGTTGCGCCATTGACTTAAACTTCTCTGGACGCGAGTATAATAGTCTTTGGCACCTGGACCGCGGGCATTATAGATAGAGCTCGCGTCTTGAGGCTGCTGACTTAGAAGAATTTCAACTCAGACTGAAGGTTTCAGGCCTGAATTTTGCAACCCATGTTCGTCAAACAGGGAGACGGCAATTTTTGGCGTCGGATTCTCTTCGCGTCTCGTACTTTAGACGCGGATGCAAAATTAGACCGCGTTCGAATCCTGTGCGTATTACAGTTTTAATTGCGTCTGTTTCTGCCACCGCAGAAGTTTTTGGCCCACTGTGCGGGTCATTCCCGCGTCTGCAATCTTCAGCAATAGCTGCGTCTGTCACTTAGTTTTCTCTGTTGAAGTGTACTAAGTTCAGGATTTTCTAATTCCTTTGTTACTCCTGCAGGTAGGCTTGATCATCCTTTTTCATATTCGCTGGGCCCCTGGAGAATATTTTGGCCGGCGAACCTGTTCAGTAGTCGTCATAAGGGAAGAAATCATAACTCCCGTCTTCGGGAGACGGGGACCGGACCCTCACCAAGATCTCTTTGGACTCGATGCACCAGTCATGCTTCTTGGCATGGCATGGTCAGAGTGAGTATGGCGGCGGGGGTAGCGGTGGATATAGTGGTGGGTAGCATCCCCTGTGAGGTCTCAAAACCTCCTCTCTTACCCCAGAAGTGACACGAGGAAAACTCCATGCTTACTGGATGACCTTCTGGTGGAAGAGATGTTCATCAATGAAGGATCGTATCCCGCCACTTCGGATGGTCAGGTGGAATCAGAAAATTCTGCCGCCTTCGATCTCAAGAAACACCATTACACTTGGTCAATAATAGGCTCTTTCGATGTTTACATCATGCATCGTGGTGCAATCAGCATCCGAACGCAGTTACAGTGCTCACCTATCTTTGGGGCCCTTCCAAACATCTTATATTTGGAGTTATATGCAGCTTAAAGGAGTGAGTGCAACCTCTAAGAAAGAGAGGGACTTCTTTGTACTCCTTTATTGTAACACTCAATCTTATTGTATAAGAGAGCGTTTTGTATCACTTTCATATGCCTGGATATAAATAAAAGTGACACTTTTTGTTTCTTTTTCTATTGTCTTGAACTTTTTTTTTAGTCAGACGCCATAGAAGCAAAGAATTTGACTTTGTCAAAATTATGATGATAATCTTAACAAGTCAAATTTTGTAGAGAAAGATCCTATTTCAGGAACTCCACAATACTGTCAGAGGTGTAATATTAACTTGATAGAGATAAAATAATTTTTTGGGGACCTGCCACTTTATAAAAGAAAGTGACAGGTGGATTTGTACCCCCCAGGGAGATGAGCTTTTATCAAAGGTTTAGGATTAATGATTAGTCTAAATTCTGCATATTATATCGCATTTTCTACCGATTTATGAATAAATTGTCGGTCTAAACGTGTTTTGGTCTTTATTGCAGGTAGATCCAAAGTTCAAGGGCAAAGATGGAATAAGAGCTTAATTAAACCCAATTAAGGGTAATTAAATCCGCATTACTTGGAGGCCAAGCAAGGATTATCTAGAAGATACATCGAATCTAGCCTCTTGCGCACATCAGACGGATCTGTGGACAGAATTACCCGAAAAGGAATATACCAGGAAGTGTCTCGAAGCCAGACGAAACCACGGACCAAAACCAGGGAGTTCTCCCCTGGTACTCGTGGATTGCCGGATCTGCGACAAGTGCCCGGATCCGCGGCTTGTTAGTGGAGCCAGCGTCAATTTTCGACGCGTGGCCCGTCTCGTCTTCTCGAAGCGTCTTCGCTATAAATAGACCTGCAGAGGCCCAGAGCGCAAGCAGTCTTCATTTTTAGGAGTAGTGCAGATTTTAGGAGTAGTGTAGGTGAGTGTTCTTCATTCTTGTATTTTCATTTCTTTTTAGATCATTGTAGTAGGGCTGAGTGATACATAGAGAGAGAGAAAGCAAGGGATTGATGTAATAGAGAGTGACACTCTATGTAAA